>OZ038476.1:73382661-73390161 GCA_964036315.1 Acanthosepion esculentum
AGTTCATGATTTGACAATAGAGGAAGTAGGTATCGTTTTTTTTTTAACTTCATATGCGATCGTCACCAAGACGACAATAATTCGTTCTTTATAAAGCATTTTAGTGAGTAAGAAACTTGCCACGTTTTATGATGTCAAGTAGGAAATCATTCAAGAAAATGTGTAAAAATTCCAAAATGAAGTGAGTGACATAGATAAAAAAATGCTTGTGTCATAGCAAATAAATCACTTTAACTACGTTGGCATTGTACTTCAATGAAAGACAAAAAAAAAGATTTAAAAATAAAATGTACTTAACAAAAAGTACAAAAGATTCACTACAATTAATCCTAATGTTAATAACAATTAGATTATGAATAACTGTCAATAAATAACGACAGGAGTCTTTAAAAAAACAACAAATAGTCTCGTATTGATATTAACATATAACCGGCCTTATTTCAAACTATTAAATAGGAAGGATGCACAGAAAATAATTCCGCTGATACTAAAACAAATATATGACGAAAATTAACACCGTTTTGTACAGCAAGATTTCAGCTACAAAACATTATATAATCACCGGGGTAACACCACCAGTTTTACATATTCCTCTGCATGTCACACCCTTAAAAATCTGCACCAAGGTTTTCACACACATTACTGTGGCCATTATTGAAAATGTATTATCCGCGACATTAGTGGGCTCAAATCCACCATTTGGTCTCCGAAAACATTCAGCAAGAGTCGACGAATATCAGTATATTTGTATAAGTGGTTATCTCCTGTCATGGTTGACAGTTACCGTAACCGCTTTCTTTCGTTGTTGATACTGCCTCAGCAGAAATTAATCTATGTAAGAATGGAAAAAGTGATACTGAAATCCGAAAGAACACTGGAATAAACAAAAATGCCTTTCAAAAATCAAACGTATTTAGAAACAGGACAATTTCATTAGAAAAAAATGAAAGAATGCGAACTGCTATGTAATATCAATCCTCCTATATATACAGGGTGCGTATTTGAGGATAGATTTTATGGATTAGTAAAAAACTTGCTGAACAAATGAATATAATTATATTAGATTACAAACAAGTAAACATGAAATTTAGCTAACTATTATTTAATTTTATTCAATAAAACCACCCCAGCATCAATAACTGCCTCTACACGAGGTCGAAAACGGCTGCAAGCTCTGATTAATTGATCCTTATTTATATCAGACATTACTCGAACTATTGTAGCTTTAAGAGAGTCTTTGGTGTTATGAGGCTGTTTATTAACCCCCTTCTCAACAACGCTCCACACATAATAGTCTAGTGGATTGAGATCTGGAGAGTTAGGAGGCCAAATGTTGGGTGTCATGTGGTCGTACAAATGGTCAGCTATCCATTCTTGTGTTCGTAAAGCCTTGTGGGATGGAGCCGAGACTTGCTGAAATATGTAAGGCCTGCCGTTGCATATGTTGTCAATCCAGGGCTTGACAACTGTTTCTAGAACCTCAATATAAGCAGCAGCATTTACTCTAAGTCCTTGTGGAAAAAAGTGTGGTGGCATGACATGTCCTTCATTGCTGACAACACCCAATACCATAACACTTGAAGGAAATTTTGTGCTCATCACACTTGGCACCTCAGAAAGATCTGAACAAAGCCATCTGTCATTTCTCTGCTAAGTTTTTGATCTTGAGCAAATTTTTCTCATCTGAGAAAAACCAAATCACATCAGCTCCTGATGGATTTTTAAGTTTGTTTAAAAGCCTTTTTGATCTGTTTAAACGGTTTTCTTTTGTTTTTTTAGACACAAATTGACCTCTCTTCATCACGTAGTATCGAATGTTTTCATGAACAATCCTTCTGATTGTTTTTTCAGACAGCTATTTGGCAATTGCCCTCATTGATTGACCTCGGTTTTCCTCTATTGTCTGCTTGACTTCCTGAATAAATTCGGATGTTCTCACTTTATCAGAACGTGCATAATGTATTTTATGTTTTGATACAGACATTGAGGAATCGTTAGCGTCTTCTAATTCTTTTCGTATGTTGTTGACAAAAGATCTTGCAAATTTGAGGAAATGTGCAATATCCAAATGGTTATTATCAGCATTTAATGCCAAAATCACAGCATGAATTTTCATTTCATTTGTTATCATAATGTTTGCCAATCTTCATTTCTGAAAAATAAAAGCATTAGAAGTTAGTGGGAAGCAGTATTAATCTTAAATCTGTATGTCCTCAAATATCAGCCGCACCCTATATATATATATATATATATATATATATATATATATATATATATATTGCATATATTTTGAAAGATAGGTAACATTGTCATGATTCATTAAGTAATTTAGACAAGTTTTGTCTACTTAATTTTAATACGATCCTCTCATATCCAAGGACATGTTTCTTAGTATCCTTATTAATGTTAGAAAGAAACTTATAGTGTTGCGTAAATATAAAGTGAATAAGTGAATATGTATCAATATGGTCAGTTTCTTTCTTATCAGAATTATTTAATGAGACATGACTTAATATATATATATATATATATATATATATATATATATATATTTGATATTCTAATATCTTGGAACAATTTTAAATCTAATTCACATTTAAAATCGGCCCAAGTTATTGGATCACCCTATATATATATATATATATATATATATATATATATACATATATATATATATATATATATATATATATGTGCGTGTGTGTGTGTTTTAATATATATATATACACACACACATATATACATATATATATGGTGTTCTAATATATATATATATATATATATATATTTATATATATATATATATATATATATATATATATATATATATATATATATATATATATATATATATATATATATATGGTGTTCTAATATCTTGAACCGATTTTAAATTAGATTCACATTTAAAATCCGTCCAAGTTATTGGACCATCCTTTATATATATATATATATATATATATATATATATATTTATTAAGACATGTTTCATTTAATAATTTTAAAAAGAAAAAAGTAGCCATATTGGCGCATTAAGAATGAAGCTTACCATGTTGTTGCATATTCCTTTATTCTTTATATATATATATATATATATATATATATATATATATATATATATATATATATATATATATATATATATATAAGCGTGAATAAGTATTTTTTGTACTAAGTCGATCAGTTGTCATATCTGACTGACGACCTGGGAAACCATGAAACTTTATACTGCACTACAAACTTAGGTATATATCTATTTATTAATCTATCTCTCTTTGTATATATATATATATATATATATATATATATATATATATATATATATATGTAGAAAGAGAGCGGGAGAGAGAGACACACACACACAGACAGAGAAAGAGATAGCGATAGAGACAAATTCCTCACAGATGAAGAGGTGACGAATATTTGACACAACGTGAAATTTTAGAAAAATGTGAGCGAAAAGGAAACCTTTGCTTAGGATCACAAAGAGCGACAAGCGAAACTTCTCCCACATATAATAAGGAAAGTGTAATCAGAGAATTTGACACTCACAATATATTGAAGGCAAGAGCGGCAGAGAAAAACAAAGAGTAATCTACCCAACAAGCTTTTGCAAAGGGATGAAGAACATGAACTGGGCGGGAGAGCCCCAAAAATGTGAACGCTGTTAAGAGTTACACATCATCGGACGCTGTTGAAATCAATAGACACCCAAGCCTCCAGCGAGGGCACATAAAGAAGAAGACTGGCCCTAAGGTAATGATTGATTGAAGGATGCTCAGCCACGAAATCTCCTCTCCATTAAACAACATAGATTCATTTTTGTCACGATATTAGGTATGATGCAAAGTGCAGGGAAATGTGAGTTCTTACCTTTCCTTGCATGAAACGTTTCAATTGTTATTCGAACCCGGTTTGTGATCTAGGTTTTAGAGTTGATAAACGTTTCAATGTCGTAACTTATAAATACATCCAGACACAGATACACGTACACATGCGCAAACACACACAAATATACACCCACTTCAAAGAGGATACTGGAGAGTGATCAACCCGAACAACTCCCTAAAATAGGAGCAAATCATCAAACAACAGAATTTGGTAGGAGTCCTATTCTTGGTCGGTCCGAAAACTTTTGATCGAAATCTCGTCTATGTATGAACATACTGAAATAGAGCTAATAGCATGGATATATACCTATATCTATAAGTAACTTTGAAAGGACCTGCATTTATAAGTTACCTGCAATTAATATTCACTTTTCTAGCTGTGGATTACTCAAACAATTAAAAAAAATAGAGTTGAAATTAAAATGTAATTTCTAAGACGAATACTGGTTAATTAAAATCAAGTGTTTGGGAATCACGTTTCGTCTCGCTGATATCGATTTTATTCTTGCGAAATATTTTCTTCTGACGACACCGGATTAATCGGTAAAACACGTCAAGGTATTTTTTGTTCAAGTTTTCTCATATATTTCCCTTTACATACCAATGAAGTGGGGAGAGGAGTAGAAGAATGAAGTGGCGTCTCATGATCATATAACGCCGAAAGTGTTTTTTTTTCTCCACTAATCAACCATGCTAAGCAACGTTGAGCCTGGTCAGTACTTCGCCGGGTTACCGCTTAGTATTGTAAACAAATTTTGACACGTTTGCCAGTCTAAATAAAGATTAAATAAGTGAAGAAGAAGAAGAAGAAGAAGAAGAAGAAGAAGAAGAAGAAGAACGGATATAAAATGCGAAGAAAATAAAAAGTAAGAAAAACAATAGGAAAAAAAAACTTAGCACGGACAGCAATTGACTCTGTTGTCGATTTGATGTTTTAAATTGACAAGATATAAAAAAGATGAGGAGAAAGTAAATTAAATAGAGAGTAAGAATTAAAAAAAAATAATGAGAATATTTTCAGTGCCATCGTTAGCAAAATAGTAGGGAAATCTTAGAAATGTCTTTGAAGTTTGCTCAGTTCGTTATTGCTTTCTACGCGCCAGGAAAGACAATTCAAAAACGAGAAAAGTGTATTTGAACCCATAAAAAACAACACAAGTCTACGTTTCAGCACTTGCCTTTCTATTTTGTCGAATCACAAAAGAATAATATCATAGGACAGCCTTAATTACATTCCTTTAACCGGTATCCACTGTGAAAATGTTATTTCGATTTAGTGGCAGTCAGGAGGAACATTTGATTACAAATTGCGGGATAAAATATTTTCCAGCAAATGTATTCAATCAGTTAAATGCCATACGTGATACACGCTTAGGAGATCATGTCTCTTTCGATTTATGTCTGACAAGGCTGAAGATTTTCCCGCAATAGACTGCCGTTTCTTCCTGCGTTAGACTGGTTGCCAACCAAGGCGATAGAGCCCCGCTCCACTTTTTATTCAACCTACAGAGCTGGGGGAGGTAAGAGATACATTCATAACTTTCCCAATGGTATTTGCGCGTAAGTGAAATAACAAGCCCGACTGCAATTCAAACTCGGCTCTCCGATTTTCCCATTCGGAACCGTTAGATCATACCGCACATCCAATTTTACAATTTTAATTGATCATTTTTCCCACTTGAATATCTTCGCTTTTCTTTATATTTTATTTTGTTCTTAATTATCCGACAAACATGATTAATATATATATATACACACACACACACACATATATATATATATATATATATATATATAGTTGTATATTTAGGCAGCAATTCTTCGTTTATGCATGTTTCATTAAAAACGACAGACAAAGTACAACGGTTAAGCTTTTTATTTATTTTTTCTTGTGTTCGAACAAGAGCTTTCTTTTCTGGACAAAGTGTGTGTAAGAACTGTCCAAATGTTTTATATTTCCGAGCGCTTTCGGTTATACCTTTAGCCATTATCAAAAGCAAAAGCCAACTCTTAACAATATTAACTACGAACAAAGCCACAATGTGCTAGCCGTATACGGAAATTAAAAACATCCCTACCACACACTAAGACATACACATAACGCACACACTCAATTAGGCTGAAAAATCGATTCATCCTTGATAATGGTTAAAGGTATAGCCAAAAGCGCTCGGAAATATAAAACATTTGAACAGTTCTTACACACACTTTGTCCAGAAAAGAAAGCTCTTGTTCGAACACAAGAAAAATTAAATAAAAAAGCTTAACTGTAGTACCTTGTCTGTCATTTTAATGAAAAATGCATATATATATATATATATATATATATATATATATATATATATATATATATATATATATATATATATATATGTACACTTTAAAAATCAGGAGTTCAATCAAAATACGCGGGCAATATTTCTAAAAATGACCACTTACCTTAACGCTTCATTCGCCTGTTAATTTATTTTTTTAAAATAATTATGTAGCGGTTTTTGTGTATTTAAAAAAAAAAAAAAGCATTTAAGTCGTCATTTTTAAAAATATCGACCGAAGAGACCGTCAGGTGGAAACCAAGGTCGCGTATTTTAATTGACCTCCAGATTTTTAAAGTTATATGATATTTTTACTTTTCTTTATACTTTGTTCACACGTGCATTGAACACATTTTAATACTACTGTTTCATGGTCTGATTCAACTCTGACCATTAAAATCATATATATATATATATATATATATATATATATATATATATATATATATATATACGTGAGCCGAAAGTTTAGGGCCAACTTAATAAAAACATATCCAAATGTTGGACAATTTTGTCTTTATTTTTTACTAGGAATTGAAGCAATCATTCGAACATTAGAAAGGCTCATGATCAGACACAATAGACATTTATTGTCTGTTATATTTAATATGTTTAAATACTGATGTACACTAAATTCAAGTTATATATATATATATATATATATATATATATATATATATATATATATATATATATATATATATATATATATATATTAGTTTGACCGTTTATATGGAGTCATCTTCAGTGTTTTGAAATTTGTTCCACCAAACGTGAGAACGCCGGTATTAAAAACATAAAAAAATAAAAACGGTTATTTTCCTCGTTCGCTGTTCTGTTATGTGATAATTGTGTATTTGTGCAGTATATATATATATATATATATATATATATATATATATATATATATATATATATATATATATATATATGTGTGTGTGTGTGTGTGTCTGTGTGTCTGTGTGTCTGTGAATACAGCTACTGCGTTGACCCCATTCACAATAGTGTTTTATGCTTTTATTTGTATTTTTGCTGCGAATTTTTGATCTAGAATGAAAGAAGGTCGTAAAGAAGGTCGTATTTTCATACCGAAAAGATCTGCAAATTGTAGAAATCGACCAAGAAGATGGTGAGATACTACGTAAAAAGGTAGGAGAAAAAAATTGGATATTCTGACTCATTTGGATCAGCCGAACCTCTCATCCTTAATACACGTGCACATTACCCAACAGCTAGACGCAATACGCCATCGATCAAACTACGTAAAAATAACTTATGAAACGGATCTGGACCGA
>OZ038476.1:73395161-73445161 GCA_964036315.1 Acanthosepion esculentum
TCTTTCCCTGTGCGCTTATTTGATGCCAAATCTTCTATGTGTTGTGTCTGTTCAGGACGTGTGTGACCATAGATCTCCACAATCTCCTACCTCTCATGGACCTTAGTAGCGTTTTTCGGTTTGCTAAGCCTCTATTCCTCCATTCTACCATCCATTCTCTTAAGTTCGTCACGTAGGTGACGGGATGCCTTAACTTGTCTGTCTTGCCTTCGATATGCCCTTTGAGAGTTAAGTTTTACAAGCTTTCCTTCTTCAGTACGCGTCTAATAAATTCCAGCTGTTTCTTTCTGATTATGATATAAAGTGTCCTTTTTGTTACCGTTTGCTTTCAGACTTTCTTGTTGCTTACTCGCCCCGTCAATGGAATTCTTCTGTAGAACCGCATTTCTGCTGCTTCCAGTTTCCTCTTCATCTCTGGCAAGATTTTCCAACAGTTGCTGCCATCTTAAAGATCACAGGGCTGACGAACCTTTTATGTCCATTTCTCCATCCATTTTCATTTTATTATCACATACGTGTGTGTGTGCTGTGTTCCTTGTGAACAAATATGGCTCTCCGCAGCTTCCTATCCTCTGTTGCTTTCAGCAATATTTTCTTCTTTATGAAAGCTTTTTCTTTATGTTAATGGATGGAAATGGGAAATCGGAGATCAGAGTTCGAATTCCTGTTGGTTTCGTTACATTTACTTACGTGAAAATACTCTTCGTAAAGGTATAACTCAATCCCCTCTCCGAACTATAGGTTAAATAGTAGGATCATATTATTCACAAAAATTGTTAATGAAATATTTACTCGCATAAAAACAGTGATTATTACAATCCAAAATATGTTTAAATAACCCACAAAAGGTTGGTGAGCCGTAAACCAAAATAATTAATTAAATTCTCTTTACGTTAATTTTTCACCCATCCATTTTACTATATTGTCATGAAGTTTAGCTGATAAAAAAAAGGTTCGTCAGTCTTGTGATCTGTTTGATTTGCTTTCGAGGTGTCCGTTTAGGGTTCATTTTTTTCAAGCCTTTTCCCGTCAATTGTTTTTATGATGTTGAATCAGAGATAATTTTCGTTTCTCTCCATCAACTTTACTCTTCATAAAATAATTACTGGTAACATTATTGGAAAATTCTAGAATGTTCCACTTGAATAATCTAGAGTTTTAAAGCAATTTAAAAAATTTTTAATCTGAAATTTACATTGTACGAATACTTTTTCACCCATTAAGATGGATAAATGGAATTTATTTCTATTAAATCAAATCTTTCTCTGTTTATATGCATATTTAGTTATTATGCATGTTTAGAGTTAATTATATGAAAAGTATGTTTATTAGTTGGAAAAACAATAAATTAAACATTTGTATGTCTACGAATATTTGTTTCCGCCCACTGTGTGCGGAAGTATAAATGGTATAGTGTTAGTATTTGGATATATGAATAAGTATTAAACTTTTTAATTTGTATAGAAACATTGAAATAAAGTGTGTTCATATTTGAGTGTATATTTTTTAAGCAATGGTTTTATTTCATAACGTTTAAATGTATACCAAATATGCCGTGATATTTTCATTTTCTCCTGGGTTGAGAAACACTGGATTAATTACAGACCGGTCTCAACACTGTTTACCTTCGGGTGAAGCAAAACATAATCAATCGATGTTCAAATATCTTTCCTGCGTTAGTCTTGCTTTATGTAGCTTACGTTTTTATGGTGAAAAACATATTTTATACTGACGAGCTCAGGGCGCTTTCTACAAAAACTTTATGGACACGTTGCAGCTGCTGGATGTATAAATGTACGTTTAGTGTTTCACTGCGCTTTAAGAACTCTAGCATACAAACATTCCCTTTCTTCACTGAAGCTAAGCTTTTGCAGTCGGCTGTGAAGATTAATCCTGATTAATCGACTGACTCGCATTGAACATTACCGTACGTAAGCCATTTTAATCTCCTGTTATGATATATTTAAACAACGGTTAGTTAAAATGACACATTCGTCAAAATGGAATTTTCTGACAACTTAATAACGTGCAATGTCCGTTCAGGGCGTAAGCGATTATGGCTCTCCACTCAATCCGTCTTCTTTATGTATTAATCGGCGGAACGACATCTCGATTGCCAAACATCAGGCAAAATTGGACCTTCATGCCTGCCAAAATCAAAATGGAGTATCGAAAGACGGTTTTGCCATTGATACCGCTATTATTTTAACTACCTTCCCTCCTCGACAATGTTTATTCTTTTAAAAAGAGATGATTTGAACTGTAATAAAACCTAAACAGATGAAAGTGAATTTATACATATTCTTTATTTTTGAGAATTGACAATAAACATAATAAAAAACTATTTATTTATTATATTATTTATTAGAATGGTTGGAAAAACTTCGGTTAATTGCCAATTGAATCGAAGTTTATAAAATGGTAAATAATAAGGATTCCTTTTTAGTTGGTTTACGTATTTAAATAATTTAATATATGTTTATAAATTCATGAATAAAAATTGTTTTCATATTTATTCCTTTTATAAATTGTTAAATAACGTTTATATTGAATTGTTTTAATAGTATTTGTTTTTAGAACGTAAATATAAAATTATAGTTTTAAATAAACTTTCTAATAAATAAATGTTTTATTTGTAAATTCTCAAGAACAAAAAAATATATAAATTCACTTTCATCATATGTTGAAGTTTTATTATAATTCTAATCATTGCTTTTTAAAACAATAAACATTACCGAGGATGGAAGGTAGTTAAAATAATAGCGGTATCAATGGAAAAACCGTCCATTTGACAATCTTTTTTTTTTGCTAGTATGAAGATCAAAGTATGCCAAAAATAATTTGTTATTTATGATGGAATTGTCCATCTTTAATTACGATGGAGGAGGTTATGCATAGTCTCAGACTTTTTTGTTTATTTTTAAAATCATTTTAATTTTATTTTCTATCCCATATTATCTTACTTAATTTCCAAAAGGCATCATTCTCTTCTCGCATGCGCCTTCGAATTTTTCGATTATACTCTCTGCTGTGTGTGATTATATTGGCAAGATCGTTGTATTTCTCTACTGTTTTAATTTTGACGTCAGTGTTGCTTAACTTACATCGGGATCGAGACCTAATTGCTCTCCCCGGTGTGCAGTCTACTCCATCCTTTATCGGTGACCATGGCTTTCCGTAACTTTGTAGCGTTTACTAGGGTTTGTCTTTTCTCAAGCCTTGTTCTGTCATGCATTTACACAAGCTGGTTAACTAAATTACTGGTTTAAGGCGACATCTTGTTGAAACACCTTTTCCCGTACGACCACCGAAGTTAAGCAACGTAGATGCGTGACTGCTTGGGAATACCAGGTGCTGGCAGCTTGGATGTGCGGGTGGTGTATACATAATGTTACGGAATTGTTAATCGGAGAGCTGAGTTTCAATTCCCATGCAAATACCACTGTGAAAGGTATGAATCCATCTCTTCTTTCCCCCAGATATGGCTTAATTAGTAAGACTTGTATCACTAAACAATTATGCATCTTTAAAAAAATACAATCTAAAAATATTTGTTTTCGGCTTTAAATAACCTGCAAAGGGTTGATAAACCGTAGAAAACGAATCAATCAATAAGTAATTTGCTCATTGTTTCTCTCTATCCCTCTTGCTTTAGATATGTCTTGCGATTGTAAATTATCCAAACCCCCTTTCTTCATTGTGTGTCCTAAAAATGAATTTAAGTATGTGTCCTTTTTTATTTCAGTTTTTTTTTAAAAACTTCCTTGTTACTCACATGCTCCGTCCATAGAATTCTCAGCATCCATCTGCATGACATTTTTCCTGGCTCAAATCTCCTTTTTATCTGTGATAAGATTATGCAGCATTCACTGCCATATTGGTAGACTGGCATTAACTAACGGTTAATAACTCTTTTCTTTGTTTATAACGACATTTTTCTGTTTCGTAATATGTTACTATTCCAATGAAGCTTCTGATTTCAGTGTCAGATATTCCGGTCTCTGTTAAAACAATTCCTCTTTTTAAATTGATTGGTTTTGACATCACCGATTCGTATTCATCCTAGGTTGTTCCTCGTGCTGACGATCATATATTCTGACTTCTTAAAATGGATATCTCGAGCAGTTTCTTCCCGCGAACCATTCCTCTGTGGAACCGACTCCCAACAGAATGTTTTCCCGATCACTACTATCTTAACCTGTTCAAGTTTACTGTTAAACGTTATCTCCCCCATATATCCGTATAAACACTGCCTATTAATCTGTAATCCTCTATCACGAGCGGCTACCGGTCCCTGTGGACCTCATGGTAAAAGAAATCGTACTTTCTTCTCACTTACATCTCAGGAAAATATTTCTCGGCTTAATGTAGTCTGATACATGCCACGATCGTTGAACACACTGACAAGATTGACCTAAACCGTCACCAAGCAATTGTAAATGCCCATCTTCCTAAACACTGTGCCAGAGTAAGTAACATTGATTTTGCATCAAGCGCAGATGGAGAACATCTAAAGAAAAACAACCCGGCTACGCTAGAGTTTTGGTGGACGAGAACAAAATTAATACGAATAGATAAGTTCGTCTATTGTCTGGTTCACACTCCTACCCGGTCTTTTGAACATGCCTATAGGCTTATCCCTTGGGTTTCCTGTTCTTTCTAAAGTTTTTTTTCCTTCTCTTTCACTCTAAGTAGATCCTTGCGCTTTAGTGGCATTATCGCCTTGCTTGGAGTCAATTGATAAAAACGTTTTCTCGACAGCCCACGAGAGTTTAGCACAAGGCAACAGTTGTGGAGATTCTGGAAAGAACAAATTGGTCACAGTTTGAGAGAATAAAATTACTATCCATGGCCTCACGGTTTCGGTCAGTGTAGCACTACGCCATTGGTGGACAATCAAAGAAAGAACGAACTGGTTTCTTCAGTGAGTTGTCATGTGAGATAAAGATGCCATCTATTGCGTGACATCTTAGGTTACTTTTGCACGAGGACTTCCCATCGAGAAAGGAACAATCTAGTTATGTTCGCGTGTTTGGTTTGCAAACTGGAACCGTTCCTTCTTTTAGTATTTGTATTTTTATTTTGGTAGGGATTGTGGTGGTGGCGGTGGGGAGAGATTGCCTTTATTTTAATAGTCCATTCGTCCTATCCAAAAATGAAAGGGAGATCATTCTAAGGGCGGCTTTCCATGAATGGAACTGCGGACCAATAATGAATCAAGCTAACAAATATTGGTTTGCCTAGTATTACTTCCTCTCTAGTTGGTAGGTATTCCTTAGCTCCCCCTCACTATTTCACTCTTTTGTCGTTCTCACTACTTCCTTGATATTTTCATCTTATATTCTTCAATTTTCTTTATTTGTACAGTCACCATTAACGCTTTTCTATTTTATTTAATCTTCCATTCCTTCTTGTCTATATTCACTTACCCTTACCATATATATATGTGTGTGTGTGTTTGTGTTTGTGTGCGTGTGTGTGTGAATCCCGGATTTAAAATCATACAAAACTATTATACATCATACACACACACACACACACACACATATATATATATATATATATATATATATATATATATATATATATATATATATATATTGTCATCCTCAGACAGACTGTTTCGCTGTATCACAGCTCTTCAGTGTAGCTAGACGTCCGATTGCTTCAAGCCAGGATTGAAACCAGAGCTATATATATATATATATATATATATATACATATATATATATATATATATATATTATGAAATGGACTAAGTCCGACAATTATTTTAATTATTTCTATTTTATTTATTTCTATGAACTTTCTCGGACATTCAGGCCGGTAAATGTTGTTAATACAATTTATAATAAACAAAGCATTTAGTTAAATATTTGTATCTATAAAAATAACGCATAAACAATATATATATATATATATATATATATATATATATATATATATATATATATATATATATATATATATATATATATGTGTGTGTGTGTGTGTGATAAAATATAATTTTAAGGTGTGTTACATTTATGTGTTAATGTGCTCATCTCAGTGTATGTAAATAAGAAAGTGGATATTGAAATCAACACCTTGCGGTAACAGTCTGTTTCCTGCTGAAACGTAATCATCAGTCTGCACATATTCGCGGGGATGAGGTTTGGATTCATACAGGTCCCATGGATATTTGGCCGAATGGGAATGTCACGAACTTTATGTTTCATTCAAGTAATAATATCCCATTTTGGAGGTGCGAATAAAAAAGGATTAATAGAGAACAAATATATTTTTGTCCTTTTTTTAAAGCAGTACATCCCAAGGAAGGCGGGAGTGCCACTAGTACGCAAGGGGTTACAGAGGATTGAGAACAAGAGGAAAAAGGCGTGTTTTGAGGAAATTATACAGAGAAGGACAGGGAACAAGCTCAGGGTGTCAGATGTCGACTGATATTACACTTGAATATTTGAAGATTATAGTCATCGGGGAAGCAACTAAGGGGAAGGGAGTTGCACAGACGGGAAGTACGGGAGAATATGCTGTTTATTCATCAGAAACATCCTAATCAACAGGAAAAAGAAAAAAGCCATACCTCCCCAATGAAACGCATTCTTTTATCTTTTTTTTCAGGAATCTAAGAGGACGACAGAGATGCACAAATAGTGGTTATCGAGAAAGAAGAACAATTTTACGGAGAAGAGGAAGTGAGAAAGAAGAAGAAAGACATGCAGAAAGAGGGGAGAGCCATTATCCATTACACATCTAAGCTTACAGCATTTGGTATCCCCCAGGTCACCGATCTAGATACTGACCAAGCTCGATGTTGCTTAACTTCGGTGATCACACGGAAGCCTGTGTTTCAGCGTGATGTGGCCGTAACTCTGAGAAAGGATAAGAAATATATACCGAGAGCAGGGAGTGAGAAAGAGGAAAAAAATAAATAGTTCGTTACATTCACTTACGTGCAAATTCCCCAAGGAAAGTTATGAATTTATATATTCTCCCCTAGCTATAGGTTAAAGAGCAGTAAAGAGTAGGTCCTGCAATCTCGGTTGGTATAAAAAACGGATCGGCAAAATGACATACAAGCTACAGGGACAAAAGTGGGAACATAAGCGACACCTTAATCAGTTAAAACTGATTCACGGATTTAAAACATCTCTGAAAAGAGGTGGAAATTTTGATGACACATTTGACGTTCCCACGCCATCAGAAATTGTTGAACCAAGGTCTTAGGGTAAGAGAAAAGGAATAGCAACAGAACAGAAGAAATATAGACTCAAAAGGAAGTCATCTTAAAGGTCAGGTGTCATATAAGAATAAAGTGTCGATGTCGACACTTGGGTTTGAACAAGAATTGCCAGAGAGCAATCCCAGTCAACCTCATCTTGAAATAATTAGATCGCGTGACGGGTAAAGGAAAAATATATATATGGGTATTAGCGGCTTCTGAACGAGTATTTTTCGAAGGCGATACTGTTGTTGTATCTGTGATTTACAAAGTCTCTCCTATAAGCGGGCATTACAAATATTGGTAACAACTCTACAGCAGAAAGGGATGGCAACCTACTGCTGGAAAATCTTTTACCTAATCAGTCATGAATCGAAAGACACATGATCGCCTAAGCGTGTATCGTTGAATTTTATGAATGGCACTAGATTTTAATTTATCTTTCCTTTTGTACAAAATATACAACCGTTTTAACGGCATTAAATTCTTATCTATATAGCCATGAGAGAAGCAGCAGAGTAAAACAAAACAAAACAAAACAAAACAAAACAAGAAAAAGGAAAAATAATAATAAATCAATCTTTAAAGAATAACGACACGAATATTATTTCTGTAAATATTACATGAAAAAAGAAGAATTAATGATAATTGAATAAATCCAATTGATGATAGAAAGATGCTCTTCACTTTCTCTTGATGTCCAGCAATTAAGTGTTTTAGCTAAAAAGACAGCAACGTTGTCCGACGGCCATCGAATCGCCATTTGACAGTAATTGATAAAAGCCGTGGGCATGTTGGCGTTAAAACGACGACGCGCGAGAAAGCCTGCAGCCATTTGCAAGACATTTATTTGAAGCAGAGTTACTTATCCTAAATATTAGACATGTCGTAACTTTATTTTGAAAAAGGATGAGTTAGTGGCAGGAGGAAAATACCGAAGCGGTGGTGAAGTGTAGTAAAAAGCCTGGAAAGTGGGAACATGAAGTGACAAGTTTGAACATATGCCAGATAGATAGATAGATAGATAGATAGATAGGAATAGATAAGGATAGATAGATAGATAGGAATAGACAAGAATATATATATATATATAATATATATATATATATTATATATATTATATATATATATATTATATATATTATATATATATATATTATATATTATATACATATATATATTATATATATATATGTATATATTATATATATATATATTATATATATATATTATATATATTATATATGTATATATTATATATTATATATATATATATATTATATATATATTATATATATATTATATATATATTATATATATATATTATATATATGTATATATTATATATATATATTATATATATATATTATATATATATATATATTATATATATATTTATTATATATATTATATATATATTATATATATATATTATATATATATTATATATATATATATTATATATATATTATATATATAATATATATATATATTATATATATATATGATATATATATTATATATATATATTATATATATATATTATATATATATGTTATATATATATTATATATATATGTTATATATATATATATTATATATGTATATATATATATATATATATATATATATATATACATATATATATATATATATATATATATATATATAGAGAGAGAGAGAGAGAGAGAGAGATAGACAGACTACTATTAGTGATTCTATTTCTTATCAAGAGTTTTCTTAGCTAGTGCCAAATCACTTTGAAACACCGGTTCTCCTACGATCACCGAATTTAAGCAGCATCGAGCCTGGCCAGTACATATATTATGACGACTTGGGAATATCAGGTGCTATCAAATAGGATGTGCGGCAGGTGTAATGTATGAAGTCTCGAAATTTGAAATCAGAGAGCCTAGGTGAAATTCAGTCCGGAAAATTAGTAGGACTTTGATCAGTAGATTATTATTATCTCAAAAAATTCTTCCAATCTAAAAATATTAGATTGCTAGATAGATAGTGTTATGGTCTAGGTTAGGACCAAGGAAGAACAACACGAACACAAGAGTAGAAATAACGAAAATATATTACACGGAATAATAATACAAGATGTGGAAGGTGTTAGTATGACTGTCAGTCTGGTTTGGAGTCAACTACTATCGGCTTGACTCGATTCGTCTCTCTCATTTGAGAGGCGTAGTATACATAGTGTTAGGAAGAGTTCATTCTGTAGTTATAGGTAAGGACCCATTACAGATAGATATATAGATAGATAATGAATGCAAAATATACAACAAAGAGAATGAAAGTGATATTTAGCCATTATTATTATTATTGTTGTTGTTTTTGTTTCTTATGTGTTTTCCTGCAGCTAGATATATTTTCTGGTGTCAAGTGTCAGCAACTCACCTTAATATTCTAGCAGGGCGGAATCAGTATTGATACAGTTTTTTATATACTCTTGTATCGATAGTTTTTTCCTCTGATTTACATGACATTCAAGATGTAAACACCCTGCCTTGGGGTTGAAGTTTTCTGCCCAAGTAAGTGTTTCAAATGATCATTTATCAATCCAACAGAGTTTGCTCATTTCCAATACTCTTTCTACCTTATTCACATTCAATTTGTCCACAAAGTAATTGCAAGGATTTTTTCTCCTTGTTTTCTCCTTCCACAGAGTATGTCAGAAGAATGTTTGAGGTGCACGAATTTGAATTCTATTGCTCTTTAGTTAGTACAATGTTCTATTTTACTAATCAGTAATTCGGTCAACATAATTTCTCTCTGCGTATATCACAATTTGTGGCCACTATTACTGCCGCGACGAACATAGTGCCTAATAATAATTGAGAAGAAATCTCTATAAAGAGTGAGGTATAGCAGTAGACAGATTCGTCTATCGTTCGGTTCACAATCCTCTCCGGACTTTTGAACAGGAGTAGATGTCTATCACTTGTTTTCTGTTTAGGATTAGGTTTCCGGTTCCTTCTAAAGTCTACTTTATACCTCTATCATTTCCGCCTAATCTCTGTAAATTTATTTGCTATTTATTTGTTTTTCTTCAACGGGAGTAGATAGATTCGCCTTTCGTCCGGTTCACACACCTCCCCGGTCTTTTAAACAGGAATATGTGTTTATTCTTTGTTTCCTGTTTAGAACTGGGTTTCCGGTTCCTTTTCAAACCCATTTCATTCTCTTTCACTCCCAGAAGCACTTTGCGTTTTAGTGGCATTATCGCCCTTCTTGAGTGAATTGGTTTACACAAAAGATTAAAATGTAAAAAAAGAAGAGCAAGGAGAAAAGTAAAATAATGGTTTGAAGTTATCTATTTTATAATAGAAAACATTGCATGTTTATATATATTTGGCTCATAGAGCATGACTCCTGTTGCTTATTGCAATATCATACCGTTGTAATGAAGCACGATGGAGTAATGGATAGCGGCTCGGATTAAGCGAACCGGCAAGCCGAGTTCGAATTCCACTCGAACATTGCATTCATTTAAGTGCTAATACCGTTAGGAAAGGTGTGAATCCTCTTTTCTCCCCCTATCTATGGGTAAATAGCCTGGGATGTCAAGTGGTCTACCGCAGAAAGAAATGGCAACCGACTGCAGGAAAATTCTGCCTCGTCAGTCATGTATCGAAAGATACATATTCGCCTACACGTGTATCATACATGGCACATAATTGACTGTTGTTATGATACTAAGTAATCGTGTTACCATGTTAACGGATGTTCTTATGTGTAACTAAAGAAAATGAAGCTACTAAAATTGAGTTTAATTTTGTTTTGTGTTAACTTTGTGGGATATTTTTTAAATTTAACTTATATGTAACAATCGAGTTAATTATAAAGAAACAATTCTAAATTACTCATGCAAAAGTATAACCAGTACAACAGGGAAGTTATTTACATTTTTGACGATGTGTATAACCTAGTTTATTAAGATGAACGAAAGAAAGCGAGCGAGCGATCGAGCTAGAGAGAGAGAGAGAGAGAGAGAGAGAGAGAGAGAGAGAGAGAGAGAGAGAGAGAGAGAGAGAAGGAAATGGTAGCAACGAAACTGAAAATTTTATCAGTAGAAAGAAAGAAAATTAGGGGTCTGCTTATACGTTTAACCGATTTCTCGATTCAGTGAATCAGAGATTAATCTGGCTGCAGTCAAACTGAGTAACTTTTCTGTTGGCTGAAGACTTGCATCCTTTTCTGGGAAATGTCGAATATCCATTATAAAAAATATAAAAACAAAAAACAAAACAACAACAACAACAAAAACGTGATTTTATCCGTAAATTCGATCCGGTGGCGAAGGGTGTTTCTCGGGTGTGGTCTAATTGTGGGGCAGGGTTTGGCTAGTGGCTAGAGAAAAAGAAATCCAGCTGTTAAGGAACAAAGTACAACTGACACAAGAAATCTGCTAAAAACATCCAAACAAAACGCACATGTGTATGTATGTGTGGTCGCGCGTGCGCTCACACGCCCTTGTATTAAACGTTTTTATATATATATATATATATATATATATATATATATATATATATATATATCTGTGTGTTAAGGGTGAATGAATATAGACAAGAAGGAATGGAAGATTAAATAAAATAGAAAAGCATATTAAATGTTTGGCTAAATGTTTTGCTAAAACTAACGAAAGGAACAACCATATTAAATATATTTTATAAAGAAATAAAAACGACATGACAACACGAACTGAGGCGTGAAGACGCGATGTCGTATAAAACCGACATGACGCGTGAAGACGCGATATTTGGAAAACGGTGAAACTGACACAGAATAAACAAAACAAATAACTTCGATAACGATATATGAAAGCCCAAAATATACTACTTTCCCAAGCCAACATACATGACGATAACATTTTTTAAAAAATTCAATGAAAACGATTAAATTCAAAACATTCTATTATTTAAAATATATAACACATAAATTACTTTCTTACATTAAAATAATATAAATAAGAATTACGTTATAAAAACATTCAGCAACAACAATAGCAATAAAAACTCACTTTCGTTTGTTAGACATTAATTTATATCCACTTAGCATCCTGGTTAATTTATTTTGATTTTCACTTAGCATGATGTATATTTAAGAGCCTTCTGAAATTTAAAAATTTTTTTAAAATAATATTTTTTGCTTTTGTTTATAAATACTTGTTGCAAAATAAAATCCTTACATTTGCCTTGATAAAGTCCATCAGAGGATGAAACGCATTGGCTAAGATATAATCATGGCAACACCGAAATTTCCATGTTTCAAAACTGAAACCTCAATTTAAATTCAATCATACAAATTAAACTTAAAATACAAAGTTCCGTTCAGTTTTGAAACATGGAAATTTCGGTGTTGCGATGAGTATATATTAAAAAAAAACAATTATAGTATTATGCTATACTGCTGTATCGGGCACTGTTTTTAAAAATAAAAATAAATGCTAAGAAGTCTGAATTATAAATCTCATTGTTCTTTCCTATTATTTTAATATATATACTTATATGGTAGACTCTCCCGTCGTATTCGACGTAAGAGAGTCAAGCATCTCATTTCGTAGGAACCAACAACCAAATACCAGCACATATGATTTTATTATAATGGTGAAGTCTTTGTGCAGAACCAACCACACTTTTTGAAAGGCCAAATACAGAGACCTGGTGCATTCCGTGCCACAAATTTCCCAAACGAGCCTCTGCGGGTTTTGAATTCAGTCTGTTCTGCTATTTACCCATAGCTGGACGAAGAAGAGGATTAATACCTTTCCCAAGGGTATTAGCCCATAAGTGAATGCAGTGGATTCGAGTGGAATTCGAACTCGGCTTGGAGAGTCACGATGGAGTAGTGAGTGGATAGTGGCTCGGATATATATATATATATATATATATATATATATATATATATATATATATATATATATATATATATATATATATATATATATATATATATATATATCCGAGCACAAGTATGGTACTTGATCGATAACAGCTGGGTCAACTGGGTGAAGTGTATGGTGTTCAGAGATCCGAAACTCCTAATGATCACAGGATTACACCACTGATGGTGTGGCCAGGCGCATCAGCCTGATCTATTTCTAGATATATACACAGCTTGTTAGCATGGGCCTGCGTAGAATCGTAAGACTCTTTACTCTCGATGGTTGACAGGCGTGGGAGAGCTTGTATGGACTGAAAAAATAGCTGATATAAATAAATATAGCGTCTGCATCGCCTGCAGACATTGCTCGTCTACTACAAAACAAAAGTTTTTGTTAAGACTTTCCATGATGAAAGAAGATCTGGTATTCTCTGTCATTTGTTACCGGTAAAACACTTTATCTCATTCTCTGTCTGATTTCTATTCTACTGCGTTTGCTACACATTCAAAACCAGTCAAGCAAGCTTTTACTCCATCTGTTATCTTTTATTATTGATATGCATCCTGTTCGCCTCCACGCTTATTATTTAATCTCTTCTATGATTTCTCTTATTTTGGTGTTTTCCATATCCATGGTGATCTTTTTCAGTAGATAGGTTCGCCTATCGCCCTGTTCACACACCTCCCCGGTCTTTTGAACAGGAGTGGAATTTTATTCCTTGTTTCCTGTTTAAGATTGAGTTTCCGATTACTTCTCATTCTCTTTCACTCCAAATAGCCTCTTGCGTCCTAGCGGCATTATCGCCTTGCTTGGGGCGAATTAATTTTAAAAAAGTGCCGGGTATTACACATTCTAATGATTTTTGTTCATTCATAAATTTTTTTTCTGAAATGATTCGATTAATTCAGTTAGTTATGTGCCACGCGTGATACACGTGTAGGCGATCATGTATCTTTCTATACATGACAGACGAGACAGATTCTTTCCCGCAGTAGGTTGCCATATCTTTTTGCAGTAGACCATCCAAGGTTATAGAACTCGGTCTGTTCTGCTATCTACCTATCTTTCTATTTTAATAATCCTCATTTAGTTATGTGCCATGAGTGATACACGCGTAGGCGATCATGTATCTTTCGATACATGACTGACGAAGCAGATTTTTTCCCGCAGTAGGTTTTCATTTCTTTCGGCAGTAGACCAGTTGCCATCCAAGGCTACAGAACCCGGTCTGTCCTGCTATTTACCCATAGCTGGGGGAGAAGAAAAGGAGTATTCATACCTTTCCCAAGGGTATATTAACACGTAAGTGAATGTATTGGATTCAACTGGAATTCGAACCCTGCTCTGCCGATTCATCAGTCCGAGCCGCTATACATTTCTCCACCGTGCAATGATTTATTTATTTTACTTTATTTCATTTTAATTGTTCAGGTTCTTCACATTCGTTTTATGACATGTTTCTCTTGATGTTATAACTGAATATTATTAGGTTATTCGGAAGATAACGTCTGATATTAGAATCAACTTTTAAACCGTGTGTAAATCAATCAAAATAGGAACCCTGAACATCTTTACATTTCTGCCATCGAGTTACAAGTTCATGTGTGCCTTTACGATAAAACTATAATGGTTTGGACGACAAGAAATCTTCGAATGCAGTTTCTGCATTTTCCTTGTAGCGGAATGTCTTAAAACATTGTCAAGATGCTTGAATAACTGGTACTCAATGGGCAAGGGAACAGGGAAATATGTTGGAAAAGTCTCGTATCCTAAGTCTGTGAGCTTCTGCAGTGCCATTCTGGCAACATGTAGCCGAAAATTGTCATGAAGAAGAATTGATCTTGATCTTGATCTTGCCTTGACCAAGATTCGTATCCCCAACGCGGTACTTCAGAAACCAGCGCCATATTTTCCGATCAAAAGTGGATCTTTCACGTCATACTCTAGGTCCTTACTTTCTGTACAAACAATTATTTTTATTTCATGAGTGCCTTTCACTAGATTTCGCAGTTAATTTCAAATTTATTTCCAAGTTATAAAAATTGTTATCGTACAAAAAATTAAACGCAAAATAATCACGTAAAAATATCGCCGAAAACTTTGGAATCCAAAATTTCTGTAACATGAGCTATTGAAAGTTAGAGAGTTTAATTAAAAACGTGTCACACAGTGACACACTGACATTGGCATTTATTATATAGATCAATGTATTTAAACAGTGTGTAAATCAATCAAAATATGAACCCTAAGTTTATGTGTGCCTTTACGATATAACTGTAATGGTTTCGACAAGAAATTTTTGAATGCGGTTTCTTCATCTTTACAACGGAATGTTTTTGTGGTTTAAAAAATGTCAAGATGTTTCAAAAAGTGTGCAAGTGATCAGGGGAATATGACTGATGTAGCTAAAACTCGTATCCCAAGTTTGCATACATCCGCAGTGGCATCCTGACCACATTTGATCGAACATTGTCATGACACAGAATTGGACATCGTCGATTAACTAGTGCTAGTCTGAGTTCCGTAAATGTGCATTTCATCCATTCGTCTGAAGAAAACTTCAGCAGTAAAAAATAAAAAAAAGTTTATTTAATCTACCACAGAACACAAATATGAATCAACTACAGTACTATCGATCGAGGAGACAGAGTTGGTAATCACTCCCCTCTCGTTATATCAGGGGAGGGCTGGAAAATGTATTAGATGAATGTATGTTAATGAAAAAAGAGATAATAATACGATCAATTGAAAACTCTTCAACATATACGATTTTCCTTTTACAAATGATGTATAATTTTCATTATTCACTGATTATCAAAATATGTGAGGTGCCTGAAAGCTACGATCTCCTGTTCGCTATCTTTATCACGAAGACAATTCTAAGTCATGCTGCATTTTTTTAACTTCTTGAAGTTTTCTCGATATTTACCACTGAAAAACAGATTGCTACTTTGTTGAAATATGGTCTTTCAACGTCTGAGCAAATGGTGGTGGTGTATGTGTGTGTGTGTGTGTGTGAGAGAGAGAGAGAGGGGGAGAGAGGGGGAGAGAGAGAGAGTTTAGTGAATAAAAGCTCAACTTGCTTAAGCCAGCGGTCAGGAGTCAGGCAAGCTGCCACATTAGCGTAAACTTCGTCTGCTTCTCCAAAATATTTGGTAAGAAAAAGGACGTAAATGTGGTCACAATTCAATTGTGTGCGGAGAAACTTTGGATTAAGATTAAATAAAATTGTTTATTGACAGCAATGGGAAGACAAAGGTAAAAACTACATGGCAGTTTTAAGGACAGCGCTGCTGCTGCTGATATTTATAACACAATAAAAACGGGGTGGTTATTTTCTTGTTGTTGTTGTTGTTGTTTTTGTTGTTGCTGTTGATGATGATGTTGATGATAATGATGATGAAAAAGAAAGAAAGGAGAAGAAAATATTGGAAAAAATGGAAGAGAAGAAAGCTAAACAAAATAAGGAAAAAATGAAAACGGAAGAAAAGCAAGATAGAATACAAATAAAAGAAGAGTCATAAAAATGGAATGACAGAAAAATAAAATAAAAGCAAGAACGAAAACAGGAAAAAATGAAAAGGGAAAGGAAGAAAGAAAGAAAGAAAGAAAGAAGGAAGGGAAAGGGAAGCAGATAAAACTTAAGAAAGAAATATGAGAGGAAATTAGAATGAAAAAAGAAAGAAAGAAAAAAGAATGAAACAAAGAAGGAAATGGAAGAAAACGAAAACAAAATGAACTGTTGAACCATATAGAAGAATAAAAAACGGTATCCTGGAGGAAAGAAAGACAGAAGATATAATGCAAGATCAGAAACAATAGGTAAGCTGTAAATCACCAAACATTGTGGTATGCAATGAGGTGGCATTTTTCAATATCTTCATGAAAGATCGTAATTAGAAGGGATTTCATGCTTTTCCTAACTGTTCTAGTGCACATATACATTTTGTGTCAAATTTCGAGTTTAGTTCCATGATTTCGATTTTGGTTCCGATAAACAGTATCCTGCATCAAGTGACAAAATGGATACCTAGAAACAAATCCTTTTCATACATGATGTGAAGACCTTTACTTTTTATGAAGACTGACAAAGAAAATGATAAAATTAGCGAACATTGCCATTTTGGCTCATCTTTAAAAATTTTTGGTTTGAATTTAAAAGATGAGGAAAAACGCGATGTACAACACTGATATCAATTTAGACTTGGGCAGGTTATTCGGCTTAATATTCCAATTTTGAATGAACTGGAGCTGGCTGGAATTGAAAAGCATTCAATTATTGAAATGATAATTTGAAGTCTATTAATAAAAATAGAAAGCAGTTGAATTCACATACATCGAGACGCTCAGAAAAAAAATACATGTAGATAGTTAATATCTATAATTAGAATGAAAACTCAGAGTATGTTCAATTCAGACTGATCGGTTAAATTCAGATCGCATTTGTAATTGAGATTTGAATTTGAATTTACTGATGACCAAACATTTAAGGTTAAACATATATATATATGCAAAAGGGCGCGTCTGTGGATGCGTATACGAATATATATATATATATATATATATATATATATATATATATATATATATATATATGCAGGCTAAGAACTTTTCATCACTTACTCGTATATACAAGGTGCGATGGATAAATTATCGTCTAAATTATTCAAAAATAAAATAACTCATTTTAACAGATATATTTACCAAAATTACAGAAAAAATATCTTGAAATAATAAAGAGTAAATTCATTGTATAAAATCGCCATTGGCTTTAACCACGGCCTCCAGATGACTTCGGAAACTCTTGCAACTTGTGCCATAATAGTTTTGTTCAGTTTTTATTTGGTATTACAAGGAATTTTGTTGGTCTCTCATTCAACTGCGCCCATAATCATCATGGAGGTTGAAGTCTGGGGAGTTAGGTGGTTGATGTGGACGCATAAATTGTCTGACGGTCATGACTGGGTACACCTGCTTGTGTGGTATGGTGCAGAGTTCTTTTGTCAGACATAGGGCCTTCCAGGATCTACCCTCTTGACCCAGGGCAATACTAGTTAACAAATTGAAACAAGAGATACACAACACACTAAAAACAGCAATAGCACATTTCTCTCATCCTTTAACATCAATATACGGAAGGTTATTCGTGAGTATGGACGGATTTATTAAAAATTAGCAGACATATTGTCTGCAATTTATTTAATCACACACACACAAACACACACACACACACACACACATATATATATATATATATATATATATATATATATATATATATATATATATATATATATATATATATATATGTAAAGTGGTCATTGAGACTGTTACCATTGGGTGTTAACTTCAATGTCCACTTATATTTAAATACCCTCTATCCTTGATAATCTGTATTTTAACCCGTAAATATAGCATACATTAAAACTACATTTTATCATATATATATATATATATATATATATATATATATATATATATATATATAGATAGATAGATAGATAGATAGATAGATAAATCGAATATGGATAGGAGAAGTAGGAAACAGATCTTAATCTAACATGTTTCGCTTTATTAAAGCTTCTCAGAGATCAAGATAGAAATGATAAAAATGATAAAAAAACAAAGAGACGCAGATTAATGGTGTATTGTCTTTGGTTATTTTTTATTGGTTAGATACGTGTCACGCTGAATGAAGTAACAGATAATAATCAAATATGCGTGAGAAACATTCTGACTCTAAAGTGTGTAAAATTAAGTGAGACGCAATAGGATGTTTTTGATTGGTTATTTATTATTGGTTAGATACGTGGAGTGAAGTAACACAATATTTTTATTGTATTTTCCAATTTTTGAATAAGGGACCATCTAGATTTTCTACATAACATTAATAACTTAACAAAACAATTCCTAAAATGTAAATACCCAATAAATATAATAAAAGAAGCACTAAATAAAACTATCCACATAAATCGTAACACACTTCTCACATACAAGAAAAGTAAAAACAACACTCGGATTCCCATGGTTTTTAACCACAATCAATATTCCCACACACTTATTCACAATTTAAAAAATGATTACAAGAACCTCCAGTTAAACACAAAGATCAAAGACATTTTCGCTTAACCACCCATTAATGCAAAGAAACAAACACCTAAACTATCAGCTATCCTCACCTCTACCAAATATCTAAGTAATACAAACCAATCAGGAAATTACAAATGTAACAAAACTAGTTGTCTAGTTTGCAAACACTTAATAACCGATAGTGTATTTTCTGTACCCAACACCAATATCAAGATACACCCACCTCGCCTCACCTGTGATAGCCATAACATAATCTACTATTTATTCTGCACAATATGTCCCAATAGTGGATATATTGGCGAATCTGGAATTAATTTTAGATTTCGTTTCAACAATCATAAACTATCCATACGTCAAAACAATCCTTATTCCCCCATAGCTGAACACTTTAATCAATCAAGACACTCATTAGACAACTGTAAATGTTTATTGACAGATTCCGATTTTAGTTCCACATACACACGCAGAAAAAAACAGAAATACTGGATTTTAAAATTAGACACATATAAACTAAGGTTAAACAAAGACTTGGGAATTTTAAATCTGTATAAATATTTCAATAGTTAAAAAATTTCTTTAGATATAGTTTAAAAAATCTTTTTAAACAACATCTATAATATTATCGTTAGATTTACGTTAGAAATATTCAAACACAGTTGCATTCCACATCACGTGACGTCCGCGTCTCGCGACGGACGCTACTTGAAAACAAACTTCTGAATACAGTTCTTTAATTAATTTCTGACGAAAGATCGGGGCGATCTGAAATAACAAATATATATATATATAAAAATATAAATAAATACTTTCACAAGAAAAACATTCAATTTTTTCTTTTAATTTTCAACTTTTCAGTTGTTTTCTCCATATCATATATATATATATATATATATATATAGGGTGTATCAAAAATACTTTTACAAATTTAGCGGTCGAGTTCCTCACACCAAAACGAGGACAAAAGACCATATAAACGTATGTCCCCAAATCCTTTGTTTTTGAGTTAAGTTTAAAAAATGTTTACGGTAGATGGCACTCTGTTGCCATTTGGACGAGGTTACATCTTTCCATCGTGTACATGTTTGGCTAGTCTATCTTCAAATTTTAACGTGTGTAGTAGTGAATTAAATGAGGAATGTTCCGTTTAACAATAGCAGGCTATTTATATCGTGATCAGACAGATGTGATGATGACATACATCTGCGGAATGGTAATGGAAGCAAGGCTGCACGGCAGTATAAGATTGCGTTTCCAGACCGAAGGCAGACGAGCCATCCAGCCTTTTATGCTGTTTATCGTCACGTTGCCGAGACAGGTTCCGTGTCATCACAAACTATGGATAAAGAAGGACCTAGATCCGCTCGTACGCCTGACCACGAATAACATATTCTACATGGTCTTACTGGTATTCTCCGAGGTTTTTATAGCACTATTGGACTCTACTTTGAGCAATAAGAATGTATAATTACTCGCCAAGCTTAAGAGAAGAATCATGATGAAATCGATCATAAACGGAAATGACATGTTCATCATTAATTAATCATGGCTAAGGATCGGAAACTCATGAAGTATTGAGTTCACATATATATATATATATTACTCCAGGATCATTTTGCAACTTCTTCAAGATGATATTTGCCCTCTCTAACCTTGTAACTCGCTGTCTTGGATTAACAAGTTGCCTCACAGGTTTCACGTAAGCTTTCATTTTCAAATCATTTTTCACTGATTTTTGAATTGTCATAGCTGAGACTTCTCTCTCACGTGCCAAAAGTCTTATGAATTCAGTTGGATCTTTTTTAATTCTCTTTAGATCTAAATTGAAATAAAGATTCCTCCTCCCGTTGATGTAGTTTCCTCTCTACTGTTCTAACTTTTTAAAACTTATTCGCCTTTCCCTTGATCGTACTTGAATGGACTTTGAAGATGAAAACCAGATTATGAATGTTGGTACCATTATTTAATAATGGTGCCAACATTCATTCTGCGCGATTTTTTTCCTCTAACCATTGTTCAGTCGAGAAGATAGTGGGTCTGATACAAAACAATTTTAACCTGCTCACACACACACACACACACAGAGGTGTGTCTTTCATTCTGACTTAAAGACGCCTACCTAAATACCTAACGAAAGCTAAATGCGCTATATATATATATATATATATACGCACAGATATATATATACACACATATATATACATATATATACATATATATATGTATATATATGTATACATATATGTATATATATATATATATGTATATATAATGTGTATATATATGTATATATAAATATATATATGTATATATATGTATATATATATATATATATATATATATATATATATATATATATATATATATATATATATATATATATATATATATAATGAAATGAAGAGGTTATAATGGTTCCAACGAGAGAAAAGTGTGTATATTAAAAAGAAGAGAGGTACCGCAAACTTTTTTGGTTGTAATGTGGGTTTTTAAAAAAATATTATTCTTTATTTTACATATATACACGCATGCTGACAGGAACACATGAAAACGGAAATAGATCTAAGAGAACACACAGGGGTTATTAAAACATTAAAAGATAAGACAACCCGATTCATCACTTCTCAAACTAACCTTAATTGTTTTATGACCCTTCGCTCAGAACTCTTCACTACCATTTAAAGAAAGACATTGGAATGACCAACACAAAAACAGAGAATGTCTCATATAGAGAAGATTTAACATTGAAAAACATAAAGAAAAAAGATTAATTATTTTTAATAATTATTTTTAATAATATGTGGAAATCTCCACCCTTTACCTGAAGACGGTCGTAAGACCAGAAACACGTGTTGTAAAACTATGTAAAACTATGAAAAATAAAGAATAATATTTTTTTAAAAACCCACATTACAACCCAAAAAGTTTGCGGTACCTCTCTTCTTTTTAATATATATATATATATATATATATATATATATATATATATATATATATATATATATATATATATATATCACTTATATATATATATATCTATCTATCACTTATATATATATATATATATATATATATATATATATATATATATATCACTTATATATATATATATCTATCTATCACTTATATATATATATATATATATATATATATATATATATATATATATATATATATATATATATATCATGTGAATGTTCAAGGCTATGGGGAAGAAAGAGCATAGATCGATCAACCAGTAAACGAATGAAAGTTTATATCTTATTGAATAATACCTCAATATAAAGACTATCCGGTTTCTAGTTGTGTCGGTAAAAAATGTATTTCCTAGAAACACTTAGACGAATAAGCTAAGTAGGAGATTTTTCTTTCGAGGGCTTTTGTAGATAGTTCGCCAATGTTGATCAAAGCATCCTAATGAAGGCAGAAGGAATGGAATACACTCTTCCACGCCATCAAATATCTATTTATTCCCAGATAGCACAAAGTCTTCAAAACCTACCCAAAGTGTCTATTCCTGGATTAATTTATATTTTTTATTTCGAGATGATAAAATGATTGTTAATTGTCGTCTTAATAATAAATCGACCTCGGATATTCAAACAAATTAGTGAGTCACTGATTATTGGCTACACTTCTTTCGTTGTAATTAATTTCTTCGTTTTGTGCAACATATGCGATTATGGCTTGTCAAAAATTTCTGCCTTTTATGCTTCAATCAAGGGACGGCAACCTACGGCCCACGGGTAGGATTCGGATTTTGACCGGCTCACAAGAACTGATGTTCAATGAGTCGATTCAACTCATTAGACTTACAAGTCGAGGCGAATCATAATCTGAAGTTGAAATTGGATTCTGTTGGACGAACCAGTCTTGTCCGACACTAAAGTTTACTTGAGTATTCCATCTGCCACCCCTTGTCCGAAAACGCATTCAGTCCGACTGTGATTCGGTATGCGCAGGAATAACATAAAACCAAAGAGAACAGAAGAAGAAAAAAATTAGGTTTAAGTCTAATTTTTTTGATCATATAGTTCCTTTGCAATTAATATTTTTTCTTGTCATTCCATTCTTATAATATTGTAAATAAATTTTATAGTAATTGGGTTGCGAGTTGACTGGAATCGAGTCATGAATCGACTTTAACTAGACTCACATCATTTTTTTATTTAAAAACTTGACTTGAGTAGAACTGAATAGAGTCTTGCGTATCAGTGCCTGCCAGTGAACATAGAAAATTGTAATTTTCCGGCCAGCAGAGGTGCACGAATTTCGCTATGAATATTTTTGTCGACTTTGGTGTTTATTTAAAATTTATATTTATTGTAATATGAGTGACGAGGCTTTCAAATATAATAAAAGACCTGCTGTTACATGCTTTCACAAATCTGATTCACTCTACCTAATGTCCACCACCAACTAGATGTGAACGCTATGACAGCAAAAACAATTAAAAATGCGTCATGTACGCAGGGCTCTGCGCATCATTTCCGCTCACACAACACAAAAAGAATAATATTAATAATAGTCATCTCTGTCTATAAAAGGCAGGATGTGTGAGTGTGTGTGTGTGTGTAACGAATGCACGGCCGCAATTTTCGACGGATTTGCACCAAAATGTACATGCACATGCTCCAAGTTAGTGAAAAGGCCAAGACCGCTTTGCATTTCCCAACTCCCATCGATAGTGGAAATAATCGATTTTTTCATGCTTCTACGGCGGTTTTCATGTAGTTTGTGGCCATTTTCTACTGGGCAGAGTGAGAGCCTATGATGGCTGCCACGAATAGGCAGGAAGATTCTATTGGCCAGCGTGAGAGTCAACAGCTGACTGACACGAATGTTAACTAGCATGCTAGCAGGCAAAAAAAATCGATAGCTGCATTCGTCACAAGTGGGAAAAATTTAAATCTGCAATGCATTTTACTTCAATTGGCTCATTCGCTTGCTTAAACTCAACATTGATTCTGATTCCGCAGAACTGGGTTGGGTGTGAAAAAGTATTTATTGTTAACATTCTTTTTTCATTCGGTTTTTCCAGTTACGAGTCCTTTTTTAAAGCTGATCGTTTTGTGTTCCTTTTTTTTAGTTCTTTTTTCGTAACAGATTCAATGTTTAGTATAGAGCATAGAAAAAATTCGCAGTGTGAGATAGGCAAGAATTAAGGCATGTAGGAACATCATCACGGCAAAGGGCACTCCTTTAAAGGCAAGGAAGGGAAAAAATATTTTAAGTCAAGTGATAGCGATTGATGTATGAGTCGTACGATTTTTGAATCAAGCACGGGCAATGCCGGGCCATACTGCTAGTAATATATACAAGTTATTAACCATAACCAACTGGTAAAATAACAATTTTAATATGAGAGACGAGTCTTTCGAATGCAATAAAATACCTGCCATTAGAAAAAATTTAATTTTTCAGATGTAAAAGTAGTAAAAATATCGAATTATTCCTTTTAAGCAATGATTAAATTGTTTCGACATTTATAAAATTAATCTTTATGCATTTTTATAATTGGGCTCTGTATTCTCGCAATTTGGCTTTTTATTGTTGTACAAAACTGTAATACTTCTATTTATAAATTAAATTTTATTCGTAGGAAAAATTTCGATGGCGATGAAGCAAAACGAAGAAAGGTAGATGATGAATGTCGCATTTTCCAATATACTTTGACATTAGATTACTTCTTCATTGAGAACAGTGAGAATTAAGTTTGTCTCTTTCTAGAAAGTATTGCTGTGAATAAGGTAGCAAGCATTAGTCGACATTACGAGATGCACCATTGTGAAAATTTACGATATTTACTGGACAAGCAAGGAAAGATGAAGTTGAGTAGTTGAAGTCTAGTTTTGAAAAACGAACATCATTTTTTTTAAAAAAAGAAAAGGCGAAAATTTGGCAAATGCAATTGCCAACTATGAAGTCCCAAAACGCATCGCAGAAAAGATGAAACCTTTTACAGACTTTTTAAAGGATGCTTACTCGCAGTGTTGGATATTGTTTGTCCAGAAAAAAACAAAAAACAAAAAAGTACGATCACACAGCGGATTGAAGAAATGTCAGCAGATGTTAAAAATCAATTAATCAATGCCTGCAGTGAATTACAATATTTTTCAATTGCATTCGATGAGACTTAAGTGACTTGCTGTCTTTGTGCGAGAAGTGACTACAGGTTTTTAGATCTTTGAAGAATTTATTCAGTTAATTCCTATGAAGGAAACTGTCATGGAAGCAGATATCTTTTAACCTTTGTTGAAAATTATATCAGAAATGAAGTTTGATTTTTCGAAGCTAATTGCCAACACAGTTGATGGTATCACAGCAGTGGTAGGACAAAAAGGGCTTTGTTCCACTACTGCAAGAATATATGAAACGCATTAGAGTCACACATAAATTTGCTGAAATTTATTGCATTATCCATCAAGAGATATTGTGTGCCAAGTCTCTGAAATTTAAGAATGTTATAGATATTGTTATGAAGGCCGTGAATCTGGTTCTAGCCCATGGATTAAATGATCGTCTAGATACTGAGACAGAATATGGTGACCTTGCTTATTTCTGCTATGTAAGCTGGCTTACACGATGATCAATCCTTAAAAGAGTACTCGTCTTATATATATATATATATATACATATATATATATATATATATATATATATATATATATATATATATATATATATATATATATATATATATATATATATATACTCTTTTTCCGAACACACCCTCTGCTGGTGTAGGTAAAAACTACCTTTCAAAGATGCCTGCTCCGGAAAATTTATGCTTGCTCAACACAAACAGATCCCACCTGCGGTTTATACACCAACAATACCGAGCTGACTTTAGTTACAGTTTCTGGAAGAGACTGCATATTCGGTCAATATCTGCAGTGTGAACAATGCCAGCACGATCAAACACTTGGTCACGTTGACTTGTGACTTCAGGCTAGTATAGCTATCGATGTTTCAGATCAGTTCTATCTATTCAATTCATTTGGGGTTAAACATTGTTATGGTTATCAGCTACTTTCCCTGGGATCGTCAGCTTCCTGACAAATCGACCATGGTTGAGATTCGAACTTGGCTCTCGTTGTAGGACCCGGATTCAAATATTTCTCTCTCTCTCTCTTTCACTGTCTCGTTCACTGTCTCTCTCGTTCACTGTCTCTCTCTCACGCTCGCTTTCTCTCTCTTGCACTCTTTCTCTCTTTCGCTCTCTCTCTCGCTCGTGTCAACACACACACACACACACACACACACACACACACACACACACACACACACACATATATATATATATATATATATATATATATATATAATTTTAATCCAATCAAGGCGATGAAGTCAGTAAGGCTGGAGTGGTTACTGAGAGTGAAGAAAGTCTGCTTAATGAGTCACTATATATATGTACATATATATGTATGTATGTATGTGTGTGTGTGTGTGTGTGTGTTATAAATTTAGTTTAATGATCCCGACAGAATTATACATTAATCACAATTGGAAAAAAACGTTCATGAAATTATAATTATATTTCGAAAAAATATCCCATAATGCATTTCGCCTATTTTCGGCTTCATCAGATCGATAACGAAAAAGTGAATTGCGTGTGTATGTATATGGGTGTTTATTTAAAATTAATGAGATCGTATATTTTCGCAAGCTGACTTTGCTCGTGACTAAAAAAAGAGAAAGAAAATCAGTGACTTATTTTAAAAAAGTCGTTTAACATTTTATTTTCTTTGCTTTAAATGTCCGAGTTTAGAGATAGAAATCCATCAGAATGTGTAGAAAATAAATGATTTTTTTTTATCCATTCGTTCTCAATGTCGACAATATTTTATAAATTTGGGTAAATGATCCCGACAGAGTTATGCGTTATACTTTAATGACAAATGGAAAAAAATGTTCATAAAGGTATCACACACACACACACACACACACACACACACACACACACACACACACACACACACACACATATATATATATATATATATATATATATATATATATATATATATATATATATATATATATAATTTCATTTAAAACGAATGACAAGGTACTGCTGTTCATAAAAGAAGGTTTTTCTAAATATTATTGTGTTTCATTCCCTGTTGGCTGCCGTGAATGCACGATAAAATACACGATTATCGAATTATATGACCGGGCAGACAGGGGAAATTAACACTACAAAATTCAGAAAAAAAAAGCCCCAAAACTTGTTTTATGAACCGCAGTATCTTGTCGGTCGTTTTTATTGAAACTTGCATAAAAACTGATTGCTTCCCAAATACACAATTATATATATATACATACACACACACACACACACACACACACACACACACACACACACACACACACATGTATATATATATATATATATATATATATATATATATATATATATATTACGGCAAAAAACAAAATTAGCTCAACAATTTGCCGTAAAAAATATATATGCTCTGTTATATTAAATACATTTAACTCTCTGTAGATCAGATTTAATATTTGTTATTACTAGGATCCACCTGGATTATATACCAATGGCTCTATTATTACCTGTACTATATATATATATATATATATATATATATATATATATATATATATATATATATATATATATATATGTATATATGATTTTATATTGCTTTTGTAATGACGATCTAAAATACGAATATCCTTTCGCATGTTTATCGGTGTTACTTCCATTATTGATATTGCAACAGTTTCTGATGGATAGCCGTGTTCTGTTAAGTGATCCGTACACAGATTTTGTAGGGAAGTTATTTTTTTTACAAACAAGCTCTAAATCAATCAGCGAAAATGCTATTACTAAAAATAAGCATCAATTTCTCCAGTATCATGTGCCAGGGTAAGGAAGTGTGGGTCTCATTGGTATTGGAAATATAAATAAGTGTGGATATACATTTTAAACTATGATTCTATAGAAATCCTTAAAACTGTATCATTGAAAAACAAAATGAAAACTGTTCCGGAAATAACACGTTCCACTTTTTCTATAATTCAATACAAAACTTTTGAGATATATTGGTTTTTAGCAATTTCCATCAAATTATCACTCATGATTGCCCCTAGGATAATTGGATTGGTAATCTGAAAAGAATAATTGTTTGACGGGAAGAGAGCACTTCGAAGGACACGTGACCCTTGCATGTCAAATGCCACGTGATCAGAAACGGCATTCAATAAAAGAATAGTGTCAGTATGTTCGAATCTGAGATTCATTATATATATATATATACATATATATATATATATATATATATATATATATATATATATATATATATATATATGGTACTACTACAATTTCTTATAGCGAAAATTATATATATATATATATATATATATATATATATATCCGATGCGATGAGGACGAAAGTAATATATAAATTCCAACGTTCACAGCCTTAATTCAAAAAAGAGCTCGATACAGATAGTAGAGCGATAAAAAAATTTCCACAGACCAATCAACGTTAAACACCCGGTCCATCCATCACCAAACTGCTATCAACAAGCACTATTGTTTCACTCAGATACTTATTTTTTGTATGTATATTTTTCTCCTCAAACAAATGGAAAAAAGGAAGTGACGTTTCACATCCAGCTTGCCTACAAGCAGGATTGTTCATAACCATTTTCGACCCTCACCCGTCGATGTGCAGTTGAAATGCACTGAAACTAAGTTGCATCTTTGTAGTGAGTAAAATGGTTTTGTCTATATGATAAAATTATAATATATATATATATATATATATATATATATATTATAATTATTTAAAAAAAAATATGATTCCATCGCGACACGGAAATTACTATGTTTCGAAACAGGTCAGCAGTATTTAAGTTTAATTCCAATGTTAAACCTTAACCAATGGGTGGCAGTTTCATCCTCAAGCATTGTTTTGGAATAACTATGGTATGGAATGTTTTATTAAAAAAAAACCAACCCAACCTTACACGACAGCAAAAACCTGACACCCCACAAACATCCCTACTTCCATCAAACCAGTGGCCCCTTGATAAAGAAAAAACAAACCCCAGACCACAACTCCATTCAAAACTATAAATGAGTAACCGAATTGAATTGAGCTCTCTGAGCCACTGACATATTTCGCATAGAAAATGTTAAAATTTCCTTCCCTCTTTTCCGTGCGATGATAGCCTAGTGGTAGAATTTCTGACTGATTTCAAATCGGTCGGGTTTCGTTCCCAGCTTGAAGCAATCGGACGTTTAGCCACACTGAAGAGCTGTGATACAGCGAAACTGTCTGTCTGTCGATGACAATATACATACATATATATATATATATATATATATATATATATATATATATATAGTAGGTATTGGATTTAAAAAAAAAATTTTATGAATCAATTTATATTTGGATTAGCTAGATGTAGCGGTAAGTTGTATGCTAACGGTTTCTTTTCTCGCACTTCTCACTTGTGGAACTCTTGTTTGTATTGTGTGTTTTATTAGCAAAAGTACTTTGAACCTACTTAATTAACGATATTTATCACAAAATGTCTTCTATTGACCTATGTTATTTTAGGCTTCCGTCAGACTTTTTTAACTGTGCTATCTATATAGTGCTCTAATTATATATATATATATATATATATATATATATATATATATATATATATATATATATGCTTGCGTTAATCTATATCTGTTCAAGTCAATCTATATATTTATCCTTATTTTGTTCATATTCATATCTCAAATACCTACACCCGTGTACCAACTATCAAAAACCCTCAAGCACATAACTTCCCCATGTACACCCAACAATTGCAACATAGCATCAACTAATGACTTACTTCACATCTTGAAAGCAGCAAATCCCATAGGAGATGCCATGGCCTCGATGGACGTTGAAAGCCTCTTTACCACAATTCCAGTTGACGAAACAATCAACATATTTAGCGACAATGTCTACAAACACCCGACGCTACACCCCCAAATAATTCGACCCGCTATCACCAGGAAACTAATACTCGCTTGTACCTCGAAAGTTCTATTCTACGACCATAATGGTAAAACATATATGCAACTAACAGCGTTAGCATGGGAAACGCTTTAGGTCCTGTCTTCACTAATGTTTACATGTCCTACATTTAAAATAAAGTATTTAAAACAGCCGATAATCCTGAAATCTACACAAGGGTGTTGACGACATTTTCGTTTTGATGAAAAATAGCGATGAAATCGCAAACCTAAAAACAACCTTTGAAACAAAATCAACACTAAATTCATATATGAACCATAGTATATAACAAGATCCCATTCCTTGACGTTCAGATAGAGGTAAAATTCAACCAATTTACCACTCACCCGTATAATAAAACCAACAGTACGAAATCTCGTCTTTTAAACTATGATAGCCAATGCCCGGGAAGATATAAATAGCAGTGATAACAAACTTCTTAAATAGAGGATGCCAAAATTGATCGACCCCGCAAAATATTTCTATGCGAACTGAAACGCATAAAGCAAACACTAGTCAACAAAAATGTTCCCAACTCCCCATTGATAAACAAATAAAATTATTCTTATAAAGAATACACGACAACAGTCATAAAAATACAACACCACAAAACTTCAAAATATTTTATTGCAAACACATGCACAGTAATTATAAGCAGGACGAATTTGCTTTAAGGAAAATTATTAAACACAACATTTCAGCTGTATCTCCTGAAAATCATATAAAATTTATTATATATTATAGGAAATGGAAGACAACAAACCCCATCGAAATAACACCACCGAATCTAAACTATCGGTGACTAATATAGTGTACCAATTTCAATGTCCAGTCCAAGACTATTACTTATCAAAAATCAATTACCTATCGGACACACTACTATCTCCTTAAGCAAACGTCTTATATTTCACCTTTCGAAGCAGAGCGCGATTAATAAACATTTATTAACTCATAATATACAAGAAATCTTAAGGAAAATTCTGGCCGATAATACAAAAAGTATTTTCAAATCTCATAGTCGTAGAGATCTTACTATTAGAGAAGCATTACTGATTAAATAGCGTCCTCCTGCTACCAATCTTACATTGCTTAGCAATGGAGACGGCGTGTTAAAGGTTTTCTAAAAATAGAAGTGATACCCAGGTCAACCAGTTGCGCATAGCACATGACCACCCAAAAAGCATAAAATCCTCTGCAAAAACCCCACACAGCTAAACTACTATGTAGATAACAACACTCGGGAATTCACCAAACTCAAAAACAACATCCTTAATAATGGCTATAGAACTATCCGAAAGCAATAATAACGTTGGACAATTTTTATATACTTTAACCCCTAAAAAACGGGAAAAAAAGTTAGAATGCCATAAAAACTCAATAAAAGATTAATTAAATCTTCCTCGTACGCTGTTTTCACCGAAACATGCTTGCACATATTCATGTATGTTTCGATCTATCTATCTATCTATCTATCTATCTATCTATCTATCTATCTATCTATCTATCTATCTATCTATCTATCTATCTCTCCCAGTCTGCTCATTTCATTTCATTCATTCTCTTTCTTTCTTTCTTTATTTCTTTCTTTCACTTTCTTCTTCCATCCCCCTCTTTCTTTCTCTCTCTGTATCTCTCCCTCCCTCTCTCACTTTCTCTCTCTCTCTCTCTCTCTCTATATATATATATATATATATATATATATATATTACAATGAATCATTCATTCAAAAAGTAGATTAGTAAAGTTAATGATATAAAATGGCGAAATCCTTTCGCAAACAAAATTTTAAAGGTGCATTAACCTACCAATCACTCGCTGAATGTTATGATCCTTGTTTTTAAAAATTATAAGTTGTATAAGGTCTTTCTTTAATACGCAAGTACTTTCAACTGTACATTCAGTCATCTTCAGGCACGAAAATTTTTTTTTGTGGTAATATTCAGGTAGCATCCGAAACAAAAAATTAATTGCGAATCGAAATGTTGTTTTTTTTAAATGTGTTATTGTTAACGGATACAAACTTTTGAAGCGTGCAGTCGCAACACTAAGGTTGATTTTTTTTGAAAATTTAAGAGAGTGCTTTTTTTTTTTTTTACTAATATGGCAATTTGAGAATATATATATATATATATATATATATATATATATATATATATATATATATATATATATATCTGCTCATTTCTTTCTCTGTTTCTGTCTGTCTGTCTGTCTGTCGCTCTCAGGACAGGGGAATTACGGAATTAATCAAAAACCACAATATTAATGACTTTAGTTACATATATAAAAACTCCACAACTACCCCCATTTTAAGTAACACAACGTGTAAACTGGGCGACAAAATTACACAAAAACTGATTCCGTAACTGTCAATAGATTAACCTGATGTCTGGGCTGCATAATGTCTTATTCAAGTATTTACTGAACCAAGTGAAACGTCTTTGAAGATAACTGATCTGGACTAATATTTCCAGCTTGTCTTGTAGACAATATAAAGGTTCGTTCAAAGTTGACGTTGTACCTCCAAATGCAGAAGATTGTTCTAAATTCTTGGACTTGACATTCTTCAGTGGGAATAAGCTGCTTGAGTGGAACTAATATCTCACCAAGAGAATACGAAGCAAATGATTGTGGTTCGCTACAATGTGTGCGACGTGGCCGCTCTTAGTTGTGCAGGTTAGAGCTGGTGGAACTAAGGGATGTAGTCCGTCTAAGCGCTTTACATTGGGAATAGCAATAGAATATCGAGAGGCTTGCAACGTTTCGTCATTGGGAAGGAGGATGGAAGGTAGAAAATAACACATCACTCGCAAGGCATCGTAAACACTTTTGGACTATATATAAACTGAAAAGTGAAGACCTGGGAATCCATGCCCATATATAGCAGCGGTTCTTCATTTTCGGCCCGGCTCTTTTAAAGGCAGAACATCGTAGGAGTCAGGTACTTACTGGAGTGGCACAGGGAAACAACTATTTTTCCAGTATCTTTACTAATGGATCGTATATACGAGTTCCACTTGCGGTTTGGGTTGAGTTTAAGTGATTTTTTAATTAGTAATATATGTAACTGAAAAAATCAGCACATATCTACAAATAAATACATTGGAGTCCTTCAATAGATTAACTATTTGCACAGATTCATGTTCAGTAGATTTTCTCTATAAACAGTGATTTACTAATTATAAGACGAAAGTCGAGAGCACACAGTAAGGATCGAATTCACTGTTCCGTCATACGTGATCCAGTGAGACAAGCTTTCTAACCATTACCACGTCGAAGTGTCGAATTTCTCTACACATAAATAACACCAATCTTTGTGTAAGCAATCATATTCGATATCAGAAACCCAATGTTAAACTCTAATATAACATCCAAACGAAAACATAATACATAATCCATTAACATGTGATATTTATATAATAAATTGATTATAACTGAACAAATTCAAGATTGATTCTAACACATTAACTCATTACCAACATTATTTGAAAAAATTGACGCCATCATAAAAGGTAACTTTTTTTTTTTAAATAGATGAACTGAATATCGCTAAACAAATTCGGGATTGATTTTAACATATTACCATGGTGGCGGACTTCACCACATTAATTTAACTTAGAGTAGGAAACAAAAGACATTTTTACACATAAAATATGTATTTAACAAGATATACACTATTAAACAACGATGTGAAAGAAAGCATGCATTTAAGTAAGAAAAGGTTGAAATAAACAAGAATTGTCTCTCTTTAACTGTTATTTTAGTATTTCAAAGTCCCCTGGAAGAATGTTCATGAGAGTCTCTTATAATGATTTCTCATATATATATATATATATATATATATATATATATATATATATATATATAAGAAATCATTATTTATCCATGTTTTATTTAAATAACTACGCACCTACAATATATAAACTGTAATTATACCTAAATCAAATGAATAATGATTTTAAGAATTGCCATTTTATTAATTATCAATAAAAATAACTGAAAACTTCAACGAGTATTTATAAATTAATACCTTAATTATAAATAATTGGATCCCTTCACAAGATTAACTAATTAGATTAAATGTAAATTTACCACGAAACTCAAAGAGAAAAATCGCTTTTCCATTAACATCTAACTTTTATCTAATATACGATTTAATAATTATAACTGAACAGTCAAAATTTAGCACTAATTAATTTGACTGGTCCTCTCGTAAAAGAGAGGGATGATTTTTCTGGGAATAATTTTTGTAGATTAGCATTTATTCGACTTGCTTCAAGCCACTTTATTCAAATTTACAAAAATATAGATTCGTTATCATTTTAGATGAGGGTTCATAACATAAATGCAATTTCACATCGATTCCTGAAATCTGAGAGTTATCTGTGCCTTGTTCTTATTTACAAACTAGCTTAAAATCTGCATCCCGCGCGGTCTTTATGTTAGCTCCTGCGAAGGGCTAATTGACCCTTCTGCCCAAAACGAAAGGGATCTCTGGTCCAGCTTAGGAATCAACAATGATAAGTTTGAAGAAATAAATTTGAATTCCTCGATTCACTCCATGGAACAAAACCTCACTTTAATTTTGATTCGGACTAGAAAAGCCAAAAGGTCGATTTGGACCGAAAGTCCAATTTGGGTCGAAATTCCAATTCAGGTCGAAAATTGAGTTCTTCAAATCTTAATTGAGTTGAGTTCTTCAAATCACAGACTCTGCGGAACTTCAAAACCTCACGTCACAAAATCTCTTACTTTAACTCTGATTTCTTGGTATTTTGAATAAATAAAATTGATGTCCTCAATTCACAAAGTTTTGGAGATATTTTAAGTTGAATTTAAAACAAAAATAATAAATTCACAAAGTTTTTGTGCTACTATAAACTCATTATAAATTAAAAACATTTAAAATCACTATTTCTAAAGGTTATTTTTTAAAAATTTGAATTGTTAACTTTTCTCTCCTCATCCGGGCAGCAACCCCAATACTGGATGTTCAAGCGCCAGATGAAGGGTAGTATTTTTAATACCGGGATCATCCTGATTCCAAAAAGTTATATAGGTGTTGCCCGAGATAGAGGGGGTTTCAGACATACGGACGGACAGACAGAATTTGCCGTTTATTTATTTAGATGTAAAGTCTGAAGCTGTGCTTATATAAATGCTAAATGCGTACTAGCAATGCCAATTCTCCCAATTCGTAAGAGTAGACATTTATCACTAATCCAAGGGTAGTTTCAACTTGATTTTTCTAAATAAAATCCGATAGCTACGTCAATAATTCTGTAGCCTATGATAATAATATTAATAATAATAATAATAATAATAATAAAAATAATAATAATAATAATAATAATAATAATAATAAAAATAATAATAATAATTAGAAGAAGAAGAAGAAGAAGAAGAAGAAGAAGAAGAAGAAGAAGAAGAAGAAGAAGAAGAAGAAGAACATTTGGTATGAAGAGGAACTGCAAGAAATTGGTATGAACACCACCCAGAGACAGGACCTGTAACAATTTTATAGGACTTTACAGTATATATAGACAGAACACTGAAAGCTCATCGCATTGACATCGTGACTAGAGATCGCAAAGACAGAATGTGCGTCCTTATTGACATGACAGTCCCTGCAGACTGCAATGTATCTTTGAAGGTCTTCAAAAAGCTATGAAAATAGAAGGACCTAAAAATGGAAGTCTCAGAAATGTGGCACAAGGGGACATTAACAATTCCAGTTGTAGTTAGAGCCTTAGGATTGATTGGGAAAGATTCCAATAGACTTATTGAAGGAATACCTGGTAGCCCATGCCTTAAAGAAATACAAAAACATGTACTCACAAGTACAGCCCACACATTGCGAAGGGCTTTATCTATGTAAAATATGTGCGATTTTTTCGTTCAGTGAAAAATGTCATGATGCTATTTCTAACCTTAGGTCTCTTGTCGGGACCCGGAAAGAAATGATTATACACCAGAAACCAAAGGAAATAATACAACAACAACAACAACAACAACAACAATAATAATAATAATAATAATAATAATAATAATAATAATAATAATAATAATAATAATAATGATAATAAAACAAACTGGGAGGTCAAGGCGTTCTATGTCAAATACCTAAAAAGAACGAAAGAAGCAGATGTGGACCAACAAAAAAACACATCTATGGCTTAGGAGCACAGGGATGAAAGCTGAAACAGAAGTCCTAATTATTGTAGTTCAGGACCAAAGCCTTGCAACCGGGCTCTAACATTGTCACATAATCAAGGAGAGAACTAACACGAAATGCAGGATCTGCGGAAAATATGTTGAAACTGTCGGCCAAATTATCTCAGGATGTCTTGAACGAGAAAAAAATGAATATACCTACAAACATAACAAGGTAGCGACATATGAAGATATGGAAGAAGCACAAAACAGAAACCACTATGAAACTGTTATGGTTCAGGTTAGGACCAAGGAAGAACAACACGAACACAAGATTAGAAATACCGAAGATATATTACACGGAATAATAATACAAGATGTGGAAGGTGTTAGTATGACTGTCAGTCTGGTTTGGAGTGAACTAATATCGGCTCGACTCGATTCGTTCCTCTCTCTTGAGAGGCGTAGTATACATAGTGTTAGGAAGAGTTCATACAGAAACACAGTTATCCAAAATAATGATGTAACTATCTTCTGCGACATGCCAATTCAAACTGACGGGGAAATATAAACCAACGGACTCGATATTATCATAAACGACAAGAAATTCAGGAAGTGTATGTTTATTGACATAGCAGTACCATCTGAAAGAAACACCTCCATAAATATTATCTAGAAATTGTCCAAATACAAAGACCTGGTGATCGAGATTAACAGGATGTGGGAAATGTAGATTGAGATTGTACCAACAGTAATCGGAGCTCTCTGCCTCATGAGAAAAGGAATGGACAATTTTACTAACAGCGTCCCAGGTAACATCAATATACAAGTTTCCCAGAAGATCGCCCTACTAGGAACATCCAATATACTAAGATAAGTGCTATTAATTAAATGACAATTATCCTATAGGGCCTAAGGACCCTAGTTTGGACCTGGCTCTACAGGATACAAAGTAGGAGACATAACATACGCAAATAATAATAATAATTATTATTATTATTTTATTTGATACAAATATTTTCGGCACAACTCAATTTTTTGTCAATGCACTTAATTCTGTAGTGAATAATAATAGTATAGATAGAACATTATAAAGTGAAGAATTCAGATCAAAATCCAGGTAATGTTTCTAGTTGAGGTCTTAGGCTTCCACTTTCATATCTATCTATCTATCTATCTATCTATCTATCTATCTATCTATCTCTCTATCTATCTATCTATCTATCTGTTCCAATGTTTCTATCAATCTAAGAGTCAAATACAATTTACGTTTATTGATATAAAGATAGGTAAATCGTTATTGCTTAGTATATATATGCATGTGAATGTGCACAAATATATGCATATATGCTTCAAGAAACGATATTTTATACATTTCTAAGTATAGTCTTTTAGTTCCACGATTTTCAGCCTTCGCCATCGACATCTATTTAAAAACTATACGTACATTATGTTTCGCTGGGAAATCGTAGTTCCGCGTTATTGGCCGTCATTCGTTAAGACAGATAAAAGCAGCGCACCTTAAAGAACTTCTACTCCATCTGACAGTTGGTTTCTTCGTAGCGTTTCTCATACAAAGAAGGGCTAGCATATACTGGAATCCGAAAGGAGAGAAGGTGGAATGGAACGATGTAAAAAAAAAAAAAACATAAATAAATAAAAATAAAATAAAAGAATAAAGGAAGAATTAAAATGCAGTAATGTAGGCACACAGAAGACAGTTGCAAATATTAGCCAAATAAAAAATATATATATATCAAGCAGGGAAATAGAGAAAAATGCACACACACACGCGCGGGCGCGCACACACACACGCGCACGCGAGCGCATACACACAAATACACACAAAGGGAGAAATGATGAGGGCAGATTTCGGAAAGGAAATGACGGTAAAAACAAAGTTGTTTTAAAGTATAATCGATATGAAACCTCAGTATCCATCTTTAGTTGCTTGTACATACATGCCTGTGGGTGAGAGAAAAAGATATAGAAAGAAAAAACAGGGATAAAAGGAAACAGAAAAAAATGAAGCACACAAATATTTACTTAAAATCATAACTATCTATCTATCTATCTATCTATCTATCTATGGCATTCTGTCTATGTCATTTTATCTATCTAAATAACAGTCTTTTTCTATCCATATCGCAAGAGCAATAAACACTCAAGCACACGCACACGCACAAATGTGTGTATATATATATATACACATGTATATATATATATATATATATATATATATATATATATATATATATATATATATATATATATATATATATATATATATATATATATATATATATATATATATATATATATTTGAGACATTTAGGCCGGTAGACAAGAATAAACAGATATCCTTTTTAATGAATAAACTGAGTGGTTACTCAAATGCGAATATACACTAAAAACGTTTAAACGGTTAAAAGTATACATATATGTGTGCGTATGCACATACAGACACACACACACACACACACACACATATATATATATATATATATGTACAGGTAGTAATCCGTTGGTATAATACTGGCGAGTCCTATTAACAAAACATAGAAAATTGAAGTATTAAAAACTGACTCACAAAAGAGCGCTCAATGTTTATTTTTTATTAAACAGAGCAAATTTTCTTTACAATTGGAATTAAGATACCTTTAGTTAATGACCATCTTTTCTACGAATTTTAATTTTAAGATTCGCAGGATTTTTTCAAACTGTTTATGGTATCAGTTTGTAGTGCGATACTCCTTAGTGGGAAGAGAAAGAGAGTGTCTTTCTCTCTCGCCCCCCTCTCTCCCCATATATACACACACACACACATATATATATATATATATATATATATATATATATATATATATATATATATATATATATATATAATTTTCTGCGCAGTACTTAGTTGAAAGTGCTCAGTATCAGTGATAGAGCTAACATATTCAGTTGTATGGATAGGAGTTTCTGTTTTTTGCGATCATCAGGTAAACTTTTTCTGATGAACGCAAATCCTTGAAACCCGGATCATAAACTCATATCCATACAACTGAATATATATATATATATATATATATATATATATATATATATATATATATATATATATATAAATATGTGTATAATTATTAAAAATTCTGTTTATATATTATTCTTTATCTCTCTCTTGTTCTATCTCATGAGTAATTTTTCATAAACAATTTCAGATTCACACAACCTTTCTTTGCAGCATTCTCTTACTTCAAATTCAGGCAATCATTTAATTTTTTAGACTACAAATTTTCTCCTTCACGTAAATCTATCTATCTATCTATCTATCTATCTATCTATCTATCTATCTATCTATCTATCTATCTATCTATCTATTTGATTTCAATCTGTTTCTTTCTATCTATCTATCTATCTATCTATCTATCTATCTATCTATCTATCTATCTATCTATCTATCTCAATCCGTCCAAGTTTTGAACTACGTATAGGTATATCGTACTCTTTTTTGTCAATGTCGGATTTATTTCCAAATAAAACCCCTTTCATCCGTCCCCCCATTTTTTTTATCTTATCTTGTCTTTATCTGTCTATAAAATCTCTTACCGGCGATTAAATTTGCCTGTAGCATCTGTGGTCTCTCCTCTTGCATCTCGAAAGATGCATTTTCCTTAAAAATTGGCGTTGTTTGTACATATATTTAGATAAAGAGATATGCATTGATTCAGACAAATATATAAATAGATGAAGTTAGTTTTTATTAAAACTACGACAAAAAACAAAAGAAAACAACATTGATGATGCGATGGGAATCAAACAAAACAGCGTTCTCGAAATCGCTTTGTAAAGAAACCTTGAACAGACAGCAGATGTACAGCGTTATGGCTTCTGATTGACAGCAAAGAAACAGCCTATCATTTGAAGAATATAAGAATAGTTGGGTCGGCACCTTGTTGCACACACACACACACACACACACACACACACACACACACACACACACACACACACACACACACCTGTATACGCACGTATATATCAGGTCATCCCATAAGTTCTGTCCGAATTTTGAATAAAGAAAACAAGTGACCAAATGTTACATTTAATTACAGATTCAATCAACAATGTATTTTTCCTGATTATCTATGATTCCTTCCATCTATTAACAAGCTTACTAATTCCATTACTGTAAAATGCTTTTGGCTTTGATTCAAAGAACTCACAAGTGTCAGTTCTAACCTCTTCCTGTGTTACAAAAGCTGTTTCTTCCAAATGATTCTGTAAGCTACGAAACAAATTGTAGTCTGAAGGAGCAAGGTCTGGAAAATAAGGTGGATGAGGAATTTTCTTCCAACCAAGTTCTTCGATCTTTTGTGACGTGATTCTTGCTGAGTGTGGTCGCGCATTGTCCTGATGAAACATCACCCATTTTCAATTCACTAGAGCATGTCTTTTTTTCCTCAAAGCTTGGTTCAAACGTTCTAATAGTATATTTGAGCATTAATTGTTGGATTAGATGGTAAGAATTCAAAGTGGATTATTCCTTGGCAATCCCACCAGATTGAAAGAAGAACCTTTTGCCCATGAAGTTCCCTTCTAGGCTGCAGCTGGGGTCCTTCCCCATCCCCTTTACTAAGCCACTGCCTACGACGCTTAACATTTCCATAAAAGATCCATTTTTCGTCGCCAGTGACAAGTCTATCCAAAAAAGGTGAAACAAATTCGCGAGAATGGAGAGAAGAGCAGATGTCAACTCGAGATTTGAGGTTGTTTTCAAACAATTCATGAGGCACCCATTTTCCAAGTTTAGGAACTTTTCCAAGTTGTTGAAGATGACGATGAACAGTTGTATAGTTTGAACTGAGAACCACTGCCAATTCCTCAACTGATAAAGCAGGATTTTCTTCAAGGGCTGCTTCAAGAAGCTTTTCATCAAACTCAACTGGACGTCCGGTTCGATCTTCATCTTCAAGGGTGAAATCTCCACCTCTGAATTTTGCAAACCATCTTCTGCAAGTTCTTTCATTCACACATTCCTCTCCATAAACTGAGTGAATGTTTCTAGCCGCTTCGGCTGCTGAGTTTCCTTTCTTGAACTCATAAAGCATTATGTGCCTCAAATGGTTCTTGGGTAATTCCATGTTAGCAGGGTTTTAATCAAACAAAATAAAATTTTATTGTTCTCTGAAATAAAATTTGATCAGTTTAAATGCATCTAAACATAAAAATAATGTTCAGCTCCATGAGACATTATAAATACTCTTTAAATTTAGTTCATTTTAACAAAAAATTAAAATTCGGACAAAACTTATGGGATGACCTAATATATAAATATATTTTCATATTTGTATATACTTTAACGTATTTATATTTTTACGTAACTATATCCCTATGTCTTCAGTTCAATGGCGAAAGAAACATTCATATTCGACAACAAATATTTAGTTTTCGACGTATTTTCATGTTTTTAATGCACATAATTTATTGATAAAAATTAATTAAACTGAAAATGAATACTACACAGCGGTCATATTGATAAATTTTCCTGCATAACGTATTGAGATCAGAAGGATATTTACACACACACACACACACACACACACATATATATATATATATATGTATATATATATATATATATATATATATATATATATATATATATATATGTATGTATATATATCATAGGGAAAGGATTAAATCCGACAAATACTCAATATATTTTCTGTTTATATGTTATTTTTTATGGATTCACTTATTTGAGCAAATATATATATATATATATATATATATATATATATATATATATATATATCAGTGGCAACGCTATGTAATCAATGTTTGTCGGGTTCATTCTGTCAGTTATGTACCATGCGTAATCATGTTTCTTGCGATGCATGATTGACTAGACACATTTTTTCCCGCAGTCGGTTGCCATTTCTTTTTGCGGTAGATTGATGAGAAGGAGGGTATTAGCAAGAAGTGAATGTAATTGATTTGACTGGAATTCAAACTCGCTTCGCCGATTCCTCCACTGTGCCTCCACGATCTTTGATAAAATATAATATTGGTATAACTTTGATCACGGTTTATTATCTTTGAATAAGAGCAGCTTATTTTTGGCACAGGGACAAAAACCGGGGTCACTCAATGATAATCGAACACAGTACTCAGTACAAATGGTTAACAAGACCAACACGCTATTATATTATGTCGTACGCCTTTTTGTTTATTTACTCTCTTTAGCAGGAAATAAGGCCACAAGTATGAGATACCAATTTAAGATCAAGATCACTACCCAGTAAGAATTGGTGATGAGATTAGTTGGCCATTTCCCCTCGGTTATGTCCCCTGATTCTTTCCCTACGACTATGTCTTAGCGATGAAGTGCCCTTTTTTATTTAATTAATTGTCGGCAATAGGAATAGCTCGACATGCAAATTACAAATTTGAGTACCAAAATTAAACAACTACAAAAATTTAAATATCCGGGAACTGTTTTAACGGAGAACAGAAAGCGTGAACACTGAAGTCAGAGCGCGCATTGGGATAGCGAAAGTTACCTTCCAAAAGCTAAGCAAAATATTAAGTAACACGAAAATAACGTTAGGGACAAAGAAAAGAGTACTGAACTGTGCGTAATATCAGAACTCCCATGTGGCACTGAATGCTGGACAATCTCATCGAAGATGAAGAAGAGACATGAAGCAAGTTTTAGAGAAAAATAGAAACAAAAAGGACACTTATGCGTGACATCAAAAGAAATAGTTGAAATTTATATGGCATGAGGAAAGAAGGTTAGGAAAATGTGATACTGACAGGATAGTTTGAAGGTAAGAGAGAAAGAGGAAAGCAAAACATTTCCTGAAATTTATTAAGAGTTACAAAATACAGAAAATTGGGAGAGCTATGACCATCCGAAGCTATAATCATCTGAAGCTATGAGCATCCGTGTATGATGATCTGTGTATGATCTACAAAATACAGAAAATTGTGGAGAGCTATGAGCATCCGAAGCTATGATCATCTGAAGCTATGAGCATTTGTGTATGATCATCTGGGTATGAGCTACAAAATACAGAAAATTGTGGAGAGCTATGATCATCTGAAGCTATGATCATCTGATCTATGATCATCTATGTATGATGTCCCTTCATTCAGACTGCTTGGTTAGTGAATACTGATTGATTTCTCATAGGAAAACTGCTAATTAGAATTACCAATAATCTCCCAGAAGAACTTGCTAGCCATTAACTCACGTGATATCCATTTATTATTGTTTCTATTTTACTCAGTTTATTTCATTCCATCTTCTGTTTCGGTTTCCTTTGTGTAAAGTGCAACTTTAAAACATTCTCTTCTCGTCCACTCGTTCGTTGTTTTATGTAAAGATGACATTCATTTATTTTTATTATTAATTTTAAATTCATACTTCTATTTTTTATTTCTTAAATGCTTCGTTTCTTTATCTCTTCAGACAGCACTGCTTAGAATAATCTGTTCTTTCTTTCTTTCTTTCTTTCTTTCTTTCTCATCTTTACCATGGGACGACGACGCTTCAGGATTCAACATTCCCAATTTGAAAAAAGCTTGCAACAACATCAAAACACCGTAATATTTACAAAAAATAATATATATATATATACACCCCCCCAAAAAGACCCCCAGACTTTTTGGAATAAAAGGGAAGTAGGAAAAGGTAGAAGTTGTTTCCTTTTCATCTTTTCATCTCCCACAATGTCTGAAATTACAGCCCACGAGTTTTTGCAGGAAAAAAGCAAAATGATTTGGAGCTTCGAATAAAAGGGAAAAAAATGTAAGGCTGTGAATAAATCCAACATATGAACACCCACAAATACATCCTCTATATATATATATATATATATATATATATATATATATATATATATATATATATATATATATAATAACTTTTTTCTTTTTTTCTATCATTTTTTTCTTTTTTTCTTCTTTTCCTTTTCATTGTATCTGAATAAATTGAACTCTATTTATTTTTGTGAAACTGATCTGAAGAGGTGGATGTTTGAAGTCCACGAAATAAATTATTACCTAACCGGAATTTTTAAGGGTTCTGTATTCATCATTATATATATATATATATATATATATATATATATATATATATGTGTGTGTGTGTGTGTGTGTGTGTGTGTGTGTGTGTGTGTGTGTGTGTTTGTGTGTGTTTATTTCGGTAGCAATACTTTCTTTATGCATGTTTTTGTAAATATAACGGACAAGGAGTATTTTGTAATTTTCAATTTTTCTCGTGTCCTTTGTGTGTTCTTTGAGGAGTAAGCGTGTGCAAAAATTGTCCAGAGTCTTTAATTTCCTCCTCGATTATTTTTCGTGCAATCGAGGATTGTGAATATTTCTTCTATACTATCTCCGTCGGGAAGGCTTTGTTTCGTAGCAGTAATTTCATTCTTTGTGAAATTTTTGCCTAGTTTCCGAATACAGCCAAGATGTTTTTGTCTTGTTTATACGTGGTACATTTGAAGGAGATCTGTTTTTATTTCTTTTTTCCGTGTTTTGCTTTTATGAGAAGTGTTTCATCAATTTCTTTTAATAACTAGAAGTTCTTATTGCCTCTCTTTTGTCTAGAAAGATTTTTATGCATAATGGAAGTTGGAAGTGTCTATTTAAGTGAATATATTTTTTCACATTGTTGAGAGTACCAATCGTGTACCCCATATGTTTGTTTTAATTTTAGTTTTATTGACGGACAGTATATTTTCTGTTTATATGTTATTTTTTATGAATACATTTATTTGAGCATATATATATATATATATATATATATATATATATATATATATATATATATATATGATGGACTCTCCCGTCGAACTCAGACGTATGAGGGTCAGGCAGTTCCCAGAAACTGATGGCTTTGTGCAGGGCCATCCACACTTTTGGGAGGGACGAATACAGGGTTCTGTATTCATCATTATATATATATATATGTATATATATATATATATATATATATATATATATATATATATATATATATATATATATATATACAAAATATAATATTATTATAACTTTAATGATGGTTTATTATCATTGAATAAGAGTAGCTTATTTTCTGCAGATTGGTTGTCTGAAGTTTGGATTCTATAGGCGTGGTATGATAGCTGATTATCAAGTTGGAAGTTTTAAATTTCATGCATTTCACTAATTTTTCTTGTCGTCTGGAGATCGAGTGTGGATGAATGCTTGAATACCGACTCAGGCCGTCCTTTGTTAAATGTTGACGTTGTGAAGAGATTTTTGCTCTGTCTAATCTGGGTACTGAACACGTTACTTTACTGAATAGCTAGGTGTTTGCCTTTTCGTCTTCCATCATTTTCTGGCACGTTGTCTGATGGTCACGGCGACATAGTTTTTCGTTAGCTTTTCACTGACACATATGGACGGTGATCAAACCAAATAAACACGCTAAAAAGTTCATTAAAACTTTTTCGTCCATATGGAAATCTTACAAACATAAATCCTTCCACATATATTTTGGAAGCACTCAATCACATGTATATTTACACACACACACACACACACACACACACACACACACACACACACACACACACACACATATATATATATATATATATATATATATATATATATATTATAATTGTCTTTTTAATATATTACAATCGCTACGCAGAAATTCCCATTTTTCAAAACTGAAACTGCAATTCAAATTTAATCATAAAAAAATTAAAATATCAAGCGATGCTAAGAATATATATATAAATATATATATATATATACGTTGATATATTTATCAAAATTAATAAAATCACCATTGGCTTCAACAACGGCCTCCACACGACATCGAAATCGCCTGTGTCTTTTCTGTATGGTTTAGTGTTACAAGGAGTTTTGATGCATCCCACACATAATAATCAAGGGGTATGCAGTCTAGAGAGTTAGGTGGCCAGATCTAAGGGGTGATGCGGTCGCAGAAATTGTCTGACAGCCATGACTGGGTAGGGTCTTCCAGCAGCCACCCTTTTAACCCAGAGCAGCACTATCTTCTCAAGAAACTTGATATAAGCCTCAGTCTTGAGTCGGAGTTCCACGCTAAAAATTTGTTAGTTCTTTTCTTATGAGAACAATCAGAGCGTGTTTTCGAGGTACCCTAACTTCACCGTGAGACTCAGAAAACTCTTTTCAAATGTTCTGGACTAACCAAAATGGACATCCAAACACTCTGAAATGTTTGTATTGGAGTTTCCCGTGCGAATTCCAAGCAGTACAGCATGGCGTTCCCAAATTTCCGGCGGAGTGAATTGCGTCATGACGCTCTTTTTCTCACTATACAGTGCAGTCGACAAAATAAAAAACAAACAAAGCTCATGTGAGAAACAAAAAAATAAAATGGTGACAATTTAGCATCGCACGTTATATATATATATGTCTGTCTTTTGTGTGTGTGTGTGTGTGTGTGTGTATGTGTGTGTATGTGTGTGTGAGCGTATATATTTATGAAAGGACAAAATGTGTATTCATTAATCTATCTTGCATACGCACGCACGCTCACACACACACACATACATGTATGATTATATATACTAGTTTAATGCAAAATCTTATATGCCATCATTTTTAAATTATTAGTGAAATCTGAGAAGTGTCTTTGAAATTAATGCAGCTCTCTTTATTGCATGTGCCTGTTTAATATTGGCAATTGTTTCTGGAAAGCCGATATAACTGAAGTAACTTTTGAAGTAAAATGCATGGCAAAAAACTGGAGAACATGAAAGAATCAGACATCTCATTTGAATGAAGCACTGGAAGTCAAGTTGTTATTTTGCTGCATGACAGCGCTTGTCTTTGATTCGGAAATCCAATACAGTAAATAATCAGAGTATTGCCACAAGATTCTTTCACGTGCAACCCGTTTAACAGACATTTCGCCTCCAGATAGATAGACAAATGTAAACACACTAAGACAGAAAGACAAAGATATACAGTTCCTGATAATCTCTTTCTCCCTCTCTCTGTCTCTGTCTCTGTCTTTCTCTGTCTGTCTCTCTTTCTCTCTCTCTCTCTCTCTCTCTCTCTCTCTATATATATATATATATATATATATATATATATATATGCGCGATGGAGAGGAAAAATCGTCCTTGTTCTTAAATCATGCACAAATATGGGTATGTATTTAATGTACTAATTATATATTAAATATACTAAATATTATCTTGACTATTAATGTCTTTATTATTGGCTTCGGTTCCTGCCAATTTTTTTCTTTATAGTCTGTGAAGTAATTAATTAATTTTCTCTACGAAAACACTTTACTCCTTCTACAAAAGCAGATTTCATTTTCTCTACCAAATAGAATTAATTTTCTCTGAGAAATAGATTTAACTTACTCTAACAAATTAGATTTAATTTCCTCTATCAAAATAGAATTAATTTCCTCTAACAAAATAGAATTAATTTCCTCTGCCAAAACGGATTTAATTTTCACTAACGAGAGAGAATTCATTTCCTCTAACAAAATAGAATTCATTTTCTCAATTAAAGTAAATTTAATTTCCTCTAACAAAATATATATAATTTCTTCTACTAAAATAGACTTAATTTCCTCTATCAACATAGATTTAAATCCCTCCATCAAAATAGATGAAATTTCCCTATACAAAATAAAATTATTTTCATAGTTCAACAAAGACTTCATTTCCTCTACAAAATTATATTCATATTTGCGCTAGTTAAATTATTTTACATTCCTATAAAATAATTAAATTTTCATCTAACAAAACAAATTCTATATATATACTTCTCATTTCTTTCACTCCATGTTTATAATTACCTCAGAATTGAATAAAGTTTTATTACTCATATTTTCTGAATTTTATTACATATGTTAAATTTCACATAAAGCAATTGATAGTTAGGTAGATTGAAAGATATAAAAACCTAGTAAAATATTCACTGCAGATTGACATGGAAAGCTAGCTGGCTGGTAAACTATATACACCTTGAAACATGAACAGGCTTCAAAAATAACTTTATCATCTATTTAATAAATGTCAATGTCAGTGTGTCACAGTCACACTTTTTAATTAAAGGGACACAACTCTCAATTGCTCATCTTCATCTATATAATAAATGCCAATGTCACTGTTTCAGACTTTCTTCAATTAACGGGACACAACTCTCAATAGCTCTTCTTCTTATTCTATCTGATAAATGCGAATGCTAGGGTGTCACTTTGTCACACTTTTTCAAATTTACTCGTTGAGGCCGTAGACGAGTATATCATACCATTTGGGAATCAGGCCGACTCCATGAGCAAATTAAAAACATCCCGAGCCGGATACGATACCCGCAATCCTGATATTTTGGACTCCCAAGATTTCGTTACTACGATTGTTTTCGGCGATTTTTTACGTGATGTTTTTAGACGAATTTTTTTGTACGATAACAATTTTTATAACTTGGGAATAAATTTGGCAATAATCGAAATTAATTGCAAAATCACCCGTGAAATAAAAATAATTATTTGTAAGTAAGGAAAGTTTGAAAAGTAAGGACCAACGTACATCAAATTTTCTTTAAATCAAATGGAAGCAGAAGAATTATCACAAACCGTTCAAATGTGTAGTAGGTGATGAATTATTGTTCACATTACGAACCCTTTCCCACAGACGAAATGTCGCAAGTTTCTCAAGCGCAATTTCCATGACATGTGTTCCGACGAGTTACATTTCTTGGTAACACCAATGCCGATCTGTAGCAAATGGCACCCGCCGTGCCAGATGCACAAAGATGAATCATCCTCGTTCCCTTCGTAGTCCTTTAATTAAAAATGTCCTACTCGGACTTCTTCTTCCCCAAAACTGATGTTTTGTTGAAGAGAATCTCGGTAGGATGTTTTAACGATCACAACAATGTTGAATTCAAGTCTCGAGTTAAACGTTATCTTTCCTACATACCCTCATAAACTGAGCTTCTTGCCTTTTTACGCTCATACAACGCCAAAACCGTAACTCTCTACCTCGAGTTCCTCTTTAGCCTTGTATTAGGTGAACATTAGGAAAATAAAACTATTTTGCGAAAACATGCAGCATCAGCAGCTTCTTATTCAGGTGGTCATAATCTTCTAAATTCTGAGTGTTGTAATGTTCTGACACATGAGCGTATATATACTTTTTTCTACAGATAGCTTGGGAATTCTGTAAGTTCTGTAAGCTTGGATGTGCGGGTGGTGTAAAGGATAATGGCTTGGAATTATTAATCGGATAGCCGTGTTCTAATTCCAGTTGGAATACGTTATATTCACTTACGCGCAAATACCTATGGGATAGATACAAAACTACCTCTTCTCCTTCGGTTACAGGTTAATTAGTAAATATTGTATCAGTAAATCATTATTAATTCAAAAAACGAAAATTCTTAAAATCTAAAAATATTTTCTGACTTTAATTAACCTGCAAAGGGTTGATAAACCGTAAAAACAAATCAATCAATTAAAAACACTCTTATTTAATCAGTAAGTCTTTTACTTATGTCATTATCAATATTTATAGAAATCTATATTTACGATGGCGTGCTAAAATGTATTCAGTCCGAATAA
>OZ038476.1:73450161-73515161 GCA_964036315.1 Acanthosepion esculentum
TGCAGTCGTGTTTCGATGCGTATCAATGCATCTCATCAGGTGATTTTCTATGTTTTTTGTCGCGATTTTACATGATTTCGGTGTAATATCATAATACACACACACACACATACACACACACACACACACACACACACATATATATATATATATATATATACGAAACTCTAGAGTCGGGAAGGTAATATTAATCAGCTAAGTGACAAAGGAACGTTATAAAACCACAAGATGTCATACAAGAACATATTTCTGTCAAACTTTTCATTGGATCAGGGTGCGTTAATTTGAAAGCTGACCTTGAAAGCTATTACGAATAAGTTCGATTCTTTATAACATTTTTTGTCTTTTGCCACGCAAGGCGCAGTGAATATCTACACGTACTTATAGGTATGTTTAATATTTATTATGTATGTTCTTTCGATTTTTCTATCTATCTATCTATCTATCTATCTATCTATCTATCTATCTATCTATCTATCATAGTATCCATGCAACTACTGCTCTTTAATATCTAACTTACCAGAGGTTATTTATATCTATCTATTTATCTCTCTCTCTCTATCTATCTATCTATCTATCTATCTATCTATCTATCTATCTATCTATCTCCTTACTGATATCTGTGTTAGAGAGTAAATAATCTGTCGCAGTATGTAATTTGCCAAGTGTTATTCGCATGCTATTAATTTGGAAATTGCTTTCAGTCGGTGATCGACGTTTATGGGTTCATGCCCCGTTGAAGCCTCATTATTCGGTCCCGGAATTATTTTCCATTTCAGGTTTTAAACTGTATTACTTCATAAAAGAACAATTGCTTTCATAATTCCATGGATTTTATAATCGCTTGAAGCAGTAGCAATTAGGAAATTTGCAATCCTCATAGGCAAACGGTTTTGAATTGAGTTGGTTTTCTTCTAGGATGGTTGCTAACCAAGGCTAATGAGACCAGCTTGAGCTGCTATTTAACCCATAGACAGGAGAGAGGATTAAAAATTGATCCATACTTTTCCGAATAAGTAGATACATGGAACACGACTGGGTTTCGAACTCTGCTCACCGATTACTCATGCCGAGTAGCTAATCCCTACACTACATGTACATAAAGTCTGATGCTTATATGCTTAGAAAATCTACTGCATGTGGAAGATCTTCCTACTCTTGCTTCATTATTGTTTGCAGTTGTAATTTGAAATAACCTATTAGCAGTTCCTTGTCGAAATAGAGAAAAAATAAAGAATTTAATGTCTCATCTACACGATCTAAATACTCATTTTAATCATTTTGCAGTACCAGTTTGTCGTGGCTCCAGTAGTTTGTAATAAGGAGTTCTCGTTGATTTACACCAAACATGAAAAAAAAAATTTTTCCGAGTGAACATTCACTTTGGTCGAAGCTGTCTTGAATCTTGCCACGATTTTCTTCGATGTTGCTTCCCGTAATAAATCCAGTTTTAGCGCCACTGACTAACTTATCCAGATATGACTTTTCTCTTTCGACCCACAAAAGAAAAAAAATAATGCTGCCAAATATTTTATTTCTTTGCTTCCAGAGGTAACACATTTTCCTATCTCTTAGTTAAAGACATAAAACGATTTGAATAAATTTAAAAGATAGTTAAAAAAAGAAAATTCCCAATGTTAAAAAGAATGCACCAGGAACTTTTGCATTAACTACAATTTACACTTCCGTGTAAATATACGTAAATATACATAAACGTAAACACATATATAAATGTATAAAACATATAAGTGTATAAATATTCCTAAATATTGATTTTGCATAGATGTGTGTTATATAGGAATGAAGTGTTGTTTTTGACACTGTAGTTTGAACATAGATCGCCAGAGAGCAAACACAAGCGATCCCATTTGAAATAAGTAGATCACGTGATAGTGAAGGAAATGCATATATGGGAATCAGCATGAAGTCTAAAGGGCCACTCTTTTATTCTATCCTCTATTACCCTACGGATCACTTTTCCTACACTATCCTCTATCTCTGTACTATTCACTATACTATTTCTGTATACTGATCACTATTCGGACCACTATTCAGTGGTTAATTTTAGAGCGAGTCTTATCGAGCAAGTATTATTAATGTGAGTATTATTAATGTCGTTTGACATCAGAATTGTTCAACGGCGTTATAATAGTTGTATCTGCGATTACAAAGTCTCTACAACAACGAGCATTACAAAAGTGACAACGCGTATTCGTTGATATTACAAAAGTGGCAACGAGTGTTTGTTGACATCACAAAAGTAAAAATACTTAAAAATGTAAGTCTGTATAATTGTGTCAACATACATATGTGTAAACATGAACAATACATAAATGGGTAAAAATGCAAAAAATACGGTGGAGTAATGGATAGCGGCTCGGATTGAGGAATCCATATTTAGGAATGAAGAATAAAAGCAAACAAAGAAACGAGCCAGTGTTATAAATCAAATAAGGATTCGTTGCTTCATGAAGATTTCTTTCATCCTTACTCGCATGACTGTAATCATGGCTTTTCATAACTTCCTACCATTTGTAGCTCCAAGCAATAAATGTCCTCCTCTGTTCTGTCATCCTTACACATATGATTGTTAAATAGGTTACACACACTTTTTATCTCTTCCTGTTGCATTCAATATATCTTGCGTGTGACGAAAAGTCCCCTTTTCTCATGATATGTCCCACAAATTTCTGCTGTCACTTGTAGAGTCTAAGAACAAGTGGCGATTTCCTTTCCATTTTTCTTAAAAACTTCTTCTTTGCGCAAATGTTCCGGCCATGTTATTCTCAGCGTCCTTCTGTAAAATCACATCACTGTTGCTTCAGATCTTCATCTGAGATGAAATTGTTTAGCTTTGAGTGCCATATACGAGGGCTGAGTTCAGTTAAGTACTTTTTTCTTCGTTTCTAACGATTTTTTTTACTGTTTTATTAAAGCACATATGTAGAATACATACGATTCAGACACGGGCTTAAAATACATATAATTCTTCCGTCGATTTCGATGTATGTGGCCTAACAGTTCAGTTTTAGAAATGAACCGCCAAATTAGTCACACACGTGATTTGATTGCATTGGTGAACAATAGTGTAGGACCAGCCACACTTTCCTGAAGGACGGATAGCCGAGAAATAGGGAAGAGCGTGTCATGTTAATCTCTAAACCAAGTCTTTCTCTGGTTTGTATTCAGAGTAGGTTGGCATTTGTTGTAGCATACCCACGGACGATAATGGGTATGCCCCGATTCACATAAATACAGTAGTAAATACTGTATCTTGGTCTGCAGTCGGGGATTCGCTTCCAGCTGTGCTGGTCAAACTCTCTGACTCCGGGCAGAGACGGTCCCCAGATGAGGCTATGTCGAAGGGCAGAGTCTCTTATCGGGAAACAGATACCTGACCCCAATTTATACAGGATTCATGGGGAAATTTTGGCCGAACCTACGGGCTCGGATACCCCACATTATATTCGTCCTTGTGTCACATCTGAGCGCGTGGGGTGGTTGGTAGATATCATACAGTTGGAGATTCATTATGGAATTCACTTGAATCACTTCTATCAATTGACTACTTCTACGCGCCGCTGGAGAATCTTATATGTTTTGATCTTGTCCTAAGTATTATCCTTCGTGTGATTATTCTGTTCAGTAACCTTTCCTAGGTTACAACAACATTCAAGGCAAGAAATCCTAGTCAACCCTACTAATTAACATTCAGCTGGATTCATGCATCTTCTAAGGTCGGTAGTATGAATCGACTGGAAATTGAACTCTGCATACCGATTGTATTTTTCGCCTCGGAAACTGTTACCTTATCAGCGCATCTGCTGTAAGTAATGTTGCATTTTTGGAGACGAATTAGAAGTTTGTCCAAATGTAAGAAAAGTCAAATATTTTTATAACTATTATTAACAATGACAAATGTCACCAACGGAAATCAATTTCTTTTGTTCCTTGCTGAAAGAACGTGGGAATTTAAACAAAAACGATTCTGATAATACTTTTCTCCTTTTAAAGTTTCCAATGTATTCAACTGATCTGATTAAATGAAAAATCTTAAGGTAATAAAAAGATCAAATTAGGTCCAGGGTATGATGACAAACTACATCCGGCGGCAAGGCCTCTGATCGGGAGGCTTTGAGGAGGGTGGATCCACCTCTTAATTGCTGTTGCTCCCAGGTCCATTCTGATTCGGGGTGGTAGCACCGGTTAGGGCCCCAGCTATGAGCAAATAGTTAACACCCAAACTCAGGTCAAAACATGATGCAAACTCGGGCCAAAACAGTGTAAAAACTTATGCTAAAAATACCTGCAATAGATTATCGTAGTAAAAGAATTACCAGCAATACATTTTCATAGTTAAAAATTACCAGCAATATATTTTTTTATAAAAGAAAATACTAATGCTCACAAGAAAATTAAATTTGGGTATTAAATGACCCATTAGGAGTTGATATGCCGTTAAAAAAATAAAAAAATGATCAATTCAGGCAGATTAAGTAAATCTAGATATTTGATCTGATACGTTTGTTTTATTGAGTGTAGATATAAATTATTATTGCGAAGAATGACAGATTTTATGATTGTTTTCGGTAAATCATTGCGATTTGCTCTTAATAAGTTCAGTGGTGTCTAGGATGTTGTTTATGGCTGGGGAAGGTTCTGGTAGATCCATTAAAAGAAGGAAATACATAAAATTGTTCTTACAATAATATCCTACATTTTATCTACGTAAAATGTTTATTTTTGTTGCTGTTGTTGTTGTTGTTTTATTTTACGGAAAAGGGAATATGTCATTGTGTCATGTTTTGCCTTAGGACACTGGTTGGGACTCGGGAGGAAATGAGCATAGAACAAAAATCAAAGGAAATACTCCTACTCCTAATGCTCCTCATCCTACTACTACTACTACTACTACTACTAATACTACTAATACTACTACTACTAATGATTATAATAACATTATTGTTTTGATCTTAATCTAAAAACTGCTAATATCATAATAATAGTTTCAGGAGACGTTTAAGACGTAATTCATTCTGACCCAACTTTTTAAATGTCAATGTATTTAAATATGCGTTTAATTGTAAATTAATTTCTTTTCTTTTTTTTACATTTGAACTGTTTCTTTTTCTATACTTTCTGAACTGTATATTTGATTTGGCTAACGAAACTCAAGAAGTAATATCTTTAAAAAATAATTTCCCTATAAAGCGCCTGTGGTCGATTCAAAATATTAAGGATGCATTGGTATGATATGATGCCGGCATCGGATATCATTTCCAACTTCCAGTTTATTTCAGCAGTGATTACCACAATTAGTTCTGTTCAAGGGTTTCCTCCAATCATGGTCATGGTATTGAAAAATAAATCGAACTACCTTTATATTTATTAAATAAACGTAATAACTATCCCTATATTTAAAAAAATAAATCTACTCCTACATTTATAAAATAAATCGAAATACCCCCACATTTATTAAATAAACATAACTATCCATATATTAATAAAATAAATCGAGCTACCCCTATATATATTAAATAAATATAACTACCCTTATATTTATAAAATAATCTAGTTACAACCTATAGGTATTAAATAAATCTAACTGCCCCTATATTTTATTTATATTTATGTAATTAATATATATAGGTACGGTTAGATTATTAAATAAATATGTGTATACTTAGATTATTTATTTAGAATGTTTTTAACGACGACATTATTTTCCGAACAACCAAATTCTCTCTCTCTCGCTATTCACACACACACACATATATATATACATATATATATATATATATATATATATATATATATATATATATATAGTTTCAAATAAAGAAAAAATCAAAGAAAATATAACATGCATTATATGTAGGTACGTGCGTGCGTGAGACGTTACAAGCACTAATCTGGATGTTGATGTATAAATACGCACGTGCACACATACACACACACAGACAAAGATATATGCGTTAACACAATCACTCATATATACACTTTCCGTATAGGTATCTACATATATGCTTGAAAAGATATCTGTATGTATGATTCTATGTATAATAGCGTATATTTGATTCGATGTTACATTGCGCGCGTGTCTGTCCATACGTATGCGAATTATGAAATCAGAGTGATGGGGGGTGAGGTTTCTGTTGGGGTTGAGACGCGAAGATGTCATTTGGCTAACAGGTACACAAAACATATTTTCTAACTTCAAAGAATCCACGTACTTTGTTCTTTCCTCTTAAGTCAGACGCCCCAGAATGGGCAAGTCGAGAAGGAAAAGAAATTATCAAGGAAAAATAGAATTATCTGGCCCTGTCGCTTTATTATTGCACATATGTATGGAGGTTTCTCTGTACACATTAGTATGAAGAGTAACATTGATAGATATGCAGAAATACCTGAAAAAATATTTATCATTCAGGCAATTGTTTGGAAATCATACACGGACAAAGCGTAACATCTCTTCAAATATGCACTCGTATGAGATTTTCATAAATAAGTAAAAGCAAATATCTATCTATCTATCTATCTATCTATCTATCTATCTATCTATCTATCTATCTATCTATGCTTGTCGTTTTACATATCTCTGTATATATGCTTGTCTGTTTATATACCTCTATCTATTTATGCTTGTCGATTTACATATCTATCTATCTATCTATCTATCTATCTATCTATCTATCTATCTATATATATATATATATATATATATATATATATATATGCTTGTGAGTTTACATATCTATTTATCTATCTATCTATCTATCTACGTTTGTTGGTTTACATATATATTTATCTATCTATCTATGCTTGTCGGTTTACATATCTATTTATCCATCTATCTATATATCTATCTATCTATTGTGATTGGAAGAACAGTAAATTTATGTTATTTCTCAAAGGAGAATCCAATAGTATTATAAAAACCTTGAAGATTTCCAGTAAGATATCTTTAATCATTTCTAAGATACAACGGTTTAAAGCTTAATCTAACAAATGGACAATTTTGCTTTTACCCGATTTGAACAATTTTGCTGTTACATCCGGTATATATATATATATATATATATATATATATATATATATATATATATATATATATATATATATATATATATATATATATATATCTTCGATAATGGCTTATGTAAGCCGAAAGCTTAGATTGGATTAAAAAATATGTATCAATATTGTGATTTTCTTTCATTGTTTAATGATAATGTTATTAAGCTTATCAGACGATATGAAAAGAACTTACATAAAATATATAGACAACACTTATCTATATTATTTAATGAAACATGTATGAATGAAAAAATGCTGCCAAAATACACACACACAATATATATATATATATATATATATATATATATATATTACATAACAAGGGAAACCCAAAATTACCTCATGAGTATAGACTATTTCACTTGGTATCGATGCAAATCATATGTGCTTGTGTCTGGCTGTCGGTTCCTAGGAAGTGAAGAGCTGCTTGACCCTCATACGTCGAATACAACGGGAGAGTCCACCATATATATATATATATATATATATATATATATCAGATGCGATGAGAACGAAAGTAATATATAAATTCCAACGTTCGCAGCGTTAATTCAAAAAAGAGCTTGATACCGATGTTTATCAGCGAAAACATTTCCACAGACCAATCAACATTAAACACCCGGTCCATCCATCACCAAACTGCTATCAACAACCACTATTGTTTCACTCAGATACTTATATATATTTTTTGTATGTATATTTTTCTTCTCAAACAGGAAGTGACGTTTCACATTCGCTTGCCTACAAGCAGAATTGTTCATAACCATTTTCGACCCTCACCCATCGATGTGCAGTTGAAATGCACTGAAACCAAGTTGCATCTTTGTAGTGAGTAAAATGGTTTTGTCTATATGATAAAATTATAATAAATAAATAATATATATATATATATATATATATATATATATATATACAGGCGTATCATGTGATCTTTGAAGACCTAACTTTGAAGTTAATTTGACTGCAGTAAATGGATATATAGTTTGGTCAAAGACGTAGCCAGGGCCACCAGTACATGCGCCAAATTTATATCTCTTTATATCTCTGTATGATGCCAGCCCCTTAAATATAGCTTCACAATTAGGTCTTCAAAAGTCGCATCATACGCTAGTATATACGGTATAAGAAGGTACTCCACAGTCCTTTTCTCTAAAGCTGACCATGTACGCAACTCAAACCTCAGATATAATTCTTTAATTATCGCCCATACAATATAATGTTTCTGCGTATATGTTGTCATTCCGGATAAAGCAAATTTTAAGAATAAAACCATCTCATTTCCCCCGCCTCTGCCATCAGGTTCTGCTGTATTCTAGTTAACGTCTTCTGACTTTTTGTTACCATTGAAGCCCGTTGTGCGAATGGTTTCATCATTTCCGTATTTCATCTCAATTTTTTCCTCTCGAAGTAACGATTTCTTCTTTTCCTTTTTCATCGTCTTTCGGCTCTTTTTGATCGCCTTCCAACATTTTGAGATTCTTGCTAATATCACACCGGCTTATAAAAACAAAAAGAGCTACTGGCCTTGAATCTATATAACCTAGCGAAGGTCAATCATGTTACGAGCGAAAATTGCCGTTTCTTGCTGAATTTGACTAAGCGTTTCTCACCGGCAATTACGACAAAATCGTGGAAAATGTTGCTACTTCTGCCAAAACGTGATTATCGTATCTAAAGCGCCTCGACGTGATTTCGCGGGAGGTTCGACCTCCCGGCCACACGCCTACGTAACGGCGGCAAAAATCAGAAAAATAGCGTCAAATAACATTTGCTAGGATAATCAGATCAACAGTTTCTCCTGGAAAATGCCCGTATTCAAAACAGAATAAAGAGTCGAGAATGCGGCTATTTTGTTTGAGGGCACTGTAGCCGCAGGCATTGCCCGCGGCACTTAATGCTGGGAAAAGGATAACATTGTTGCGGGGTTGCTGATGTTGATTGGCTTAAGGAAGAGGAGAGAAGATCAACATTCAATTTTAATAAACAGAAAAGAACTTTTCAGAGTAGAAATAAATATTATATATATATATATTAATGTTTAGATGTATACGGATTCTTACAAGCAAATATTCACACACAATATATTTCCTACACACATATATATTCACTGCTATATATATATTCACTGCTATATATATATATATATATATATATATATATATGAGTCTTTCCATGCATATCTTTAAATATATTTTGTCTATATGTGTTGCAGTAAAATGTAATAAAACTTCTAATGTATGAAAATAATTGATTAAATCGAGAATGCGTTTATGCGTGTGTGTGTGTGTGTGTGTGTGTGTGCGTGCGTGACCAGACACGCAAAGACATATACAGATTACTATACTGAAGATAAAACACATACACACATATATGAGAGTTAGGAGAGCACCTCGAGGCGGTGTAATGGTTAGCAAGCTTCTCTTGCTAGAACAATTACGACTGAATTCGATCCTCACTGGGTGCCACGTCTAACCTACGCTTGGAAAATCTCTATATGAGAGTTAGGCAGTCATAAAGACGCGCAGGTTCTTACACACCAACCTAAGACTGAAATCATACCAGCTCTTCTCGAAAAGAATGTATGAAACATAAAATTTGATAAAAAGACTTATAAGATCATAAAAGCAATCTAAATCCAAATAATAATAATGAGAAACTTGAAGAAGGAATATAGTATTGTAATGGATACTCGTATTTCAAATAGACGTCACAATTTTTAATTTTTCCTTTAAACAGAGTATATTACGTCTATCGGTCTGACTATTCGAGAAATCATAATATAGTAAATTTGCTTTAAACTAAATATAAAATGCTGCGTTTATTTCAAATACGAGTGACGTTTAAAGGTTCGATCCCGGCCTGGTATCACATTTTCTTCATTCTGTGGTGTCCTTCCTCTAAAGAGTCTATGTTGGACTCTTCCGCCTACTATAAGATTAGTAGGAGAGCAGGCTTTGGGGGAACAGTCGGCCAGATTATTCAACTGTCGAACTCTCTACCTTGAGCAGAGAGGAGCCCGGACGAGGCTTTGCCGAAGGATAAAGTATCATCCGGGGAGGTAGACAGACCCTGAACCCGCTTATGCAGGTTCTAAGGGAATATTTTTAGCCGAGCCTACGGACTGGGAGAACCCACGGTAAACTCGGCCTTGTGCCACATACATCCCTCATGCTGGTCAATCTCTCTGCCTCCGGGCAGAGATGATCCCCAGACGAGGCTATGTCGAAGGGCAGAATCTCGTCTCGGGAAACAGCTACCCGACCCCGTTGTATATGGGGAATTTTTCGCCGAGACTACGGATTCACCCACATTAAACTCGGCCTTGTGTCACATCCTACTTCGTGGGGAGACTGGTAAATATAACAGCCGAATAGAATGAACGATGAGCCAACCAACACACACTCACTAGTCGTGTAATACTCTTCTGTTGTGCTGACTGTTTAATATATGATATATCTGTAACACCTATTTTGTTATTTCTTTAACCATTTACTTGGTCACAACACTTTACTAAGATTTCTCGAATGCACAGGCCGATAAGCATAATACATACTTTTCAAAGTAAAAATAATATTGGGGCGTTTATTTCAAATACAAGTATCCACTAAAATAACGTTTGACGTAATAAACATGTCGGATTAAAAAAAATAATCCTATTCATTCTTTAGAAATTGCTTTACGTTTCGGATACAAAATGGAATAGATAAGCGCTTTCAAGAAAAAAAATCTTAGTGAGGAAATGTGCTTTCCTTAAAAAGGGAAAGTGGAACATGGCTGAACTGTGACGCTCTCCCATAGCCGAGCGGTAAAGCAGACCGGATCAAAAGGTGGCTTCTCCTACAAAACGGTGACGCAGTTTCGATACGGAGATCACTTTTTCTTTATTAATATTTCTCGAATACGCAAACCGATAGACGTAATGCACACTGCTTAAAGGAAAACTAATAAAATGGTGCGTCTATCTGAAATACGAATAAATATTATAATAAAGTTTGGAGTAATAAAAAACATATGTTCATACAAATGTAGATATTCATAAATTTGTATGCCTATATGCAGTAAATGCATTGCATGCGTACACACACAAATGTACACTTATACACGAATCAATCAGAAGTACACCTGTCTTCATTCATTAATACACGAACACATAATGCTATACATACATTTTACACACACATATATCCTTACAAACACCTGTGTCAGGACTCTTCGGCGTGGTGTAATGGTTAGCAAACTTGCCCCGATAGCAGAATTATTTCTGGATAGTGAGTTCGAATTTTGGCCTTGTGCCACGTCTAAACTAAAATTGATTTTATTATGCAAGTCAATGTTTTCATAACAAAGTTGGTATCAAGCAATGTTGATAAACTTTTACGTATATATTTATATATAGGCGAGTAGTTAGCCTACTGACCATGAGACCTGGGTTCGAACCTCACCATTCTCGATTTGTTAGGAAGGAGACTTTCTGAATGATTCAACGTGCGGCACCTTTGGAATGTGCCTGAAAACCATACCACGGTTTGACCCAATCATTGTGAGTGAAATTGGGTAGACGGAACCTCTTGTTTACACGCGGCCACCAGTCATCGTGGTGGCCTTTTTTCAAATTGCTGATCACGCTCTCTCCCAGAAACTGTAACTAAAATCTGCTCAGCCTAGTTGCAGTATAAACCACATCTGGTGGACTCTTTGAGTGTCGAGCAAACTGCCATAGAAGACGGGTAGCGTCGAATACGAGTAGCCAGATATATTTATATGTTAGGTGAATATTTGCATATAACATGATTTTCTTTTTAGAAATATTTAAATTATCTTATTTTGTGGTGTGTGTGATTTTATTATGTAACTTGAATGTTTCATGCCATTTGTAAATATTTAAATTGATTTATTAGGTGGTGAGTAAATTTGAGTTTATGAACTTGAGTTTTTTATAACATTGTAAATATTTAAATTATGCTATTTCGTGGTGTGCAATTTCATTATGAAACTTGAGTGTTTTAAGCCATATTGTAAATATTTGAATTATCTTATTTCGTGATATGAGCTTTTATTATGTAACCTGATTGTTCTATGTCATAATGTAAATATTTAAATTATATTATTTCGTGGTGTGCAATTTCATTATGAAACTTGAGTGTTTTAAGCCATATTGTAAATATTTGAATTATCTTATTTCATGACATGAGTTTTTATTATGTAACCTGATTGTTCTATGTCATAATGTAAATATTTAAATTATATTATTTCGTGGTGTGCAATTTCATTATGAAACTTGAGTGTTTTAAGCCATATTGTAAATATTTGAATTATCTTATTTCATGACATGAGTTTTTATTATGTAACCTGATTGTTCTATGTCATAATGTAAATATTTAAATTATATTATTTCGTGGTGTGCAATTTCATTATGAAACTTGAGTGTTTTAAGCCATATTGTAAATATTTGAATTATCTTATTTCATGACATGAGTTTTTATTATGTAACCTGATTGTTCTATGTCATAATGTAAATATTTAAATTATATTATTTCGTGGTGTGCAATTTCATTATGAAACTTGAGTGTTTTAAGCCATATTGTAAATATTTGAATTATCTTATTTCATGACATGAGTTTTTATTATGTAACCTGATTGTTCTATGTCATAATGTAAATATTTAAATTATATTATTTCGTGGTGTGCAATTTCATTATGAAACTTGAGTGTTTTAAGCCATATTGTAAATATTTGAATTATCTTATTTCATGACATGAGTTTTTATTATGTAACCTGATTGTTCTATGTCATAATGTAAATATTTAAATTATATTATTTCGTGGTGTGCAATTTCATTATGAAACTTGAGTGTTTTAAGCCATATTGTAAATATTTGAATTATCTTATTTCATGACATGAGTTTTTATTATGTAACCTGATTGTTCTATGTCATAATGTAAATATTTAAATTATATTATTTCGTGGTGTGCAATTTCATTATGAAACTTGAGTGTTTTAAGCCATATTGTAAATATTTGAATTATCTTATTTCATGACATGAGTTTTTATTATGTAACCTGATTGTTCTATGTCATAATGTAAATATTTAAATTATATTATTTCGTGGTGTGCAATTTCATTATGAAACTTGAGTGTTTTATGCCATATTGTAAATATTTGAATTATCTTATTTCGTGACATGAGCTTTTATTATGTAACCTGATTGTTCTATGTCATAATGTAAATATTTAAATTATATTATTTCGTGGTGTGCAATTTCATTATGAAACTTGAGTGTTTTAAGCCATATTGTAAATATTTGAATTATCTTATTTCGTGACATGAGTTTTTATTATGTAACCTGATTGTTCTATGTCATAATGTAAATATTTAAATTATATTATTTCGTGGTGTGCAATTTCATTATGAAACTTGAGTGTTTTATGCCATATTGTAAATATTTGAATTATCTTATTTCGTGACATGAGTTTTTATTATGTAACCTGATTGTTCTATGTCATAATGTAAATATTTAAATTATCTTATTGCGTGGTGTGAAATTTCATTATATAACTTGAGTGTTTTGAGTCAGCGGAAATATATCATTTATCTTATTTTTGAGGTGAGCTTTCATTATGTAACGTAATTGTTTTATTTCATATTTTGAATATTTAAATTATATACTTTCGTGTTATGAAATTTGAGTGTTTTATGTCATATTGTAAGTAATTTATTCACATTATTTCATAATATGAGGTTTTATTATATATTGTGATTGTTTTATGCCATATTGTAAATATTTAAATTATTTTATTTCGTGGTGTGAGATTTTATTACGTACCCTGGGTATATTTATATCATATTGTAAATATTTTAATTATCTTATCTCATATTGTAAATATTTTAATCATTTTATTTCGTGTTTATTACATAACTTCAATGTTTTATGTCAGATTGCAAATATTTAAATTATCTTACATCGTGGTGTAAGATATAACTTGATAGTTTTATGTCATAGTATAAATATTTTAATTATCTTAGATTTTGCCGTGGGATTTTATTTTTAACTTGAGTGTTTTATGTTATGTAAATATTTATAATGTCTTATTTTTTGCGTGAGACTTTATTATATAACTTGGGTGTTTCATGTCAAATCGTAAATATTCAAATTGTCTTATTTTTGTATAAGATTTTATTACGTAACTTGAGTGCTGTATGTCATTTAAACATTTAAATTGCCTTAATTGTTTGTATGAGATTTATGTAATTTGAGTGTTTTATGTGATGCTGTAAATATGTGTGTATATAATATAGTTACTGACATTTGATTTTAATTGTTTTACTTATTTAATTATTTTAGTTTTACATACTATGTTCTACTTAGTTATTGCGTATCTTTTTTCACTTAAATTCAAAATGAAATTGAAATTAAAATTTCGTATATTTACACCCTTCTCTAACTTTGTTTTAATTAATAATAATTGAAAATAATCTTTTTACCGACAATAATTAATACAAACTGAATTAGTAATATTATTACCTTTTTGGTTTGTCGGTACAATTTTAGGAAAATCTTATTAAAGTGACTATTTGGATTAATTTATATAAATCCGTATTTTATTCCGTATTGCGCGGCTAATTAGTTGTATTGTGAAATGGCAGCCGACATTGATGGTTACGATAAAAAGCTACAGGAAATAAAATCAAAACTAACGTTTTCTACTCTCTTACGGCTGAATTATGAGAAGACAAAAATTATTTCTATGCAACCATGTTGAATTAAAAGAAAATATCTTTATCGACAGAAACAATTTTTACATTTTAAAAATTCGCATTAAAAATAAATAACACAGATGAAATATTAAAATATCTTTAAAAATAGGTTATGCAAATTAGACGTTAACACTTACATGGCAAACACAATTTGTTGTTAATATATGCATAAAAGGCTATTAATTATGTAAAGGCTCAGTGTTTTGGTCTAGTGACGTAAGAAGCGAACACACAGACAAAAGTTAAGTAAACGCAAATCCATAAAAGATGATAGCGTCAGTATAAGAATAGTTAATTTTGGGGTAGCTATTAGTTTTTTTTTAAGTGACACAAGATACGATCAAAGTGCTGTAAACTTAAGTGTATGTTCATGCAAGACAATATTTGTTTGCATTTTGAATTTTGGATTCAGGCAATAGACTGCTAATGTAACTATTAAGATATTCAGTAAATACGTATTTCATTGCTAGGAATTATGAGTTAAGCAACTAATGCAGAAACAAAGTTGAATGGTAAAAAACTTCGTCTAGAATTAGGAACTCTTCTATCTGACAGGGTGTCATTCACAGTGCATTTGAGAGTTTAACTGGGAAAAGTGGGAATATGTCTTACTCATGAGATTTTGCTTGAAAACTCGACAGACAATTTCCGCTATCAGCAGTAATCTTTTAACCATGATCCTCGTGTGTTATAGGAAAGAAGAAATGGGTGTTGCATATCAACAATAGGCGAAAAAGACATTGGTTATCACAACATGTAAACCAGTGACATCATCAAAATAAGAACTCCATCCATTGAACTACTTGATTTGTATCTGGTTGAATATGAAAAGTGTCGTCCATTACGGACAATAGAATATGAAAAGCGCCGTTACCCTAGATATTTATTGCCACAAATTTTATCGGGTAAACGAAGCATTTATATTTATTGTATAAAAAATACAATTATGGCACAAGACCGAAAAGAGGGGAAAGGGTTTAGGCTGGTCTTCACTTACTATCCTATACCTAGCTAATCCGATTCACGACCCATTCACTCGTTACAATTCACTCATTCACCACACAAAATCGTCCGTCACCAATCAATCCTCCACTCACCATAATACCGCATCCTTTCAGGGAGACCTACAAAAACCGCGCCCCGTGACTTAAAATTTGATGATAATAAAATTTATACAAAAAAAAAAAAAAAATTACGGATGAATGCAAATGAGAGGGGCGGTGGATGAACCCAAAAAACAAGGCAAACATAAATATAATTGATGTTTGTAGGACCCGTCCAACCCTCAAAAGGAGAGGCCGCTGTATTCTGCCATTCGACAGAACCAAGAAGCTCTCTCGCTAAGGGAGAGGGAAAGGAAAAAATATAGACGGACATGGGGAATCAATAAAGCTGACCCCGTGAAAACGAATGGGGGGGGCAAAAACAAACTGGGGAGGTCGAGAATCTCAAATTGGATCATAACCAAAAATGTGGCCGGGAACAGGTCTGGAACAACACTTACATTAACTAGGTACACAAAGCTTGTCTAGCCTAACCAGAGGTGAGCTCGACAGGAAGCCATTCCGATGTGACATAGGTAGACCTAAAAGAGAAAATCAAGGCTATCCCCGTTCACATGAACCAAGCTCGCTTCAATCACCCACCTTTCGCTAAAGAATGTCGAATGCAAGCGTTTTCTATGAGTTCTAATCTTCATCTTGTGGTGGTGCTCAAAGAATCGGATCAGATCACAATGAGAAAGACGGCTGCCTCGCAAGACTTCCTCCAGTCGCGTCGACCATATCACCATTCGTGCCGTGGCCAGTACCGATAGTAACACCATTCGTTTCACCCCAGAATACGGGGGCGACACATTGTCACACGCTTATGCGCAATCAATGAGCACGAGTCTTTCGGGAGCGATACGAGCCGTCAAATTGCCGACATGGTCCCATAGGAGGTGAACCCGAGGACAATGGTATTAAGTCGGAATTTTTCTGCTTTCGTAAACAGAAAGAGGTTTCAATCTCTAACATGATACTGAGGAGGATTTAGAACCTTTCATTTCATTTCTGACCAAACATTTAGAGACAAAAGAGTCAGCATTTAATTTTTTTCTGGAAAAATCAAGATTTATTTAAACGGATATTGTTTTGGATATCTCGAAAGCGTTTTACAGTTGACTGGTCGTTGAAAGTCTATAGTGCATTCGGACGAATTTTTTAACTGATTCAAGCTTAATTATTAGCACATCGCGAAAAGAAAGTTTACCTGAATGGCCATTCTTCTAGTTCTGTTGTACTAATACAGGTCTCCCTTTTGGCTCTGACGTTGAATCTATTTTATTTTTACTTTTCATCAATGACCTTCCTAATGACTTCAATTTATGATGGCACAGCTATTTACTCCTGTCTCGATAGTAAGTCCGATCAGTTCGATAAGGTCAAATTTGGAGCTGATCTAAAAAATTGATCTACAGTCTGTTGTTAACTAGGGCAAGGAATGGATTGTTAGATTTAAGGCCTCCAAAATGAAGCATCTCTCTGTCAATCACCTGAAAGCGGATACTAATCTCCATGTGAGTGAATCATTACGCCTTCTCGGGCTTACATTCTCGGCTAATATGAAGTGTAAAGATTATATCGAATCCTTTCCTAGGTCTGCTTCTAAGTTGTTTCACTGTGTCGTGCTAGACAGTTTTTCTCCCCTGAATCTATCTTACATATTTACAAGTTTACCATTCTACGATGCTGTGAATATTGCTGCCGAATATGGTCCCGTGTTTCTGCTGTGTATTTAGAGATTCTTGTTAAGATCCAAAGAAGAATCAGCAATGTTATTGGTCCTTAAATGGCATCTCGGCTTCAGTCACTTTCCCACCACTGCAATGTAGCTTCTCTGAGCCTTTTCTATGAATACTTTCATAGTAACTGTATTGGATGAACTCTTCGCTGTGGTACCTAGACTTTATGAGTTTAAGTGCAGTACCAGATTGGCGGCAAGGTCTCATTGACTCGCAGTTAAATTGACTAGATATAACCCTAATTTCTATGTTATTTTATCATCTGTGGAACTCCCGGTACCATGGTTTCCAGTCAAATTTAATCTTCAAAAATATACATGTAATATCGATCGTTATCTACTGTCTTTTTGATTACCTTTTGTTATCACCCCTGAATTATGTTTTTTTTTTCTTGTTTTTTCACACTTTGCAATCCCTTGTATCTCAGTGAAATTACTGCCTTGCATGGGATGTTATGATTAAAACAAACCAGCAAACAAACAAAAAAAAAGCGCGAATTCGAATATCTGCTTTCCCATTGGATTCCAGTTGTTGAAAATGAAAGTGATTTTTGATGAATCATATTTAAATAACTCGATTTTCGCTTCCGCGTTTCGGATATACGAGTTTGTGGTTTCTATTAAATTTTTGAAGCAGCAAGGACGGACTATCATTGTGGTTTTGTCTGTGTGTTGTTTGATTTATTGAAATTGTCATCTTTGATAATGGCTTATGTAAGCCGAAAGCTTAGATTGGATTTAAACATGTATCAATATGATGATTTCCTTTCGTCTTTCAACGATAATGTAATTAAGCTTATCAGACAATATGAAAGGAACTTACTTAAAATAAATAGACAAAACTTGTCTATATTATTTAATGAAACATGCATTAATGAAAAATTGCTGCCTAAATATACACAATATAATATATAATTATATGTATATATATATATATCTAATATATACATATAATTATATATATAATATATAAAATATATATAATTATATATATAATTATATATATATAATATATATAATCATATATATAATATATATATAATTATATATATATTTATGTTTATATATATATATATATATATTTATAATTATATATATATTTTTATTTATATTGTTATTTTTAGTTATAATTTATATTATTTTTATTTTATTATATTATTTGTACAATAAAATATGACATAATGTATATACATGCGTATTATTTCGAATGTGTACACGAGTGCACAGGCGCGATCCTGTTTGTGCGTGTTTATGCGTGTGCGTATGTGACAAACCCTTTCTAATCGAGTAAACTGCCTATTTATCTACACGGTCGAAACAAAGATTAAGAAACGTTAAAATCTATTTTGTCTGATTACATTAATTTTCATTTTCATTTCCCTTTACGGTCACATCATATATTTCTGAACCGGACAATGGTCAGTTAATATCTGTGATCTATTAAATCAGAAAATTGTGACGAGGGTGGTGATGATAATAGTTATTCGCTTTAAAAGATGATAGCAAGTAGATCTAGTGATTGCGGAGACGGGGAAAAAAGCGGGAAATTTGCTGATTGGCGAATTATTTGATTTCATTGCCGCCTTGAATATATTTCATTTTCGCTCCGAGCAAACACGATAAAAGAAACAGAGGAGAATAATGGAAGAGACAAAGGATGATGTGACTGGGAGGAAATAATGCATGATGGGAATCGAAAATAAAAATGGATGAAAAAATAAAATAGGACAATGTAGAACAGAAGTGTAAAAGAAAAAAAGAAAAAAGAAAGCTAAAGGCGACTACAGAATGAAAGGAGTGGAGAAAGCTAATGGGAGAGGATAAGCGGGGAAGGAGATAAAGGGAAATAAGAGGAAGAGAAATAGATGAAAGTAAAAGGAGGAGGAATAGATGAAAGTAAAAGGAGGAGGAATAGAGGAAAGTAAAAGGAGGAGGAATAGAGGAAAGTAAAAGGAGGAGGAATAGAGGAAAGTAAAAGGAAGAGAAATAGAGGAAAGTAAAAGGAGGAGGAATAGAGGAAAGTAAAAGGAGGAGGAATAGATGAAAGTAAAAGGAGGAGGAATAGAGGAAAGTAAAAGGAGGAGGAATAGAGGAAAGTAAAAGGAGGAGGAATAGAGGAAAGTAAAAGGAGGAGGAATAGAGGAAAGTAAAAGGAGGAGGAATAGAGGAAAGTAAAAGGAAGAGAAATAGAGGAAAGTAAAAGGAGGAGGAATAGAGGAAAGTAAAAGGAGGAGGAATAGATGAAAGTAAAAGGAGGAGGAATAGAGGAAAGTAAAAGGAGGAGGAATAGAGGAAAGTAAAAGGAGGAGGAATAGAGGAAAGTAAAAGGAGGAGGAATAGAGGAAAGTAAAAGGAGGAGGAATAGAGGAAAGTAAAAGGAGGAGGAATAGAGGAAAGTAAAAGGAGGAGGAATAGAGGAAAGTAAAAGGGGAGGAATAGAGGGAATAAGAAAAGAGGGAATAAAAAGTAAAAATAAATAAAGACGAAAAAAGCCAAAAAAAAAGCAGAACTTGGAAGGAAGGACAATGAAGGAGAAAAATGGAAAGAAAAACATAAAAAAATAAAAACGGAGTGAAAAGAAAAAGAAGGAAAATAAAGAAAGTAATAATAATAATAATAATAATAATAATAATAATAATAAGAAGAAGAAGAAGAAGAAGAAGAAGAAGAAGAAGAAAGGGAGGAGAAATAAAGAAAGCAAATTGAATGTAGGTGAAGAAGTGGAAGACAAGCAAAGAAAGAAATCGGATAAGAAGAACAAAAATAAGTAGAAAATGAAATGAAAGATAAAAAGCGAAAGACGGAAAAGGAAGCACGAATAAGAAGAAGAAGAAGAAGAAGAAGAAGAAGAAGAAGAAGAGGAAGACGAAGAAGAAGGAGAAGAAATCAAATTGAATATAGATGAAAGAGAAGAAAACCCAAGAAAGAAATCGAAAATGGAAATAGAAGGCCAAGAACAGAATGAAAAATTAAAATGTTAGACGGAAGGAAAACTAAGTAGTAATTGTAGAAAAAATAGTATCTATCGTAGAAAAATGAAATAAGAAGAAGAAATTAAAACGAAGAGAAAGAAAAGAATAAAATAACGAACGAAAGTAGAAGTATTTTTTCTGATTGTAAGTATTAGTTTCTTTGACCAATTTCCCTTAAATTTTCCCCATTAGTCATATGTTCTGTCCATGGCATTCTCACCATTTGTCAGTAGAACTACATCATTGTCACTTCAAGTCTCTTCTTCACCTCTGAGGAGAGTGTCTAAAATTTAATGAGATATAGGATATTATGTATTACATAGCACTTTAGCACTCATTATTTCGAACGAAATTTTCCTATGGATTAAAACTTCGCTTATTTTCTAGATGGTATTTTTCGCTATTCCCGTTTCCGTCGTCTGCTGCTGAACTATTTAGTGAATTTAATTTCTGAGTCTGCTTAAATCCTGTTGATGCGCTTTAACATTGCAGGGAATGAAGTCAGAATATGAGACATCTTTAATTTAATGAATGGTTACACCTCCAAAAATTTAGATACCCAGAGCCTGTCAGTTGGTCTCCCCGCTAAACTAGCTCTCAAAGCTCACTTGTGGAAAGACTGTCCTGAATGATTTAATACCGCCAAAAACAAAAGTAGTAAGGTTCCAACATCACTGGGCAGAGACCAAATTTATTCCAGAACAGTTGTATTCTTAATGAGGACGAAAGTTAACGTCAGAGACCAAATGGAATTTTTATTTTTATATCATCGCTATGTAGATGCATAACTCTAGAAAGTACCTCCTGTCATGCTTTACTTTTACAAGAGTCATAGCATACGAAACGTTGTTAGCATCTCGCTACCCCATCGCTGTTTCTGTGGCAAATGTTCAGACGAACTATATTCTTTAGTTTCCACCAGTTCAAATCTTCACAACTATGAACCTCCATGCCATGTTGCGGCCTTCATATTTCGTCGGTAAGGGGGATGTTAAACGTAGAAAGTTTCTTCCTCAGAACTATCACTTTGAGGAACAGATTCCTGAAACGATGTTTCCGTGGCCAATACAATTTTAAGCTCAAGTCTAGGGTCAGCAGTTATCTATCCTATACACTATTCCAGAAGTTTTGAGACTTTTTTTCTGAGGAGACATCAATTATTTTCAAAGAAGTACAAAAGTCTAATCTCCTTCATCCAGATCAAATATTCTACTAATCCTTATGAAGCTGTGTAGATCGGAATTTAAGAATAAAAGGTGAAATTTGAGCTCACATCTTTTGGATTTGTTTCGATATTTTCTAGGGATACTACGCTTTATCTTCATTGAACGCCTTTATTATATATATATATATATATATATATATATATATATATATATATATATATGTCATTCTCAGGCAGTACTGTTTCGCTGTATCACAGCTCCTCATTGCGACTAGACACACGAATGCCTCAAGCTAGGATTGAAACCCAAGTAATTTGGCGTCACTCAGAGTTTTTTACCACTGAGCTATCTTCATTCGACAGAATCGAGCAGCTAAATCTAGCGTATTGTTTTTATGAATGTAAACAAATGCCAATCAGCCATAGGGCTCTATTAATTTTACTGAAGAGCTTTGCATTAACGCAGGTGGCTCTTGCTTATAGGATTAGCTTGTCATTCAACAGTGCTCAATTGAAATATATTTTCAAGAGTTAAGTTATGTCATTCGCAGACAGTACTGTTTCGCTGTATAACAGCTCCACAGTGCGACTAGACATCCGATTGCCTCAAGCCAGGATTGAAACGCAACCAGTTTGGCGTAAATAGAAGCGATAGTTGTAATATTATTTGAATTTCAATTCATTTGTCGGTAGCGTTCCGGTCACTTCGTGAAGGTCCTATGCAAGTCATCCAATGTTCAGAACCCTTGTCAAAGCCTTCTTCATCTTCAAAACGACTGCCCCTAAGGTTCTTTAGGCGAATAAAATGTCAAAACTCACAAGCAGCAACGTCTAGACTGTGGGGAAGGTGATGGATAGTTTTGATACCTATCTCTGTCAATACAAAACTTAGCGCAATTCCAAATTGTGCTCACGTCCCAACTGCATTCTGCAAACGAGTCAGCATTGTTTAGGAGGGTGTGTTCATAGGAGATGATACAGCTGTCTCCTTTAATCCGGGATAATAAAAGTTGGTAAGTCATCTTTTTCGATGCATGTAATAATTGCAATAACCAAGGACAATTATAACTGCTTCTCAAAACTTCTGGAATGCACCTTGTATATGCATAATATGCATTCATTTCTCCTACACCATTTCAACAATCCCATCCATCAACCCTATACCGTAAGTGGCTATTGGACATGGTATTGCTTGAGCAATAGTATATATATATATATATATATATATATATATATATATATATATATATATATATATATATATATATATATATATATAAATGAATCCTGATTCTTATTTTTATAACATACTTTCGGTTTTCTCAGGTCTCTTTCGTGTTTCGTAAACTTCTGGAAATATAAAACCGAACGCTCTGTTCAATGCATAATGGCTCTCATTCCGCTGTTTATATCAAGAGTATTTTACCAATTAACCCCCTCACCCACCACCACCACTTGTTCAACGTCTTCTGCTGCTCCAAGAAGTAACTGTCTTCACCTGCCAAGCTCTATCAGAGTCAGACCAAATCGAAAATGGAGTATTGTTGCCGTGTCTGGTTTGGAGCTACCCTCTCATTCCAGTCTTGCCAGTGTTCAACATTCAGCCCTGTAGGCGATTAATTATTTTCCTATCTGCTAACCATTGCTTCACAAACGCAACATCGCATGCCTACCGCAAGTCTATCGCTATTTTCATGAACAATTTTCTGACTACCTACATTCGTTCCTGGACATTTACATCTAAGATCCTACATATCGTATACACAGGGGCGAACCATCATTATTCCCATTTTATTACAATAGCGGATCTCTACTTTATGGAACAGGCACGAGAGAAGATGCTTCCTATGAAAACTACAATTTTAACCTATTCAAGTCTAGGGCCAACCGTTACATATCGAATGTATCGTCAAAATATACACTAGACTTCCACTTTTCCCAAACTTACGTCCATACAACAACCTCATTTAGTAACTTTCTTGCTTCTTCTTTTAGGTGAACATTTAGTAAAAACAAAAAAGAAAACAAAATTAACAGGACTTTACCTTCCAGTTCTAGAGATTGAATTCACAGCCATTCAGATCAATATTCTCTGTGTTTTATCAAGCTGCGTACATCGGAATTAAAGAACAAAAATGTCTCTGGTCTTCGAGGTCACCTCATTTGGACTTGTGTTTCTATACTTTCCAGGGATTCTACGTTTTATCAGAGATTGAGCGCCTTTTTTATTATTTACATTATTTACATTATTCGGACTGTTATCCTAATCTTCATTGCCATATTCACATCGTTTCGGTCGTTGTACGCTCCGGCCTTCGAATTTCGACCCGAACCCTTTATTTTGTCCACCGGGATAGATTGTTCTAGTTCCACAGGTCATGCCTCTTCCGGATATCTCAGTTATTTCCCTTTAACTCAACTCTCCAAGATTTGGGGTTCACCACTGTTGTAGCCTGGTATTGAACTCACAAAACTTTGGATCTAGTCACTTAAACTAACCAACGTCTTTATCCATTTGGCCATGTGTCCTTTAATCACCTGAAGAAGGCCGAAACAGTGTGAATATGGCAATGAAGATGAGGATAACAGTCCGAATAATGTAAATAATCATAATACGTAATATCATTGGTATAGACAGATATTGAAGGATCGGTATGGCTTTCTTTATTATGTCTATATACTAGTAGAGATAGCTGTAATAATATTTGAAGTTTACAGTTTGTTATTATTTCCTCGTAATCTTTTCTTTAACGTTAATTGGAGGTATTGTTATTGCAGTTCTTTTTTCTTTCTTTCTTTCCTTCCTTCTTTCTTTCTTTCTTTCTTTTCTCTCTTAATCTTTCTACATCCTTTGAAATTATTCGTTTTTACTTCGTTTTTTCTTGCTTTCTTTCAATATTGTTTTATCTTCTTGAAAGTCTTTCCTTCTCTTTCTCTCTTTCTTTTAATATTTCTTCTTTCTTCTCATTTCTTCAGTTCTCAAAAATACTCATTTTTCTTTCTCAGTTTTGTCTCTCTTTCTTGAATTCTGTTTCTTTGACGTCATTTTCAATTACATTTTTGTTTCCTTTCTCTCTTTCTAGATTTTCTTTTTTTCATTCTTTCTTTCTTTTAATACCGATTCTACAGTGTTTTAAATTATTTTCTTGTCTTTCCTTACTTTTTAATAATTTTTTATCTTCCTAAAACGCTTCTTTTCTTTCTTTTTTCTTTCTACTTATTTCCTCAGTTTCTTATGGTTTTCCAATTTTCTTTTTCTCTGCTTCTTCGAAAAATTTTATTTGACGTCATTCTTAATTACTATTTTTTAGTTTGCTTTCTTTTTCTTCTTTCATTCTTTCTTCTAATTCACTTTATCTTTTAATCTTTCTACAGTTTGAAAATATTATTTTCTTTCATTTTCCTTACATTCTTTCAATAATTTTTATTTTCCTCAAAGCATTCTTTCTTTCTTTCTTTCTTCGCAATCGCTGTTATTTGTTATTTGTTTGCTATTTCATTTTTCTTCTCATTTCCTCGGTTTTAAAAATACTTATTTTTCTTTCTGTTTTCCTCCTTTCTTTTTGTTTCTCTTTCTTGGAACCTGTTTTATTGGCGTCTTTTTCAATTTCTTTTTTTGTTTCCTTTCTCTCTTTTCTTTTTTCTTCTTTTAATACTGTTTCTATCTTAAATATACGATTTTGAAATTATTCTTTCTTTTATCCTTAATTTCAGCATTTTTTTTACTTCATGAAAGGCTTTCTTTCTTCTCATTTCCTCATTTCTTCTTAATCGTTTTCTTCTTCTTTTCTCACTTTCTTGGAACCATTTTTATATTTCCTTTTCTTTCTATTTTAATAACTTTTATCTCTTAATCTTTCTACAGTTTTGGAAACTATTACTTTCTATTTTTTCTCCTTACTTTCTATCAATAATATTTTATCTTTCTGAAAGCCTTGTTCTTTCTTTCTTTCTTTCTTTCTTTCTTTCTTTCTTTCTTTCTTTCTTTGCAACCACTTTATTTTTTTATATATACTTCCCGTATCCGTCATAAATTATCCACCATCATCCTTGCAGTATCACTCCCACTATTCTAATATCATGATGGAAACGAAACCGCCTCTTACACGTGTTCTGTATATCCCACAGACAATAGCTAGACACGTCCTTTCGATTGATTCTACAAGGTAAACAAAATAGCGCTCGGATTACAATGCCAACTTGTGGCCTCCACGATGTTCTTACATTTTGTTTTTCGAATTGATTTTGCAATGAATCAAAATTTTGACCGAAGTACTTACGACGACATGTATAAATATTTATGAATTAAAATCCAAAACCACTGATATCGACACGGTAAGGGATGGAGTCTGCATAGATGTCTAACCATATACGAAGTGGCATAGACTTACGCAGGCTATATATATATATATATATATATATATATATATATATATATATATATATATATGTGTGTGTGTGTGTGTGTGTGTGTGTGTGTGTGTGTGTGTTGGGGGGATTTTAATACACACAGATGTAAATATGTGTGCGTGTGTATCCGCAGTATTTATAAATATATGACTCCGTAGGCTTATTTAGATATTATGACTTGTATATTTTACATGCAATTTTTGATTTATTATATAAATCTTCATTAATTTTTATATAAAAATTAGTGTATATATATAAACACAATATATATATGAAACTACATATGTATGTATATATATATATATATATATGTGCGTGTATTAACTCAATATACCCTACATATATACATATCTATGTACAGATATATACATATCTATCTATCTATCTATCTATCTATCTATCTATCTATATATATATATATATATATATATATATATATATATATATATATATATATGTATGTATATATAATACTGACAGAAATGCCGATAGAATATATACATATATTTATATATATATATATATATATTTATATATATATATATGTGTGTGTGTTTGTATGCATGTATATGTATGCATATAAATATACACATATAAAAGCATGTCATTTTCTATGTATTTATTTATATAAAGAGATTTTTTGTGCATATATGCAGAGATAATTATAAGAGTAACACCTCAATGCCCATATATTGCACAAACATATATACATATATACATATATATAAATATTTACACACACACGTACTCATACCTACCCCCATATAGATATATATACATACATACATACATATATATATATATATAAATATATATATATATATATATATATATATATATATATATATATATATATATATACATATATATATATATATGTATATGTATATACCGCGTGAAATAGCAAAATTGTACAAATCGTGCAAAAGCAAAATTGTCAATCTGTTAGATTAAGCTTTCAACCTTTGTATCTTAGGAATGATTAGAGATGTCTTGTTGGAATTCTCCGAGGTTTTTGTAACACTATTGGTGTCTACTTTTAGTAATAAGAATGTATGCTTAGAAGAATTTGGAAAATTTTGTTGTTATACCCGGTATATCACTATAAACACTATTTTTGTTGCTACACGTGATATCCCTGTTTTTTATGGATATTAATGACAGTGTTTAAGAAAATAAAAAAGAAATCAAAGATGTCAACTCAAATACTTGTCCTCATAAAAATAATCTTTATAGTCATGAGATATAATGCCAGATAAAACATATCCATTCAAAATTTTGAATATATATACGTGTGTCGTGTGTAATATATATATATATATATATATATATATATATATATATATATATATATATATATATATATATATATATATATATACTAAATTTTGAATGGACATTTTTAATGAGGAGAATTTAGAAGGAAGCGGAAACCCAATTCTAAACAGGAAACAAGGAATAAACCTCTTCTTCTGTTCAAAAGACAAATAGATAGGAATTCACCTATCTATGCATATAATTGCGTGCGTTACTGAAAATCGTAGACGCTAATGCCGTAGAGAACGGACGTGTTTTTTCATTGTTCAATAAAAGCTATGCCGTATTTAAAAAAAAAAGAATGTCTTGCTTATTTTAATTATCCATTTATTCTTATATTTTCTTTGTTTACTATATTATTATTTTATGAAATTATTAAACACTTATAATCTTTATTTAATAAATGCATATTTGCTTATTTTTAACGGAAGTCAAGGTATCCATGGATTTTATTTCAATAATAATTGTTAGTTAGCAAGATTACTTTATTTAGAATATCCATTATCATTAAAAATGATTATATTGAGAACATTTAATGCCTTGTATTTGTTAAATTACTTTTACATTGACTTGAATAATTTTACTCTATTTATATTTAAGTAACGTTTCTCTTTTGTATGAAATCTGACGTAATTTTATAAATTGTAGGAAAATTATTTCGAGTCTTAATATCTGTTTTGCTTATCTTTGACTTTTGGTTCAGTATCGTCTATTTCTTTTCCTATCACTTATTATTCAAACATTTCTAACAAAATTTTGCCTATAATGTTATTCCTTTATCCTTTTCTTAATTAAAGATTGTAATGTATCTTTTTTTATGAACGAGAATGGGTTTTCAAATTTGTCGAGTCATAATGTTATTTGTTTTGTTTATTACTTTTTTTATATTAGTATTGGTTCAGAATAATCAATTTCTTCTTCTATTATGTATGTTTAAAATATTTTTAAGAACAAAAATAAAAAATGTTATCATATATTTGATGGTAGTATTACTCTTTAGTTATACTGCATGTAAACAAACATGGAGAATACACAGTTATTCTGTTTCGCTGGATACCAGTGTCCGGATAATTGGTTGGTTGCTTATTCGACATGTCAATCCTTCAGTATCTGTCTATATTTCTGAGATGAGTCATTATGTACACTATTTACATTATTGGACTATTGTCCTCATCTTTGTTGCCATATTTATCACAAAGTTTCGACCGTTGTACGTTCCGGCCTACTTCAGGTGTCGAACTGAACCGTTTATTTCGCTCGCTGGGGTAGACTGTTCTAGTTCCACGTACCATGTCTAACGGTTGTCAGTTATCAGTTATCTCCAGTCAATTCACATCTCCACTGCCTTAACCAGGTACTGAACTCACAACTCTTTGAGTCCTGTCACTGACCAACGCCTATATCCACTGTGTCATGTATCCTTAAGAACATTCCAACTACCTGAAGAAGGCCTGAACATACAACGACCGTAACGTTATGGCAACAAAGATGAGGACAAACGTCCGAATAATGTAAATAATGTCAATCCTTGTTGGCTATTCATATGTCAAGTTATTTATCTTTGAGAAAAATTACAGGGAAAGTGGATTCATGTCTTCAGCAAGAAAATAATAAATAACATGTCATTAATGATCTAGGCATGCATCAAAACAGAACAAAAATTAAGTATACACACATTTGTCCCTTTATGAACGTTTTGGGTTCACCTTCAAGTTCATCCTCGGTTTCGATTCAGATGGCATTAAGAGCATCTAGTCTTAATCAACGTCATTCAAATGACTTTGATTTTAATTATATTGCTGAAACTCATATCAGCGTCCATTTGAAAAGAATCGTGATAATATGAATACGTTAGTTCATCGATGTTCACATTGAATCAGGAATAAAATAGGCACCATTTTCTTTTTTAACAAAAGTAAATTACATCATTAACACAAAAAGGATTTTTGTGGCTTAAAGAGAAGATAACATGGATAACCAAACATGTCAGAATTGGAGATTTTAAGCTGACAATTGTCTACGGCTGAGAGCGACTACTTCGTAGGCTAATACCAGTTAAATAAGATATTAGTCAAGAATAATGAACTATACGGTGAGGAAAATAGCTAACATACTCAAAATATACAAATCAACCGATAAGAATCATTTGAACCAGTTTATTTATGTTAGAAGCATTGATGTGTAATATATATATATATAACATTATTGGACCATATTTTAACCTTCCGGTTTAAAATAATGATATGTTAAGTGAGAAAGCTTGTATGGTTTATAAAAATGGAGAACGCATAGGATCGTCAAAGAAAACGAAATGAAAAAATATACAAAGATTTCATTTTCTATTGCAAAACATTCTTCTATTTCTTCCTGCATTCATTTATATATGGACATTGTCTTTCTTTCTTCCAATTTTAATACGCTTACTCTCTTACTAATTTTTGAAATTATGAATTTCTTAATTCAATACATTCCTTTCTTACTTAACCATTTATTTCCTTACATCTCTTTCTTTCTTTCTTTCTTTCTATTCCCGGGTTAATTTATATATGGCATCGGTTTTTCTTTCTTTCTTTCTTTCTTTCTATTTTAACAATCATACTAGGGTCTAAAGTGATTCTTTTCTCAGGGGATACTTCTGGAAAGTCTATCATGCGATTGAAAAAAATTCCGCTCCAAATTGGCTAAAAGCGTGCGAAATTGATTGAGAGAAAGAGTAAAAAAATTGATCAAGATAATTTTTATCAAGATATATTTATACTAAACTTCACCAGAAACAAGGCCCTAGTATTTATTAAGGAAGACGGTTACATTTAGGATGGTAATTATGAATGAGATATGTAATATGATTGAAAGAGAAAGTGATGGGACGTGAAGATAAGGAGAATAGATAACAACTCACCCATAATAGAGGAAGTTAAGATAGTAGTGTCCAAGGAAGAATCCACACGGATGCCCGTCCTCCAAAAGTGACGGTTCTTATGGAAAATGCAGTGAAACTTTCTTCTTACATTTAGAAGAGCGAGGAAAAGAGGGTGACATGGCGTGTCCTAGCTGTAAAAATCTGAACTGGTAGAACTAATAAATGGGGGTCATTTGAACATTTGCGATGGAAAAATCGAGATAATATATTTGATGGTAGTATTACTCTTTTAGTTATACTGCATGTAAACAAACATGGAGAATACACATTTATTGTTTCGCTGGACACTAGTGTCCGGATAATTGGTTGGTAGCTTTTTCGTCATGTCAATCCTTCAGTATGTGTCTATATTTCTGAGACGAGGTATTATGTACACTATTTACATTATTGGACTATTGTCCTCATTTTGTTGCCATATTTATCACAACGTTTCGACCGTTGTACGTTCCGGCTTACTTCGGTGTCGAACTGAACCCTTTAATTCGCTCGCTGGGGTAGACTGTTCTAGTTCCACGTGCCATGTCTAATGGTTGTCAGTTATCAGTTATCTCCAGTCATTTCACCTCGCCACTGCCTTAACCAGGTACTGAACTCACAACTCTTTGGGTCCTGTCACTGGATCTAAGCGTCAATCTTGCAACATTGCACATGTTGAAAAAAACCGCAGAGTCGAGAATAAGTATTTCCCACCGCAAAGCTGTGTAAACTATTTCGAATTCTACCAAGTTTAGAAAGAGAGGATGAGGCAGATGCAGACCTAATATGGCAGCAATACTCCATAGCCCAATCTGAACCTTGTAAAGATAAATTATAGCAGAATGAATTGACCGAGTCAGGTACTTCCTGTAATGATAGAACGATCCGACCATTTTTCCAGTATCTTAAACAATGGATCTTATATATGAGATCCACTTGAGGTCTTGAGTGAACTTGAGACCCCAAAGAAATTAAAACCAGAATGTTTCGTTGTTTTTGTTCAAATACTTTCAAGCGTCTCGGTCATTATCAAGAACCATGTTCTGTCCGTGCAGAAGGCTATGTCCTGGGATATAATAAAAAGCTAAAATTCTAAAACAGTTCACGGTAACTTTATCCGTAAGGGTTAAAATGGGCAGAACAAAAAAGAACGCATTAACGTCATGCTTATTTAATATTGTATGCAAACGACGTCAAGATACCGGGGGAAAAATTCTTCTCCACTCTGAAGCCCTTTTCTATACTTTCACCACCAATATACAACATTTTATTCGAAAACTAGAAAAATAAAATGAAATATTAAACAGTCTGTCCTTGTCGATTAAATTCAATCAAACTCGTTCATATATACAGTGGGGGGCGGCAAATATTTGTGCACATATAAATTTTTGATTTATTGTATTTCCGACTAATGAATAACCATACTTTTCATATCATTAACTATACACAGAACCATAATAGCTCAATATGCGTAAAAAAAAACAAAGAAAAAGTAATTTAATAGAAATAAATCCCATTTATCCATTTTAATGTATGAAAAATTATTTACACGATGTAAATTTCAGATGTTAAATCTTTTAAATTGCTTTAATACACTAGATTATTCAAGCGGAATATTATAGAATGTTTCACAAGTTATTTTAGCCAAAAATACAAACAGAACATTTTGTAATTGATATTCGTTCAAGAAGGTTTTCATTATGGTAAGAGGTAAAGAAATGACAAATTCATAAAAGGAACTGATAGTTAAGCTCTGGGAAGAAGGTAAAAGTTACAGGAAAATCTCAGACAACCTGAATATTCCATTTACAACCATTAGTTCATTCATTGCAAACTATAAAAACTCAAAACTGTTGAAAACCAAATAAGAAAAGGTGCTCCACGGAAGAACTCTTCAAGATCTTCGAGGAAATTAATGCACCAAATTAAACAAAATCCAATGGTTACTCGTCATGAGTTGCAGGATGATTTGCTTTCATCAGGAATCTGTGTTCCTAAACGGACAATAAGCACTGAATTTCATAGGAATAATCTAAAGCCACGCTCTCCTCGGAAAACTGCATTGTTATTGAAAAGACTGAGCTGCTAAATGGAAATTTGTTCGTGAACACAAGGATAAAGAAAAATCGCATTGAGAAAGGTTATTATGCACAGACGAAACCAAAAATGAGTTGTTTGGACGTAATTCTAGAAACCATGTATGGAGAAAAGATGGCGATGCCTTCAGACAAATGAACACAGTTCTAACAGTGAAATGTAGTGGTAGCAGCATCTTAGCTTGGGGTACTTTTTTCTGCAAAAGGTACTGGCAACATATCAGTAATAGATGGTAGAATGAATGCGTAGCATATCAAAACATTTTGGAAGAAAATTTAATGATTTCGGTTGAAAATCTTGAACTTCCTCCTGATTGGATCTTCCACCAAGATAATGATCCTAAGAACGCTGTAAAATCTACAAAGAAATGGCTTGTTAAAATAAATGTAAATATGCTGAAATGGCTAAATCAGTCCCCAGATTTAAACCCAATCGGGAATCTGTGGCGTTATATGAAAATTTAAATCCAATCGAGAACTCCAACAAACATCCCGGATCTGAAGTCCATATGTGAAGAAGAATGGAACAAAATACCAAATAGAATTTGCAAATTATTAATTGAAAATTAGAAGAAGAGTTTGGTTGCTGTAGAAGTGAATAATGACTATTCTAGAAAGTATTAAATAAAGATTATGTATTCTTTTTTGTATTGTAGGAATTGTTTTTTCACACATTAAGATGGATAAATGAGATTTATTTTTATTAAATCAATTTTTTTCTGTTTTCTATGCATATTTAGTTATTATGTATCTGCGTATAGTTAATTATATGAAAAGTATGTTTATTCATAAGTTGGAAATCCAATCAATCAAAAATTTGTATGTGAACAAATATTTGTTTTCTCCCACTGTATATATATATATATATATATATATATATATATATATATATATATATATATATATATATATATATATATATATATAATATTTTTCACATCGACGACCACAGAATATATCATGATGATGGACTGATGGTGGTATAATAAAAGGAAACTGGATAATAAAAGGAAACCGGATAATAAAAGAAAACATGGTTCTATCAGGAAAAAAAACTATGCAAATTGTTTTACGAGCTGAATTTCGAAATTACAGTGGAAATCAACAGGAAAGAAGTCCAGTATTTAGACATAGAGCTAAACATGTTGACTGAAAATATTTCACCAAGTATCCTGCCTAATACGGCTTTGAGATTCGTAAATACGGAAACCAACCATCTGTCAATTGTGATCAAACATATCCCGTTACGTGTGCAATGCAGATTATCGAAAAATTCTTCAAATGAAGAAATATTCAACAGAAAAAAATACGTACCTACATTAAGAAAGGAGGGGCACAATGTCGACCTCTGTTTCAAGGACGAAGTTGATCCAAGAACTGGTGACAATAGAAAAAGAAAAAGAAATGTTATTTGGTTCAACCTACCCTCCAACATGCAAATAAGTACTAATATAAAGAAAATAGTTTTAACCTTTTAAATAAGAATTTTCCAAAAACGTCCGGGTTATACAAATTATTTAATCATAGCACAGTTGAACTACAGTTGAACTTTGTAATTGCAGAAGAAAAAAATAATTGTCCCTTAAATGGGTTATGTTGCACAGAAAGGGTAGTGTATTGTGCCGAGGTAGAAAATGAAAATGGCAGTAAAAAACATACATTGGTTTCACTGAGTGTCAATTTAAAAAGAGGTGCTATAATCATACCTTGTCATTTAGAATACCCGAATGCTGATTCAATACAAGTCTAGCAAACTATTATTGGAGTTTTAGAGAAAACAATGAAAGAAGCCCGGCCATTAAATGGAATATTTTAAGAAAAGTAAAAACTAGTAAAGTGAATAGCAACTCCTGTAAGCTGTGTAAGGAGTAAAAGTTGGGCATTGCAACATTCAAGGGTGGTGCTGGGTTGTTGAATGAGAGGTCCGAAATTATGACAAAATGTAGGCACATGAGAAAGTTGACTTTAGGATTATACGAACCCCGTTGAAGTAGGAAAAACAATTTATTTTTCACTCCTCCTCCATCTCATTACTTCCGGTGCCGTATTAAGAAATTTAAGTTCTTCCTGTGTTGCCTGGGATTATGAGTTAACAACCTGATGTGACCTTGGCAGTATTAATCCATTCAGCTTTTTATTATTTTAGGATATTAAATTGCTTTACAGTTTTCATTTCTCGATTTGATATTGAGCACTTTTTAAAACATACTATTTTAAACAAATATTTTAGCGTTTATTTAATTCGTTATATATATATATATATATATATATATATATATATATATATATATATATATATATATATATATATATATAGTGGACAATCTTGTCGCATTTCCTAGGAACCGACAGCCCAGATACCAGCACATATGATTTGATAATAGTGGTGGATGCTTTGTGCAGCATCAACCACACTTTTTGAAGGGCCGAATACAGAGACCTGCTGCACTACGTACCACAAGGTCCCCAAACAGGTTTTGAATTCCGAGTTGTCCTTCTCTTAGACCAGTTCCCATCTAAGGCTATAGAACCCAGTCTATCCTGCTATTTACCCATAGCAAGAGGAGGGAGAAGAGGATTAATACCTTTCCCAAGGGTATTAGCACGGAAGTGAATGTAATGGATTCGACTGGAATTCGAACTCGATTATCCGAGCCGATATATATATATATATATATATATATATATATATGTATGTGTGTGTGTATGTGTGTGTGTGTGTGTGTGTGTGTGTTTGTGTGTGTGTGTGTGTGTGTGTGTATTACAATACAGAGAAAGAACAGTAAGATATATAATCCGGTGTTATTAATTTAATTTTTACAAAACAATGCAAATCTACAAACCATAAATATAAAAATTTACTAATTAAAAATTATGGTTGCATCGCTACACAGGAATTACCATGTTTCAAAAGCAGAAACTAAAAACTTCAAATTTAATTATAGAATTAAATTAAAGTCCCTAGTCCTGTTTCATTTTCAAGCGAATTTTGTAATAACTTATTTTGAAATTTACTGAGTTTTATAAGCACATACATTCATAATATAAGTTTCTAAGGATACGGCAAAATTCAATCATTTTGACAAGTTGTGGTAGAGTCATTTTCACTGACAACCATTGTATCAAAATTTGAGTTACTTTCGAAAAGTGGTTACGTTAAAGTAGGGCAGTGGTGCCTTTTTCAAAGAATGATGACATCCGTTCAACGCATGTCGTCTGGTCTTTATCAACAACAAAAAGTTTTCGGCACTTTTGTTTCGCCATTAAATTTTTACTTGTATACATAAAGATTTTTTCTAAAAGGGTTGTTTGTATATGAATACGTCGTATTGAACTACAATTTTAAAATATTATTTTTAATTCTAATTACTAATAGACTACACTTCATTTAAAATAAATAAATGTAATAGAATTACTTAAATTATCTAAAAATTATTATTAAAGATAAAATACAAATATGTATATTTCATTTATCACCTTTTTTTAAAACGTTATTTAAGGAAAATTTTTGACAATGTCGGCAAAGAATAGCTATTTCATTTCTTTGATTAAGTACATTTTTATTTTTATAAACCTAGTAATATATAGTTTCTCATATATGCATAAAGGACATGGGTCATTTAATGACCTACATATTCTAGCTTTTCTTCTTAATTTCCATTTCACAGGAGGTGTTTTATTGGTTTCTTCTAAGTGCCAGAAATATTTCGATATTGAGGATCCAGACAACGTAAAAGTCTACACTGGCTGCACAAGACATGAGTTCAAGAAACAGTTCAACCAACATCAAAGTTCTTTTATGATAAATAAATACCGAAATCAGACGTTCTTATGCGCAAATAAACTTGGAAAAGAATATTCGGGCTCAAACCTTTGCAATGATCTAATATTATAAATTACAGCTCATCCCTGGTTAAGCAAAGTTGAACCTGGTCAGTTCATAGATGGGTGACCATTCGGTAATACCAGGTGCTGTAAGCTTAAATATGTGGGTGGTGTCATGGAAAAAAACTCAAAAAGAGAAATCGGAGAGCCAGGTTCGAATTCCAGTCGGGTTTATTATATTAATTTACGTGGAAATACCGAAAGGAAATGTATGAATCCACCTCTTCTTGAAAATGAAACAGAACTAGAGACTTTAATTTAATTCTATTACTGAATTTGAAGTTTTTAGTTTCTGTTTTTGAAACATGGAAATTCCTGTGTAGCGATGGAACCATATTTTTAAATTAGTATATATATATATATATATATATATATATATATATATATATATATATATATATATATATATATTCTAAAGAATTAATGAATTTATTTTTAATTCAATATTTATATTACTTCAAACGTATTATAGTGGTCATTTCGGATTTGAAACAGACGTTCCATTCATTTTTATTTATTAAATAGAGTGCATTACATCGATCGGCCTGTGCAGTTGAGAAATCCTGAAAATAAGTGTCTTTTCCGACAGGGTTCGAACCTATGTCCACGTTTGTAGGGGAAACCTTCGTTTGATCCGTGACAGTTAAGGGGAATTTTATTTTCCCATTTTTAAGGAAAGCGCATCCTCTTCACTCAGGTTATTTTTCTCGGTAGACCATAACTTGCTCAGATTCGTATCCAAAACGTAAACAAAGCATTTTATGAATGGTTTTATTTTTAATTCGACTTTTATGTTGTGCAAAAATATCTTTGTTCTTGGCCTAAACGCCTTTCCAAACAGAAAAGAAAAAAAAAAGAATAAGGTGGAAGTTGTTCCGATCGCGATCTTTCGGCCACTGTTTATATTGGTAGATCGTGAATAAGGCACCAACCACTAAAAAAAAAAAAAAAAAATGAATTCTTCAAAGAAAAAAAAAGTTAATCATTGTATTAGGCAGGTGTGTATATATCTGGGTACAGGCCTCACTTGGCATTGATTTGTTTCGTTCTGTTGTTTCTCTACGAGTGTCATTTTGCCTCTAATGGCAAGTGTTCAAACATGTCCCCTTCTTTATGTGTCCATACACAAATCGCTTAGAAAAGGTTATGCATCACTATAAATACACAGCGTACATTTATGCATTAATATTTCTGATTGTCCTGGAAACCACGTTAGAGTGAGAAATGCACGGAGAGTTTTGAGATAAGCGTTTTGTACGCCAAGGGCATGCAGAAATATGCGCATTTATTTCCGTACACAAAAAAGAAATTAGATTAGGTATGCGTATATAAATATATGCATGGATATTGTAATGCACGAGAAATTGCGTGTTTGTTCCTACATATTTATATGTTCACCGTGACTCATATATTCATATAAAGACATAACGGACATGAACACATAAACACACATTGATGATATATGAGTACTTGCGTTAAGCTAAGCATTTTTATCTTGCTTTTGTATTTTTCAGAACACACACACACGCACACACACACACGCACACACACACACACACACACACACACACACACACATATATATATATATATATATATATATATATATATTTATATATATATATAAAAGTGAACGTTGAAGTCAACACCCAGAGACGACAAGTTGCTTCATGATAGACGCGTGTCGCCTCTGAGTGTTGACTTCAGTGTTCACTTTTATATTTATATTTAAATACGCTCTATCTCTGATATTGAGCACTTTATCCCATAAATATAGCACACCGTAAAACTGTATTTCTCCACACACACACACACACACACACACACACACACACACACACACACACACACACACATATATATATATATATATATATAGTGATAAGAAGAAGAGGGAGACTTTAATTACCCATTTCGATTATAATTTATTTCGTGATAATGCTCTGTAGTCTACATTGAGCTCTTCCTGGATTTATATCCTCCTCAAAATTTTCCCTTCCAGTCACAAACTGGTAATATATATATATATATATATATATATATATATATATATATATATATATATATAGATAGATAGATAGATATAAGTAGGACTATTCTGTCGTCTTTCGACGTATGAGGGTCCTGTAGCTACGTTGTTAGGACCGAACAGCCAGACTACCCGCATATGGTTTGATTGTTGTGGTGGAAACTTGTGCAGAACCAACGATGCGTTTTGAAGTGCCAAATACGGATAGTTTATGCACACAGTGTGCCGCAAGGCCCCCAAATGATCCTCGTCAGGTTTTGAATTCAGACTTCTTCGTCTCCGAGACCGGTTTCCACCCAAGACTATAGGACCTTTTCTCTTTCCCTGCTATTTGCTCAAAGATGGATTCATAACTTCCCAAGTGTATTAGGACCTAGGTGAATGCAATCAAGTCAATAGGAATTCGAACTTAGCTCTCCAACTTTACCGTGCATTCATATATCGAGATGGTACATAATTATGAGGCGTTCTTGTTGGCGAGTTCTTTGTTATTGAACATTTCTGTTTTGTTTACATTTTTTTAATAAAAATATTAAGTATGTTAACTCTATCACTGATACTGAGCGCTTTCCAATAAGTATATCCAATAATATATATATATATATATATATATATATATATATATATATATATATATATATAGTTTACGAAAAACTAGGTAATCCGTATGGGTAGACCCAATGAGGATAAAATCCAGAGAGCTCAATGTAAATCAGAGCTAATTATTTAAATAAAAACAGATTACATTAAGGTTTCATATAATAAATTATTTCACCACAGCCCTTTTAAAGGACAGTGGATCATCAGATTTATTTCCAAATGTTGAAATGAAAGTGTAGTGGGTAGAGAGACAGCATTGAGTTAGATGTAACATTTCTATTGTTTCAAATTTAAATTTTCGCTGAAATCTAGACAGTGACACTTTAAATCTGTTAACGGAAGTTATATCTTGATATGGGAGGGGGATATATCAAAAAGCATAAAAAGAAAAAAGAAAAAAAAGAAAAAGAGAGAAAAAAAGAAAAAGAAGTTGTAATAAAGTGTCATTGACTTCCATTGGAATAGGCGTTGCTTTTTTCTTTACTTTGAGATTTCGTAATTTTTTTTGTTTAAACAGTCTAAGCAATTTAATTATATGTTAAAGTTTAAAAAAAAAAACCTTATTACGAACATTTTGGGGATTTAATGTGAAATAGTCGATTAAAAAAAACATTTATAGAATTTAGGTTAAAACACTAGAAACTTTTTCTTAAATATAAGTTTACATCTAGTAGTAAATGATTATTAAGGTGATATCTTTATCAGTTTGAATTTTATTTATGAGTTTGATTAGTGACTATTTTTACATTGGTAATTTCTATTACTTAAAATTTAGTTCTAATTTAATATGGAGTGGCATTTTAACGCAATATTAGAGATCATGCTCCATCATATATATATATATATATATATATATATATATATATATATATATATATATATTTCTATATATCCTTAGTTTTCATTTTTCTGTTGAAAATGCTTACGTAAATTCGTGAAATGTCAACGAAATATTCACTGTTCAGCCATCGTTTTTACTCATATTATATTCATCAACACACAGGTACACACATATATGCGTATGTATAAGATACATGTAAACAAATGTGCATACACACACACAAACACACACACACACACATATATATATATATATATATATATGTGTGTGTGTGTGTGTGTGTGTGTGTCTGTATGCATATTCATAATGTTTATGTGTAAAGATGTGTTGGTATTATAGTGGTTATATTCGTAGAAAGAGGACACATCGTGCCAAAATTCAAATTCCGTTTGCGTTTGCATGAAACCGTATTTTCTATACCTGTGGGTTAAATCACAGAGTAGACTGGCTTCTTTAGCCTTCAATGGCAGCCACTCGAGAAATCAGTCAGTTAGTTACGTGTCATACGTGATAAACGTTTGGCCGATCATGTCTTTTAGATTCATGACTGACTAAGCAGAATAGTTTCTCGCTGTAGGTTGGTATTTCTTTCAAAGACTGGTTGCCAACCAATGCTATTTGAGCCCAGTCTGTCCTGGTATTCAACTCCTAGCGGGGGGAGTAGAAGCGGTTTCTGATGTTTCCCAAGGTGATTGTAACGAACCAGGCTGTAATTCGAACTCGGCCCTCCGATTTCTCATTCCAGTACACCACATTTCACATGTGCACTCCAGGTGTACTACTCTGCATTCAAAACATTCGAAAGATAAGTGAAAACAAGTTCCCCCAAGCAAGGAAGCTGTGGAAAGGGATATGTCGTTACAAAAGACACGAACATATAGATATTAGTAGATGTCAGTGCTTTTAGTCTTATCCGACACTTGATTTATCTGTGTACCCAAGTCAGTCAGTCAGTCATGTGCCATGCGTGATACACGCGTGGGCGATCATGTATCTTTCGATACATGACTAACAAGGCAGATTATTTTTTTCCAGATGTAGGTTACCATTTCTTTCTGCGGTAGAGCAGTAGCCATAGAAGGCTATAGAACGTGATCTGTCCTGCTATTTACCCATAGTTGGGGGGGAAAGAAGAAGAGGATTCATACCTTTCTCAAGGGTATTAGCACGTAACTGAATGTAATGGATTCGACTGGAATTCGAACTCGGTTCTCCGACTCCTCAATCCGAGCCGCTATCCATTCCTGCATTACGCCTCTCTGTACCCAAGTAGGTGCTTCTTATTGTATGATTATGTCGGCGTGAACGTGCACTGAGACGGATATGGACATATTCATAGTCGCACAATCTAAGGCATTTATATATATATATATATATATATACTTTTTTTTCATTTTATTTTTGCATATATTTGTACGTGGCTATTTTTACTGTATGTGTGTTGCACGCCAACGTGACTATGTTATCAATGTACTTATCAGAAACTGTTTTGAATTCGTAATAGAGAATGTCTGTTTTTATATTTCGTCATTGGTAACGGGGTGCTCCCGTGTTGTTGTCTCTACGTAATTTTTAGTTTTACGCTTAATGAAAATTATCGCTCATCCTCACCATGCACCGTACCTTTGCAAAGCAAACCTTACGCAGAAATCAGGCAGAATAAATATTAACCTTAGCGTGATAGGAGACATAAGACTGGAAATGTTTTAGGTGCCATACTCTTATCGAACTACCACCGAAGCGAACGCATGGCTGAAAGCACAATCACTTATTATTTGCCAATCTTTTATTTTATATATATTTTCAAGAAACACAGTGTTTTCTTTCATTTTCAAATATTACTGTTGCTCACTAAATTGAAGTTTTCTTTGGTTTGTTAAGACAAATGTCTTAATGTTGTGATGACTGGCTCCTTTAGTAAATAAGAGAACTTAACTTTCTGCGAACTGACTTCATTTATAATTGGAGAGGATTTGATAAATGGTAGATGACTCCAAGTGTATGCGACTTTGAGGAGTAGAATGCTGCCGTGTAAGTTGCGTGGTTTTCTAAAAGTAAAACGAAAACTGTCTTGGAATAGACAGCGCAGCAGTTTTTTGTTGTGCGATAATTGTTTTCGGTTCATTGATTATATATAGAGTCCAAGTGAGTGGAGGAGTTTCAGTACAATGACGCCATTTAAGATAGACAGGAACAGAAGACGAGAGATGACCACAACCAGATACACATACACGCACACACGCGCGCACACACATATCTCTCTCTCTCTCTCTCTCTCTCTCTCTCTCTCTATATATATATATATATATATATATATATATATATATATTATAAGTAAAAATGGTAATCCATATGGAATTTCTAAGAGGATAAAGTTCCAAGAGCTCTAGGTCAATGATAGAGCAAAATTATTAATTAATGAATATCAAACACTTAAAATACCGTAGGTAATAATCTTTATTTCATGAAAGCTATAAAAAAGATTGAAGGCTATTTTTATAGCTTTCATTAATTTATATAAATATTATAGTTTTCATATAGCTTCATTAAATAAAGATTATTACCTATGGTAGTTTAAGTGTTTGATATTCGTTAATTAATATATATATATATATATATATATATTAATAATTATATATATATATATATATATATATATATATATATATATATATATATATATTAATAATTATATATATATATATTAATAATTATATATATATATATATATATATATATATATATATATATATATATATATATATATATATATATATATATAAGTGTATATGGAGGTCAAGATCCAGCGTCGATATTAAGCAGGAAACACTGCTTGGTGTTGACTTCAATGTCCCTTTTATATTTACATATGCTCTCTCCCTGATACTGACCACTTTAGCCCATATATATATATATATATATATATATATATATATATATATATAATTTGGCAGCAACTTTTCTTTTAAACATGTAGTATTGAATGTTAAAGACAACATAATCTTGCATATTTTCTTTTGAATTTTCTCATAATCTCTAATGAGACTTTTTATTTGAAAATACATATTTCCAAATCATTTTCAAATAAAAAGTCTCATTAGAGAATATGAGAAAATTCAAAAGAAAATATACAAGACTATGTTGTCTTTAACATTCAATACTACATGTTTAAAATATATATATATATATATATATATATATATATATATATATATATATATATATATCAAATAAATATTTATTATTAATGTAGCTACTTATATGAAATATAATATTTATAATTAACGTAGCTACCCGGAAACAAGGAACTTCGGATCAAATTAATATATATTTATTTTAAATAATTCCCGAAAATTTATAATATATATTTAATATATTTTTATTTTAAATAATTCCCGAAAATTCAGCTTTATATATTATGTTGCTAGTTAAACATTGACCACTGGAAGGGCAGTGTTATCTTCTGTTGCAGTTACAACTAGGTATACTTTTATGTGATGTTTTAGTGTTCATTTGTTTTTCACTATGTTCTTGATAACGCTTTACATGATGGGTATAGAGCTGTAGCTAATTTTATGAAGTACATATTTTGCAGTGAAAAATTTATTTAATATTGAGAAAAATGAAGCAGGGAGTAAACCAAATAATCTCCCTTATTTTATTGTTTACCACAAATGGCCTAACATTTCGAAATTTTCAACCTACTGTTTTCAATAACCAGCTTCATATTGTAAGATTTCTTGGTGATGCACACATATTGGCCATAGCCTAAATGGACAACCAACTTAATGATGACTAATGACAGTTTCGATACAGACGGCAATCTTCTGGAAATGTTTCAGATCAACTGCAAGATGATGTTTCTGGTTCAAATGCGAATCATGCATATTATGACAAAAAATGTGAGCAAAAAAATCACGTTCAATTAAACACTATTAAAATGTTTTCATTAGTGTTGCAATAAGTTTATACTTGTTTACGAGGTTTTATGATTTATTTTTCACGGCTTATCTCCTTTTGGGAGTTATTTAAAGACAACAAATATTTTTGAAATAATTTTTTGGGGAAAATAATTTTTTTCTGATGCAATTCTTACTATTTAGCCCATAGCTTGGAACAGAAGAGGTGGTTTCATACATTTCATTATGATATTTCCATGTTTTTTTTGTTGTTTTTTTCGCTCTCGCTCTCGACGTATGAGGGTCAGACAGATCAGTTCCCAGAAACTGAAAACCCGACAGCCACACAGGATTTGATTATAGTGGTGAAGGCTTTGTGCAGGGCCATCCACACTTTTTGGAGGGACGAATACAGGGACCTGGTGCAACGGACCCTCCGCAGGTTTTGAATTCAGAATTGTCCTTCTCCCATACCAGTTGCCATCCAAGGCTATAGAACCCAGTCTGTCCTGCTATTTACCCATAGTTGGAGGGAGAAGACGAGGATTCCCAAGGGTATTAGCACGTAAGTGAATGTAATGGAATCGACCGGAATTCGAACTCGGCTCTCCGATTCCTCAATCCAAGCCGTTATCCATTACCCCACCGTGCCTTCCATGTAAATTCATATAATAAACCCGACTGGAATTCGAACCTGGCTCTCCGATTTCTCTTTTTGAGCTTTTATCCATTACATCACCGACACATTTAAGCTAACAGCACATGGTATTACCGAACGGTCACCCATCTTTGAACTGACCAGGTTTAACGTTGCTTAACCAGGGATAAGCTGTAATTTATTAGACCATTGCAAAGGTTTGTGCCCGAATATTCTTTTCCAAAGTTTATTTGCGCGTAAATGAATGTAACGAACCCAACTGAAATTAGAACTCGGCTCTCTGATCAACAATTCTGAGCCATTATCTATTACACCAGTCGCACATCCAAACTTACAGCACCTGATATTCCCAAGCGGTCACCCACTTAAGTACTCGCCAGGCTCGACGTTGTTTAACTTCGGTGATCGCACGGGAACCTGTATTTCAACGCGATATGGCTGTAAGCCCAATAGAAAGAAAGTTAACATGCAGATAAGATTAGATACAAAAACATTTTTATTGTAAGTTTATTTATTGTTTTGGCATTAACTTAATTTTGTTTTTTTTTGGAGTTTCTCATTTAAGCTTTGTCTTATTAGTTCCTGAGAAAAATCCTCGCCTCCTTGGTTACTTTCGTCCCTGTCTGAAATCCCCAGACGCCAATGTACATTGTCTTTTGCCGTCAACAGGCCAAGCAGTTACCTATCTCAACTGCGTAGCGAGCCTGAAGCCATTTTGGTACACAATAATACGGGATTCTGCACAGACAGGGTTTATTAGTTATGGCTTGCAGGCGTACACCAGTTACAAATGATAAAAAGCGATATTAAAGCGACATTATGTCTTTAAAATAATAGTCTTTTTTCGACTTCATGGACATCTTTGTTTGTCTATAGAAGGAAAGTTGTCTTTTTTTATTTATGTATATATATATATATACATATATTTTATTTGTTTAGTGTTTAAAGGGTTGCTTTTGATCTAAGAACTTGATCGCAAACATTTTTGATTTACATAGTGCCGTGGAGGATATGTAAACATTCCAGCAAGAGTAACCGGTGTTTTTCGGGTTAAAATAGCTTCTGATATCACCAGCTTTTTTTTTTCTTTTTTTGTTTATTTACCATTGTGTTAATTAAATTAGTTGATCAAACAATGATTTTAAAAATATATATTAAATAAGGAAAGAAAAGAGAGCGAGACCTTCTCTGTAAATGTTAAGTACGTCACGAAAAACTATTTATTTGTTTGTCCTTTTTTGCATCCCAGTGAGCGATCAAAATTTATTTTCGATTTATTCATTTTAAGGAGGACGAGTGTTTTGAGCTTTTTTTGGGGGGTCTAATTTTTACTTGCGTATTTTTTTTTTTAAAGTTTAAGAAACATTACCAAAAAGAAATAATTAAATAGTTGTATCAGTTTCCTGTCTATGACGTGTCGCGTCAAAACATGTCTATTCATTTCTCCTTGATATCGACATTACTGATCACGTAAAATCTCATTAAATAAAAAAATTAAAAAAAAACTCCTGGATTCTTAAACTTTTAATACGAGTCAAAATAAAAAGTACGATAATTTAAATATCTGGGAAGTATTTTAACAGAGGATGTGACTCCGAAATCCGAAGTTGCACGGGAATAGATAACGATGCAATTCAAAACAAAAAATAAAAATAAGAAAGATGAAAATTTCCCTACAAACAAGAAAGTATTCTGAAATGCTATGTAACATGAATCTTCTCATATGACAATGAAAATTTCTTCAGAGACGAAGAGGTGGCTTGATTGATTGATATATTTGTTGTTTTTACGGATTATCAACCTTTTTAACATTATTCGGACTATTATCCTCATCTTTGTTGCCATATTTATCACAATGTTTCGGCCGTTGTACGCTCTGGCCTTCAAGATATTTAAAGCCGTAAAATAGTTTTAGATTGTGAGAATTATGGGATAATAATGATTTACTGACACAATCCATTTAATTAATGCATGGCTATGGAGAGAAGAGATGGAGTCCTATCTTCATGCATTACCTGTACATCCAAGTTTACAATGGTATTCCCAAGAGGTCTCTCATATAGTTACGTACCAGTTTCAGTGTTGCTTAACTTCGGTGAACGCACGAGAACCGGTCTTTCAACATGACTCGAAGAGTTGACATGAGTTGACTTAAGGCTACAAATATGTATTTTAACATCGATGTATTTGAAATGTTCAGTATTTATTAATTCGATATACTGAATTTTTATGGTGGATTCAGGGTACGTGCTATCCACTGCATTTATTCCAATGCCATATCATCATTTCTGTTTTGAAAAGGTGTATCTTGAGTCCTATTTCTTATAGATGTTGTTTTTGAATCCTGTTGGTTGTCTAGCCACCATCCTCACGTGAATGGTCTGGTGGAAGAACAGGTTTAGTCGCCGATGACCACACCCTACTGCAGGTAGTACTGGATTAATTAGTGTCAGTAACCCTCTTAGAATGTCCTGAGATAAGAACCATAATTATTACCAGACAAAGACTCAGACAAAATATTTATTAGCTTTGCGTTTGTTATTTTCATTCTTCTTTAATTTTGTTCTTCTTGAGCCAGAATCAGAATGAGAAAATACGCAAAGATCGTGCGTTGAATTCTCAGTGGGAGCCGTACACAAAATTCCAGATTAGATATTACGTATCGTAAATCAACCAACCTCAAGGGCTGTGTAATTGTAAGCAAACTTGTCTCACGAGAATAAATTACGACTGAGTACTGAGTTCGATCCTCACTAGGTGCGCCCTACTTTCGGCCTTGTGCCACATCTAAGCTACGCTTGGGAAATCACTTGTTCGGCCGGCCCGCTGTTTGTAGATTTTTCTTCAGCTGGACTGGTTCTCAGACGGGGCTTTGTCGAAGGAAAGAATTTCATCTCGGGAAACGCCTACCCGACCCCGTTTTATACGCGGTCTACGGGGAATTTTTGGCTGAGCCTACGGGCTCGGGAACCCCACATTAAATTCGGCTTTGTGTCACATCTTACTGCGTGGGGCAGTTGGTAAATACCGTCTTCAGGAAATAATATATATATATTTTTTTGATAGCTAAAATAGATTTATTGGATAACACTGAAATACATTATAGTATAAAAAGAAATGGTGAGTTCAATCTAAGGGAAACAATAATTGAAACAAAGCAAGTTCAGTCGATCAATGATGACAATTTCAGAACAACGTAACTATAAACAATTTTTTCTATCCTCTGCCAGCCGCTATGATGGAGAAAGCATTACCTCGAACCGTCGCCAGTGAGACACGCTGCAAGAGCCACTCCGTTTCGCGAGGCTCCTTCCTTAATCGAGACGCAATCGCGCCAATCCTCCGAAGGAACGCCATCGAACGAGGTCCAATAACCCCTGAAGTCTCCACTGCCACAGAAGTAAAAAAAAATCTATCAGCAAGAGAAGAATATTTAGCTATTTTTTTTTATCTCTGCGTCTCGGGCGACGAACTCCGGCTCAGTCGCGGACCTGATCAAATTACCGGCCGAGAATGTATCCGCACAGGTCGCATCCCAAATCAACGACTTACCAGGAAGATGGTAATGCCATCCGGCCGCTTTCCATCTTTGCACCTTTTCTATCTGTTAATGGACGTTGATTCTTATTAATTCGTATTAGCTAAGTCTGTCACAAGGCTAACATTTTAGATGGACTTGTTTAAAATAATTGCTTTGATTGAGTCCTTCTTTTACGGCTAATCAACCCTTTGCAAGTTATTTAAAGCGAAAAAATATTTTTATATTTTAAGAATTTTTTTGCGACAACATTTTGGTTCTATCGAAGCTACTACTAGCACAACGTTTTAGCTGTTCAATAATAATAAAAATATTAATGATAATAACTCTTTTCCTTATCTTCATTAACAATCTCCCCGATGTCATAGTTCCCAAGTAGGCATCTATGCTGGCGACACTACTATTTACTCCTGCCTCAATAACAAGTCTGGTATCGCTGACAAAACTAACCTGGCCGTTAGTCTCGAAAAGGACCTCCAATCGGTTGTAGACTGGAGCAGGAACTGACTGGTTAACTTTAATGCCCCTAAAACAAAACTGCTCTCTATTACTCACCACAGGGAACCATCCCTGCCACCATTAGAATATCTGATTCTCTACTCCACGAGAGCACCTCTTTGCGACTGCATGGTCTCACACTGTCCGCCGACCTGAGATGGAACAATTACATTGAATCAATTGCGTCATCCACCGCAAGGAAAGTTGGTTCCCTGTGTCGTGCCAAAAAGTTTTTCTCGTCAGAGTCCATCCTTCAAATCTATAAACCAACCATATGATCTGGTACCTCCGCTGTTCGCCTTAAGGTCCTCGACAAGATCCAGAGACAAGATATGCAATGTGGTTAGTCCCTATCTGGCATCTCGTCCACAGTCGCACTCTCACAGACGTGACGTCGCCTACCGCTATCATTTCTAGTAATACTTTCACGGTAAGTGCTCCGACGAGCTACTTTCGCTAGTTCCCAGACTGCATGAATTTAAGCGTGCTACTAGGCTGGCATCACGGTCCCACCCTTTCACTGTCGAAACGGTTAAATATAGCCGTCTCTTCTACTCCAATAGCTTCATGTCTCGCACCTCCTGTCTTTGAAATTCCCTGATTGCTATAATCTCCAACTATTCAAATGTAATGTCAATCGACATCTCCAGATACCCTGACCTATTCATTGTCCTTCTCTTCATACTTTCCTCTATCACACCTCTTTACTCTCGTTCCCATTCTGTAACCCCTTACGTACTAGTGGCATCCCGCTTTGCTTGGGGTGAAATGCTTAAAAACATATATAATAATATAATATAATAATAATAGTATGATAATAATAATGATAATAATAATATAATAATGATAATATAATAAGGGTAATAATAATATAAGAAGAAGAATGATAATAATAATGTAATATAATAATAAGGATAATAATAATATAATATACTAATAGTAATAATAACAATAATAATAATAATAATAGCAATAATAAATTATTGGGTTGGTGCATAATTATCAGGTGTTTTTGTAGGCGAGTTATTTGTTAATAAAAATTGCTGTTTTGTTTACTGTTTTTAATAAAAATATTTTATTTTCAGGTTATAAAAATGCATCTCGATAATCATACTCATTTAATAATATTATCGTTGAATTATTATGTTTCTGTTTTCATAATAAATATTGTTCAAGCAAAGCCTGATAATTATGCACCAACCCAATAACAGGCATACATACTAAAAAATGTTTTAACCCGAAATGCAGATTCTGTGATAAATATCCAGTAACAATTAACCATCTTGTATCAGATTGCACGGTGTTAGACCCACTGAATATGAAACTCAGCAAGATAGAGTGGGCCAATATCTCCGAGAAATTGGTATGAACATCTCCCAGACCCGGTTACAGAGATAGGACCTGTAACAATTTCATGGGACTTTACAATAGATAGAGACAGAACATCAAAGCTGGTCGCCCAGATGTCATGATCAAAGACTACAAAAATAGAATGTGCTTTTTTATTGACATGGCAGTCCCTGCAGATTGTAATGTATCTTTGAAGATCTTAGAAAATCTATCAAAATACGAGGATCTTAAAATGGAAATCTAAAAAATGTGGCACATGAGTATATCAATAATTCCAGTTGCAGTTACAGTCCTTGGAATGATTGGAAAAGTTTCCGATAGACTCATTGAAGGCATTCCTGGTAACCCATACCTTAAAGAGATAGAACAAATTGTACTAACAAGTACAGCTCACACGTTACGAAGAGGTTTATCTATGTAAAATGTGTGTGATTTTTTTTAGTGGAAAATGCCATGAAGCCATTAATGACATTAGGTCACTGGTTGCGACCCGGAAGGAATGTGCATACAATAGAAATTAAAGGAAATAATAATAATAATAATAATAATAATAATAATAAAAATAAAGAAAATTACAAACGATTGTAATTACGATTAATATCATCAGGTGCCCATTCTGCAAAAATATCCAGATTATTGATTGATTTTTTTTTTACGGCTTATCAACATTTTGCATCTTATTTAAAGTCAGAAAATATTTTTAGGTTGTAAGATTATATTTTGAGATACAAATCTTATTAATTAACCCATGGATGAGAGGAGAAGATGTGGATTCATAACTTTCCCAAAGGTATTTGCACGTAAGGTAATATAACGAATCCGACCGGAATTGGAACTCGGCTCTCCGATTAACACTTTCGAGCCATTATCCATTACACCACCTGCACATCGAAGCTTACATCACCTGGTTTTCCCAAGTGGTCACCCATCGAGCTATTGACCGGGATCGACTTTGCTTAATTTTATTGCACGTACCGGAACCGGTGTTTCAACGTGACGTGTCCGTAAGGCTTTTATTTTATATCCGTAAATTGCTTAGCTAGCTTTAAAAATACGTGTAATAGTGTTTAAAAAATTCTGCATTCTTTTTCATTTTAAAATGCCATATCGCTTTAGGAAGCAGGCCTTTCTGGCTCTCGACCTTTTCGGCGTTGCTTAACTTCGGCGATCGTACGGGAACCGGTGTTTCAACGTCATGTGGCCGTAAGAGTCCACATGAACAAGGTTAAGTCAAGGGTTCGAATTCTTCAGCTTCACCATCTCTGGTTCAGTGACACCGGTTTGCGTCTTGAAAAATCTGTCTATATACGAAGAAATAAAAAAAGAAATTTGCCTGACAGGATGTTTAGACTCGAACGAAATCAAAAAAATGTCCCTATTACAGTTAATGCCACCATGAATTGCTTACGTATGGAATATTAGTTATTAAAATCTAAATTTTCTTATCTTGTGTCTGATCTTGTGTACAGTGTTTTCTGTTATGTTTTACATTATTTTTTCGTTTGGTCAAATTCAATCTTCTTGCTCACAACGCATCAGTGTATATAAAGTTAAGCCAAACATTGTGACCCCGATTAAAGATTTGGTTTATAAAGAATAACACACTTCTTTTTTCATATTCTAGTACGTCATAAGGATTCCTTGCACATTTCAACTATCTGCATCGTCAAAAAAAAAAAAAAAAAAGAAAGAAAGAAAGAAAAAAATATAACATACCGACTGGTGAGACCAGGTAGTTAGAATGTAAGACTGATGACCACGAGGTCTATAGTTTTAATATCAATTCGAACTGCTGCGATTATTCTAAAAAATACAACTCGTGATCAAATGTGCTGGGTTTATTTTATTGACAACGAGCTCCATTATTATCATTCTGATCAGATCATTGCACTTTTACGTAAATATTCACTTTTCACCTGTTCGTGACGGTAAGAACTTGCTCGGATTTTATTGCGGCGAGAATTCAGCATGACTGATGCGAACCTAAAAAACTCATTGCACTTTCTTTGTCTCACGATTTCGACTGGCATTAAAGATATTGAATCGATTACTAAATCTGCTGTTGGGGAAGTCAGATCATGGTATCATATTAGGCAATTTTTCCCGCCATCTCGGTTTCAATCACTTTCCCACCGATTAACGTGGGTGGTTCAATAACCTGGACTGATTTTAAAAGTGAATTAAGTTTTGTTTTTTTTTTCAATTTGTTATGGTGCTTCTGCTATATATGTAGAAGGTTCTTGTAAAACCCAAAGCAGAATCGGCAATGTTATCGGTCCTGAACTGGTATCTCGGTTTCAATCATTTTCTCACCGATTAACGTGGGTGTTTCAATAACTTACACCGATTTTAAATGTGAATTAAGTTTAAGCGTCTAATGATTTTTTCTTCTTCTTTCAGATTTAACAACTTAAGTCTTTGGCAATTTCAACCCTGGAAAGATTAACAATCAAACAACGTGTTAAAATTTCAAGAGTGCAATTGTTCGTAAATTCAAATAAACTGGGTCGGTGGCAGATGTGAAAACACCATTGCGTGCTCGTTTACACCATTCAGCTGAAAACATTGCTGCAGTCTATCACAATGAGGCCGAACATCCAGACACCTCTATTCGTCATCGCGCGCAGTAACTGAACCTCTCCACAACAACGTTACATCGTTTCCAATTGCACTCTCGGTTGGTCGATTATGTTGACCAAACAAAATGGCGAAATAAATTTCTGTTTGAATGTCCATTTCGTTGAAGTCTTCCATAACTTTAAAACGTTGTTTGATTGTTAATCTTTCCATGATTGAAATTGCCAAATACTTAAGTTTTTAAATCTGAAATAAAAATAAAAAAAATCATTAGACGTTTAAACTTAATTCACATTTAAAATCGGTTCAAGTTTATTGGAACACCCTTCATAAATATTTTCCCCGTAATTCTTCTGATGAGCTTCCCCCGTTCGTACTGTAACCTGATGATTCTAAGCACTGTAATAGATTGGTAGCTAATTCTAATAATTTAACTGTTGAAATTGCTAGTTGTTACCAGATTTTTTCAGTTTCTTCTCTTCTACTTTTCGCTTGTGGAACTTTTTTTGGCTTTTTATCTTTCATGCCAACTCCGGTCTTCAAAAATTTCTCAAAAAATAAAAAAAAATAAAAAAATAGCCCTCTTAGAGTATCCTGAGTTAAGATCCATAATTATGACAATTAAAATCTGAAGCAAAATGTGTATTACCTTTTCTTCTGTAATTTCCATTCTTTGATTTTGAGTTAGAATCAGAATGAGAAAATACGCAAAAAAGATCAACGGTCTTCAAAAATTTCTAAGTAAAAAAAAAACAAAAAACGAAAAGAAGCCCTCATAACGTGTTATGAGATAATATTCATAATTATGACAAGAAAACCTCAGACAAAATTATTAGGTTGGTGCAAAAATAATGTCGTTTTTTGACGTTCAACTTATGTGAGAAAAACGACATTATTTTTGCACCAACCTAATATTTACGTCCACCATTTCTAACCTTCACGGCTAGGAGCCGCCATGCCACTTGCATTGTAGAAAATCATCCGCATTCCTTTCGTATTCCATTGCTGAGAAGTTATTTCATTAGTTTTGCTTCTGTCATTTTCATTCTTCTTTACTTTTTGTTCGTTTTGAGTCAGAGTCAGAATGAGAAAATATGAATAGAAGATCCACGGTCTTCAAAAAATAACCCCCACCCCCCAAAAAATCCCTGCGGTTTTCAAAAAATTAAATGTCAATCGTCCTCGCATGTTTGTTTAATCCTCGTTCTTTTATTGCTGTCTGTTTCTTTTACTGTCAGTAACCCCTTGCATCCTAGTGTCTTTTACTGTCTAACTTGGAATGAAATGATTAAACAAAACAAACAAAAAAGAAAAGAAAAAAAAGAAGACTATTCCTTCAATCGACTCTGCCCTAACTTCATATTGAAACAGAGCTTTGGTTTAGCTGTTCAATATAACTGTGCCTCCTGAAGCCTAGATCTTTTCAACGTGAAATGAAACTAATTCAACAGATATTTCGTCGATTTCTTTTACATTGATGTTCACCGTGTACAAGGCCTGGGAGTCACTCGAGATAGAACTTACAGATTAAGAGACAGTTTATGCGGATAGGTGGGGAAGATAACGATTTATCCGAGAGTTGAACAGGTTTAGATTGTATTGATAGGTGAAGCATCCCCTTGGGAGTCAGTTCCACCGAGCAATGGTTCACCAGAAGATGCTGCTCGAGTGGAAATATCTTCTCAGTAATGGAATACGAAAGGAATGCGGGTGGTTTGCTACAATGCAAGTGGCATGGCGGGTCCTAGCCGTGAAGGTTAGAAATGGTGGACGTAAATAATAATGATTAGGTTATAGACAAGTAACGATAGAGTTTGTTATATTGGAAAGCGAGGTAGTTTGCGTTAAATGATGCAATTTAGAAAGAAAATAAATTCTCTATAAACTAACCACTCATTAGAGAAACCCCAAAAGAATTTCATTTTAGATTATTTTCAATGTTTAAATATATTCTGGAAATTTTTTATATTGAATTTTATTATTCGTAGTTCAGGCAACGATGACCCAAAAGGACTGATCTGTTATTGATTATTTATCTAAGATATTGACTAACGCGTCAGCGTACTCTAAACCTCGGCAAATATCCAATATTCATAAAGATTAAAATATCGATTGGCTATACAGTGAATTTGTGCGCGCGTGTTTGTGGGTAAACACGGTGTAAGCTATCCAGGGGACAATCAGACATCGACCTCTGTGCGAGAAAAAAAAAACACAAGCAAACAACCGTTGCAAACAAAACTTATTCCGTCTTAACGATTTTAAATAGTGACGTTCTCACAAAAGACGTTAACAACATGGCAAGACAGAAGCTGTAATCTCACAGGCCGAGAGTAGGTGGAGTATGGGAGACTTGAACCGCCGGACGATATTTGATTCAAGAATTAAAATAGGCTTTCATATGACAAGCCAAATAAATGAAAATATCAAGAAATTAAAAACAATATCTTTCTACATTAAACTGAACATTTACACATCCAATTATATTATTTATTTGTTTGGTATAATTTTTTCTTTCTTTGTTTTTGTTTTGCTATTATTAATAAAGTTTATAATATTTAGGTTCTAGAAATTTGATATAGTCTTTTTTATTATGATGAGATTGTAGATAGCGAAGAATGAATTTGATTTCGTTTGTGTATTTTGAAATAACTTCTGATCGATTCTTTAGGAGTTTATCTTGTTCTAGAAAGGTTACGTAACCAGCATAAATAGACTTTGGCATTAGTCATAAGCAACGGATACTAGTAAGGGCCGATTTCTTCTTCACTCACTTCCTTTTGTCTCCTACTGACATATATGCATAACACACATACACACACACTCTCATATATATATATACACATACACACGCGCGTTCACGCGCACACACACACATATATATGTATATGAAGAAATATAGTTTTAAGGTGTGCTATATTTCTGAGATAAAGTGCTCAATATCAGAGATAGAACGTATGTAAATATAAAAGTGAACATTGAAGTCAACACTCAGAGGCAATAGACTGTTTCATGCTAGACGCAATCGTCAGGCCGCCTGAAACAGTCTGTCGCCTTTGAGTGTTGACTTCAATGTTCACTTTGATATATATATATATATATATATATATATATATATATATATATATGAGTTGCAGCTCATTACATTGGAGCGTGAAGCTAACACACTCTTCACTGTTGATTCTTATATCCACACTGTTTATGTCTATAAACGTGCTGTATATCCTCTTGCTCTATAAATATAGCCAATTTTAAACAATATATGAAGAACGACTTATGGAAAATGTGGCATCAGATGAAATTAAATGAAAGATCTTTCTGAAGATCATTTGTAATCAAGTGACATAATTTGAACTTTGTCTATTGATAACTATTACACCATTTTGCACTTAAACATACACCTTAAAAAATTGGAATCACTAAATATATTGAGAACTATGAAACTGCAGAAAGAAATTCTTAGAACTTTCAAGTTCGTGGGGTTCAAGATAGAGATCTGGCATCTCGTTTGCAGTCGCTCTCTCACACACGTGCCGTCGCCTCCCTCTGTCTTTTCACGGTAACTGCTTCGACGAGCTACTTTCGCTAGTTCCCAGACTGCATGAATTTAAGCATACTACTAGGCTGGCATCTCAGTCCCACACTTTTACTGTCGAAACAGTTAAATGTAGCAGTTTCTTCTACTCCAATAGCTTCATGTCTCGCACCTTCAGTCCTGAAAATAATTTGTGTAGCACTGTATTGCATAACGTGAAATAATTCATGTAGTTTTGTATTGTTTAGTGTGAAATAATTCTTGTAGTAATGTATTGTATAGTGTGAAATAATTCATGTAATGTATAGCATAGTGTGAAATAATTCATGTAGTAATGTATTGTATAGTGTGAAGTAATTCATGTAGTAATGTATTGTATAATGTGAAATAATTCATGTAGTAATGTATTGTTTAGTGTGAAATAATTCATGTAGTAATGTATAGTATTGTGTGAAATAATTCTTGTAGTAATGTATTATACAGTGTGAAATAATTCATGTAGTAATGTATTGTATAGTGTGAAATAATTCATGTAATAATGTATAGTATAGTGTGAAATAATTCATGTAGTAATGTATTGTACAGTGTGAAATAATTTATGTAGTAATGTATTGTATAGTGTAAAATAATTTATGGAGTTAGGATTCTTTTTTCCTGTCTATAGTTTTCTTTGCAAAGTTAAAGGAAATAAAATATTGAGTGAATCATAAGAAACAGAAAATGAAGAAAGACAGAAAAAAGCCGAATGAACTTTTAATATCCTTTTCCTAAAATTACCTTAGTTTGACACTAAGCCACAAATGTAATGCAACCGATAGTGAACGAACTATCTTATAGTTTATAAAGAAACAAATTTGAAAATATTTCTTATTAAAAATTTTATAAAATATTACAACATTATCAAAATATGTAAAATAACTACAATGCAATATGTATTATTTAACATTTTACAAATAACTATGAAAAAATGTTTTTTATTCATAATTTTATAAATATATCAGCGAACTATAAAATAAGAAAATTTGAATAAACATATTATCTATTTCAGTTTTTGAAACAATAGCCATTGCTGCGAGAGTGAAAAATGTATACAATAATAGCGGTGTCAAAGGAATAACCGTCCTTTTGACAGACCGTTTTTTTTGTTTTTTCTTTTGTCAAGAAGGTTAATTTTCATTTTCTGTGCCCTTTCCTTTCTAGACGTAGGCGATCATGGCTCTCCACCTCCCTCTATCACTTGCAGCTCTCAACAAGTTCCTTCTCTCTGCCACCTCCCCCAGACCACGTTCTGTCATCCACGGTGAATTAATGGATAGCAGCTCGGACTGAGGAATCGGAGAGTCGAGTTCGAATTCCAGTCGAATCCCTTGCATTCACTTATGTGCTAATACACTTGGGAAAGGTATGAATCCTTTTCTTCTCCGCCCCCCAGTTATGGGTAAATAACAGGACAGACCGGGTTCTATAGACTTGGATGGAAACTGGTCTGCCGCAGAAAGAAATGGCAACCTACTGCGGAGAAAAAATCTGCCTAGTCAGTCATGTATCGAAAGATACATGATCGCCTAAGCGTGTATCACGCATGGCACATAACTGAACTGATAATTATTGAAAAAGAAAGAAAGGCAGACCAATGCCATATATAAATATAATATATATAATATATGTAAATATAAGGACAGTACGGATTCTATAGCCTTGGATGGCAACTGGTCTACCTCAGAAAGAAATGGCAACCTACTGCGGGGAAAATCTGCCTCGTCAGTTATGTATCGAAAGATACATGGTCGCCTAAGCGTGTATCACGTGTGACACATAACTGACTGATATTCACTTCTGTGTTAATACCCATGTGAAAGGTATGAATCCTCTTCTTCTCTCCCAGCTATCACAATGGGTTACTGATTGTGACAAAATAAAAAAAATGAAACGTTATTCAGCAGGGAAAACAATAGAAGAATAATGAAGAAGACAGAAGATAACGATTGACATTGCATTTAAATTGAAGATCAAAGTAGGCTGGACAGTATTGATACGGAAGAGAGTTCCACAAACGAGAAATGTGAGAAAATAAACTGTTAGCATGGAACTTACAGTTACATGGAGCCAATTCTACTGTGAATTGATAAGAGCCTGTTACCAATCTAGGATTGCGCTTAAATTCATAAAATCTAGGTAAAGTCTAGGAGGAGCAATGGATAGCGGCTAGGATTGAGGAATCGGAGAGCGGAGTTCGAATCCATTACATTCACTTACGTGCTAATACCCTTCGGGAAGGTACGAATCCTCTTCTTCTTCCTCCAGTTATTGGTAAATAGGAGGACAGACCGGATTCTATAGCCTTGGATGGCAACTGGTCTATCACAGAAAGAAATGGCAACCTACTGCGGGGAAAAATCTGCCTCGTCAGTCATGTATCGAAAGATACATGGTCGCCTAAGCGTGTATCACTCGTGACACATAACTGACCGATATTCACTTATGTGCTAATACCCATGTGAAAGGTATGAATCTTCTTCTTCCTCCAGCTATGGGTAAATAGCAGGACAGATCGTATTCTATAGCCTTGGATGGCAACTGGTCTACTACAGAAAGAAATGGCAACCTACTGCGCGGAAAAAAATCTGCCTCGTCAGTCATGTATCATTCTAATGATTAAAAGGAAGGTTAAACCCTGCCGATATAATCACAGTTTCGCACTACCAAAAACAAAAGATTTTTAAGGAACCTTCCATAAGTACTAGAACGATTAATAACAGTGGATTAGCAAAAGTATAATTCTTTAAAAAACAAGCAACTTTTATAAAAACATTTTATAAATTTCTATCGACATTAAACTCTAACTGTTCGTTTATTAAATTCTGAATACTTCCTGTAAGGAAACGCTTAATTCCCCCATTATAAATTACCAATGGTTTGCTAATCTAGATTTTAACCACAACTACAAAGCGACATGCCAGCCATCATCACTTTCTTACACATACTATATATACATATTTATATAAATGTTATACATTTGTTTATGTCTGACTATGGGTGTTTCAGAAAATGGCGGAGAGCCGGAGAAATAATTTACTTCAAAGTCCATCACGGTGTGTATAATCATATAGACAAAAACGGATATTCATACATGTTTGTTAGCGTGTATATTTATATAAGTTTGTGCGAGTGTGCGTGCGGTTTGATGTGATTATGAGGGAAGGACTGATGACAGCTAGAAAGCAGCGCGCAAGAACTAAGTGACGTGTGAAGAAAATCTACCGTCCTACCTATCGTGGACCTTATTTGAAACAGATCGACACGCGTCTGACCTTAAGCCATTTTCGGATGACCATTAAATTCTATTATCAGCGAAAAGGATCGACGCCATCTTTTTACTTCTGTTTCTGTTTTCTTTCTTCCTGTCTGCATTTATATACTTTACACTTTTTAAATTTTTTTATAGTAAGTTCGTTCGTTCTTTTTTTCATTCTGTCTTCCTTTTTAATGTCTGTCAGAATTTATATATTTCCCCTTTCTTTCTTTCTTTTTTTCTTTTTTTCTTTCTTTCTTTCTTTCTTTCTTTCTTTCTTAATGTCTGTCAAAATTTATATATTTCCCCTTTCTTTCTTTCTTTCTTTCTTTCTTAATGTCTGTCAAAATTTATATATTTCCCCTTTCTTTCTTTCTTTCTTTCTTTCTTAATGCCTGACAAAATTTATATATTTCCCCTTTCTTTCTTTCTTTCTTTCTTTCTTTCTTTCTTAATGTCTGTCAAAATTTATATATTTCCCCTTTCTTTCTTTCTTTCTTTCTTTCTTTCTTTCTTTCTTTCTTTCTTTCTTTCTTGTCTTTCAAGTTCCATTCTTCTTTCTTTTCGTTCTTTCTTTCTTTGCCTTCCTTTTTTGCTCGTGTCTTAACTTCTTTCTTTTCCTTTCACCAAATTCACCCCTTCCAATCATCTGCACCTCCTTTTCACCATTTTCCTTTTTCTTTCGATTTAATTCCCTTTATTGCAAGCCTTTTACTCCTTAATTTGTGTTTCCTTTCTCCCTTTCTTTAATCGCATATTAATACCTTTAATCTTTCCATTTTTTTTCTCACTCGATTCCTTCTCTTCGGAATTGTCCTTTTTCTCCATTTTGTCCCAGACACATGCCATTATTGCATTGCTGTCATATGGCGCAGTGTTTCTTCTGGTTCTTTCTCAACCACTTATTTCCCGCCTGGTCCTCTCTTATCTTTATTGAAAATAAAATGTATTTTCTGTTAGCCACGATAATGCTCAGACATTTCGATCCGATCGGATTTGAAAATGGTGTTATAAATAATAACACACGATATGCAGATAGATAGATAGAAAGGACAGATGTAGATAGATAAGATGACAGACTGTGACAGATAAATCGATAATGACAAACTGATATAGATAGACGGATATCTATCTATCTAGCTAAATAGATAAGGAAATAATGACAGACTGATATATATATATATATATATATATGTAAGTATGTATGTGTGTGTGTGTGTGTGTGTGTGTGTGTGTGTGTGTGTGTGTGTAGAGAGAGAGTGAGATAGAGAGATAGATAGATAGATAGAAAGTAACACATTGGAAAAACAGAAAGAAAGAAAGAAATTGGGATAGATAGATAGATAGATAGATAGATAGATAGAAAGAACAGATATAGATAGATAAGATAATGACAGACTGTGATAGATAAATAATGACAAACTGATATAGATAGATTGATATCTAGCTAGCTAGCTACATAGAGAAATAATGACAGACTGACATATATATATATATATATATATATATATATATATATATATGAAGAAATATAGTCTTAAGATATGCTATATTTATGGGATAAAGTGCTCAATATCACAGATAGAGCGTGTGTAAATATAAAAGTGAACATAGAAGTCAGCACTTAGAGGCGACAGTCTGTTTCATGCTAGATGCAATCGTCAGGCCACAAGTGCTGTTATTTTTCTCGGCTATTTATATACGGGTCAGTGGTGCATTGTGGGTAGTCTATTTTGGTGGTTATTTTACCGGAAGTCATTTATTTGTTTATTTATTTATTTGGGTTACATTATTTTGCTTGTTTTTATTCATTTTTATTATTTATTTTTATTTCTTATCTTATATATTTATTTATTTATTTTTTAGTTTGTTTATATATATATATATATATCTATAAGAGAGACAGAGAGACAGAGAGAGAAAGAGAAGGAGATAACGACGGACTGAGATAGCTGGGTAGATAATGAATACGAATTGGATAGAATCACAGAGATTACATTACATAAATATAATCATTATCATAAAAAAGCGAGGAAAAACATGAATAAAAAGCGAGAACGAAGGATTAAACCTCAACTGCAAGAAGACAGAATGCATGGTTGTTAGCAAAAGGATGAACACAAAATGCAAATTGCAAATCAAAGATACCAAAATGAAACAATTTTGGAAATTTTATATATCTCGGCAGTGTTATAACAAAGGACAGAGAGTGTGACACTGAAAGGGACAAGACGTTTTGAAGAACCATGATCGCCAACGCCCTGAGGGGACACTGCACATAGAGATGACGCATAAAAAGGGACTTGCAAAAACGTTAGACAGGTGAATGAGGAATAAAGGTAAGACCGATGAATTGTATTTTGACACGTGCATAATTTAACTCATTATTGACCAGCGTAAAAATTTTGTATTAAAATTAAACTAAAATAAAAATCCGATATTAATTTTAGATTGCTAATTATCTCTCGCTTTACTCACATACATGAACACACAAATGCACACACAAATACACACACATATAAAATGTGTATGTCCGAGTAAATATATTTAATTTACAGAAATAGATGTGCTAAATGAATTGAATGACAATGAAAAGGAAAAATAGCTAAATGCAAACTAATATATATATATATATATATATATATATATGTTTGTGTGTGTATGTGTGATGAAGATGCTAAAAACGCATATTCTTAATTTCATAATTAATCTTATTAAATGTTTGATTCTTTATTATAACGGCTTTAAATCCAATTAAAATTTTTTTTTCAGTGAGAAGTACATATCCCTGTCGTGTTATCGATGAATATGATGTTACGTTTTGTGGTGCATATATATATATATATATATATATATATATATATATATATATATATATATTAAAAAGAAGATAACCCGAAATCGTTTTTGGTTGAAACGTAGATTTTTTATTTTAAAATATATATTATACTCTATTTTCCATAATTCTGCTACACGTGTTTCTTGTTTCGTGACTTTGTTCAAGCAAAGATTAGATATTTCCACATATTATAAAAATGAATTTTTTGCGGGGTTGTGATTCAAATGTCTTTCTTGGACTGGTGATAAGAGCTTATATATATATATATATATATATATATATATATATATATATATATATATATATATATATATATATTTATTGTATATAGTTCTCTTGGTAATATTTCGTTTTTTCGCGTGGTACGACGTCATAGAACTGCATTATGAATTTATGATTTGCCTCTGATATTAACAAGTGAATATATGCAACTACATTGACATGGTAGCAACAACACTGATGACTCACCTAGATTTGGCACTTAAAGGTGTAATTTTAACAATATATTTTAAAATGAAAATCCACATTTTAACCAAAAACATTTGCGGTTTATCTTTTTAAAACATGCATTTTCCCTTGTGCGAATAACTATAAGCTCTTCTCTCTCTCTCTCTCTCTCTCTCTCTCTATATATATATATATATATATATATATATATATATATATATATATATATATATATATATATATAGTCAAACCTAATGAGCCAGACAAACCTACCGAGGTTTCACTTAGGCAGATCGTAAGGGTGAGCTGACGATCTGCCTAAGTGAAACCTTGGTAGGTGTGTCTGGCTCATTAGGTTTGACTAGGTTTGCTCTACCTTTGTATTGAGCTCTTTAGTTAGTTGTTTACTCGTATCGGGGTTTTTTCTTTGGGCCTTGATCCCGTATCTGTGCGATTATTTTCGACAGACTTTCATGTTCCTAGCTCTTTCTTTTTTAAAACCTTTTTTTCCCTTTGAGATTGATTTGGCTCTTGTTAAATCAAGAATTCGAAGGTTTTTCGACACGAGTATAGTTACCTATATATATATATATATATATATATATATATATATATGTGTGTGTGTGTAGCGAGAGGGAGCGTCGAATAAAATTTAATATTTAATGTTATTTGTTTTTATAGAGATATATTGATAGATATGAACAGATAGATAGGCTGAGTGAGTTATTCCTTTTCTAGAGCTTATGAACCATTTGCAGGTTAATAAAAAAAAACGAAAATTTTTATTATTCTAAGAATTTTTTTTGAGACAATAATGATTTATTAATACAAGTATTAAAAATTAACACATAGATGAGGTTAAAGGAGGAGATTCATAACTTTCCCAAGGATATTTGCGTGTAAGTGAATCTAAAAAAAACCCCACTGGAATTGGAAAATTGGAACAGCGTTCTCCGGATAGATAGATAGATAGATAGATAGATAGATAGATAGATAGATAGATAAGCTTATTTACTGACAGAGAGATAGTCTGATTAACCGAGAGATAGATATAGTGAGCTATAAATCGGAACGATCTTTTTAGTTTCATTCACTGAACTGGTAAGCATGCAAGTGTAAAGCCGAACACGCACATCTGCAGGCAACTGAGCATGCCATTCTAAAAGAGCGCTCAAGATAGAGCCGACTTAATATACTTAGTATTCACTCTGTAATGTTCACGCACACCAGCACGTGTCTATTATGAGGAACGACTAAGCCGACTTGCATATTATAAGCACACCTAACTATATCATTGCTTAGACAAAGGCAATCTGCAAAATGTCTTCATACAGACATTCAATTTAAACGAAAAACTTTTAAAAATCTATGGAAATTCACTGAAAATAATGCGTACGTATTAGTTAAAGACAAATCTTAATATATTAAAGTAAACGTTATGCAACGCTTGCATAGGTTGAGTGATATATATATATATATATATATATATATATATATATATATATATAAAAGTGAACAACATAGAAGTCAACACTTAGAGGCGACAGTCTGTTTCATGCTAGATGCAATCGTCAGGCAACTAGTGCGGTTATTAAAAAAATATGAAAAAGTAACATCACTATTTGCCTGACGATTGCATCTAGCATGAAACAGACTGTCGCCTCTAAGTGTTGACTTCTATGTTCACTTTTATATTTACACACGCTCTATCTCTGATATTGAGCACTTTATCCCATAAATATTGCACACTTTAAGACTATATTTCTTCATATATATATATATATATATATATATATATATATATATATATATATATATCAGAATTATTACTTTTTAACTTTTTAAAAGTAATTGATTTCCTGTATCATAATTCGATGAGCTTTTGTTAAAAAATAACCAGAAAGGGTTTAATTCAATCTGATCTTTTTTAATGTTAGCCTCAACACGGAATTTCAAACGTGGTATATCAGTATAGTAGTAATGTGTCTTAATGGAGCCATTTAAAATTTCTGGAACATTCTATAACTTTTTTATCCTTCTAGAACCTTATGGAACCTTCTAGAATTTGTTTTGGTTTATTTGTAAGTTTGTATGTTATGATATATCTATAAATGGTTAAACGAGTTAAAATACATACGTTATATACCGTACCCATAAACACTAATTGGTATGTCCCAGCCTTCATAAATACGTTGGAAACTATTGTAAGTATGGGTAATATGTTGTATAAGTAGTCCACCACTAGCAGTGGTTTACCTTTCTTCACGCCGCTGGCGAGTATTGTATTTTGTTGATGTTATAAAGATTACCATTTCATTTCCAACCTCCGTTTTGTTTATTGCTCATTCAGTGACACTTCCTAGGTTACAACAGACAGACAGACAGATAGATAGATTTATTTGTAAGGTTGTATGTTATGCTATATCTATAAACTGTTGAATGTGTTAAAAACACGTAAGTACTACCCAATTACATCATTTTCTTATTGAAAAATAAAGTTTTTGATATATTTGATTATTTTTCCCTTATTACGATTTGGG
>OZ038476.1:73520161-73575161 GCA_964036315.1 Acanthosepion esculentum
AATTATAAATTTCCTTTCTGTCTTCATTTTCTCTAAAATCTTGTCGTTGCTCACATGTTCGGTCCATGGCATCCTCAGCATCTTTCTGTAAAACCATATTTCTATAGTTTCAAGTCTCTTCTTCATCTTTAAGGAGGTTTTTCAGCATTCGCTAGCATAAGGGAGGACAAGTATCACGTAGCAGTTCAATACTCTTTTCTTTGTTTCTAACGAAAATGTTATGTCTACCCATTGTTGCAAACCACCCATTTTTCATAATCGGTGTTGATTATTATTTTTGTTATATTCAAGCAGAGAATCCCAAATGGAAATGTGGTCCATTAAATGTTTCTTTGCCGTTAAATGATGAGACACTCAAGCATCGTAATGATTCACGTATTCAATTATTTCCAGTTGACTCATAATGCTCATATGAGATATATGGAGCAAATCAGCGATATTCTGTGTTGTCTAAACTGGATTATTTTTTAATTAATACTCAACCAAGATTGCTGGCCTGCCAGAATGCTCTCGGCAATCCAGATCGAAATTTCCACTTCTTAATGTTTTAAACAACTTACAAACATTACTCTTACGTGCCATCTCCATAAATGGCACCTATTTTTATTTTTATTTTTGTACAGACTTTATTTCTCTTACGGAAATCAAATAAAATCAAATAATGAAAATGTTTCTTAGCTTTTGACGCAAAAACATTCGAAATTCATAATCAACACACGAATCAAAGAGAAAAAAAACGTTTAGATGTCACCTTTCATATTATGTATATATTTCATAAATTTCACTCACATCTGAAAAGAAATCGTCTTCAAATGCCAGCAAAAGTTAAGCAACACCGAGCCTAATCAGTACCTCAATGGATGACTATTTGGGAATACTAGGTACTGTAAAAAATGCGTGGGTGGTTTAATGGATAATGGCTGGGAATTTTTAATCGGAGGGCCGAGTTTCAATTCCAGTTGGGTTCGTTATATTCACTTACGTACAAATGCCCTTTGTCATCCACCTCTTCTCCCCACTATGGGTTAATTAGTAAGATTGTATCACTAAACAATTATTATCTCCAAAATTAAAATTGCGCAAAGAATATTTAGATTACGACATTAAATAACCCATAATAACTGATAAACCGTTAAAAAACAACCAACTAACCAACGAAAAGTAATTTTGGTGAACCGTTTTAAAGTGTTTCACTTCAAATATTACTCTGAATTTGACGCGCCAAAGGTTAGCAGGATGTAAAGGCAATGGTAGGTGGCGCCACTATACTTTGACGTTATGGAAATGCTCACACTTATATCAGTTGTGCTTGGGCATCTGTCGAGTTAGTATGGAAACTGGCTAGGCCGTTCATGGCACAGCGACGTGAATTATCGAATGAGGCATTGTAGACAAATGGGCAATTCGGTTTTTGAAATTGTGGACATATTTGACCTCTCTCGATCTCCAGTTTAACGTTGAATAACTGACAGCAGCGATTACCGCCTAATTGTGGATAGAGCATTTACATAGCACGGGTCACTTGATAATCATGACCAGAAGCGTCTTGCTAGAATTACCTACAGTATCAAGCAAGCTGCCATCACTCATATTACATCGACATTCAAGGTAGGAGGTACCAGGCGCATATCCAACACGCATACGACGGGCTTGCGCTTAGTATCAATGAAAACAACGGTCGATATCGATGAGTCCTGCTTTGTCTTGATTAATCTTAACAACATTGTACTCGTGCGTCGATTTATTTTTTTCTAGGGAAGCAATACCATCAGGAAATTATTATATCTCCAGTGAAGGCAGTGTCTTCTTCTTCTTCTTCTTTGTGCTGTGTTCCTTAAGGACATGGGAGCTCATGGTCCTCCACAATTTCCTGTCATTTGTAGCCCTCAAAGTTGGCTATATGCTTTCCTCTGTCCGACTCGTAGTCAATGTCATGTGAGTGTCAAGTTTTCTAAACCGTCTTTCCTCATTATGTGCCCTAGAACTTTCAGTTGTCTTTTTCGAATTCTAAATCTCAAATGTTTCTTTCTGATTTTAAGCATTTTTTTTTGTTTCCATTTTCTTTAAAACTTCGTCATTGCTCATACGTTCAATCTATGGTATTCTCAGCATCTTTCTGTAGAACTATGTTTTGTTGCCTCAAGTCACTTGTTCATCTGTGATTAGATTACCCAGCATACATTGCAATATAGAAGGGCCGATATTACATAACAGTTCAGTACTATTTTCTTTGTTTCTTACGAAATTTACTGTTTACTTATCTTTTAAAAGGCATCTTTCACTATTCCAAAATACCTTAATTTTTCCGTGTCACATTATTAGTTCCACACACTTTTCCGTCCCCAATTTGTAGGCAGAAGAAAACAAATGCATTTTCCTACCTAATAAAATAGTACGGTTCTCCGTTAAACCGGACTCAGTCCTGGTCTGAAGTCAGAAGCTACATTCGTTTATCCAACATGTGTCAACCCCAATTCTTAGTTTGTGAACATTTTTGTCATATTACTATTCCTTTGCCTTGATATTGTTAATATTCCTTGCATATATTGTTTGCTTGTTTTATTTTTTTTGCTCTGTTCTTTTATTGCAAACATTTTCAACTCTATTTGTTGGGCAGTTCTGCCATTTGTTTCCATTAAACAATGGCGACACACTCTAAACGCATTAAAAAAACGATAGAAGTTTTGATCTTTCATTCCGACCAGGAAACCCCAACTTAGCAAACATACCATAATAATATGATAAAAAAAAATATTATAAATCTTTAATATATATGTTGTAGCCTAGGGAAGGTTACTGAATAGAATAATTGCACCGATGAGCTGCTCTCGCTGGTTCCTAGGCCTCATGAATTTAAACGTCCTACGAGGCTGGCATCCCGTTCCCACCCCTTCACCGTTGAAAATGTTAGATGTAGACGTCTCTTCTACTCCAATAGCTTCATGACTCGAACATCTCGCCTGTGGAACTCCCTTCCTTATTCCTGTTTCCCTGACAAATACAATATCCAACTATTTAAGTGTAACGTCAATCGACAACTCCAGTTGCCTTGATCTATCCACTTCCCTTCTCCACATCCTTTCCCCCTTTCATTCCTATCTGCTCTCGCTCCAAATCTTCTGTAACCCCCTTGCCTTGATCGATCCACTATCTTTCTCCACATCCTCTCCTTTACCAATCCTATCTGCTCTTCCTTCAAACCTTCTGTAACCCCTTGCGTGCTAGTGGCTTCCAGCCTTGCTTGGGGTGATAAGCTTAAAAAAAAAATCACACGAAGGTTGGTAATGAACGATAAATACTTAGGACACGGACAACGCATATATGATTCGGCAGCGGCGCGTAGAAGAAGTAGTCAACTGCTAGAAGTGAGTAAAGTGAATTCCAGAATGCATCCCCAACTGCAGGATATCTACCAACCACCCCACGCGGTCAGATGTAGCACAAAGCCGGATTTGATGTGGGGTATCCTAGCCCGTAGGCTCGGAAAAAAATTCCTCGTAGACACCGTATAAAACAGGGTCGGGTAGATGTTTCCTCGAGACGAGACTCTGCCCTTCGACATAGCCTAGCTGTGCTAGTCAAACTATCTGCACGGAAGCAGAGAGTTTGACTAGCACAGCTGGAGACGAATCTCCGACTTCAGACCAACGTACAGTATTTACTACTGTATTTATGTGAATGGGAACATACTCATTATCGTCCGTAGGTATGTTACAACAATATACAAAACACACGCATATTTATCTTTTATTCAGACATGAAAACACTTACCTAACATGTTGTCAATAAAAGCTTTCCCATTGTCACATGTTTCCTTTTTTATTCGGCTTCTATATTCTATTGTGTAAGTTCTTAGTTGCATCAGAAACTGTCACAACTTACAGTTCGGTCTTTGAATGTCATGAAAGTAAAGAATTCTCATTATTAATGTGCCCAAAATTAGAAGAAACACTTCATTATCAGAAGTGAAATAGTTTTGCATTTCCGACACTGTGTTCGCATCCATTAGCAAATAATTATACTGAGTCTAACACCGCACCGTCACCCAGACATCCTGCCCACAACGTGCGAAAACAGAGACACGTCCACTTAATATCCGTTTATTGGCGAGTGTTATTATTTGTGAACGCCTTCCTTCTTCATGTCGACCGTTTTGTACATTCGGTTTCATTTTAGTTGATTTCCTTTGCCCTAGAAAAAGAAATCAGAAATAAAAACCCACCCGCATTCTGCAGCCCCTATGCAGGATCGTGCCCCTCCCCCACCAAAAAAAAAATGTAATTAAACTATATGGCATATAAAAAGAAAGAAAGGTAGAAAAAAAGACCGGGGGACAGAACGAAAGGAAGGAAGAATGAATGAATGAAGGAAGGAAGGAAGGAAGGAAGGGAGGAAGGACGGAAGGGAGGAAGGAAGGAAGGAAGGCACAGAGAATTAAAAGCGGTAAAGGAAACCAAATCGTAGGGAAAATACGCACTTTATATTATCAATGACTAAAAGACTTAGACTTGAACTAAAACACAAAAAGCTAAAAGTTGATAAAACTAAGAGTTGATGTGTCTGATAATAAATAATTATCAATATTATCAATACACTTATGTACATATTAATATTATTTATTATACTGTTAAAAATAGTTATACGGCCAGTGTTAGCAATCGTATATCTCGTAAGATTATTTTAGGGCTCTGTGAGGTTAGAGCCATTCCCACCAGATATTGCATGTGGAATTGCTTTGTTTTGATTTGGCAGTTATTGCGTTCTGTGGGAAGTCATGTTTGTATCAATCATACACTATTTAAAATCATTATATTTCTCATTTTCGGTACACATGATAATTGATCCTCGATAACCTTTAGATCACAATTTACAAAATTTAATGATCACTTCATCAAAGACGAATTATATTATTCTTCTTCTTCTTCTTCTTCTTCTTCTTCTTCTACTTCTTCTTCTTCTTCTTCTTCTTCTTCTTCTTCTTCTTCTTGTCGAGTTCCTGTTGGTGATCACCATTTTCCCAAACTCTGTAGCTCTCTGTAACGTTTATGTTTTCAGCAACACTCTCACTCCCTGTTCTGCTATCCAGCTTGTTAGGTAGGTTATTCGAAATTTCCCTTTGTCCTTCTTGCATTCAATATACCCTGTGAGTGTCAAATTCTCCAAGCCCACTTCCCACATTATGCGCCCTATAAATTATAACTGTCACCATCTGATTATAAGTGTCCCCTTTGTTTCCATTTCTCCTAAAACTTCCTCGTTGCTCAGTCCTTCTGTACAACCACATCTCAGTTACCTCTAATTTCTTCATCATCTGTGAAGAGATTATCCAGCATTTATTCCCATATTGCAAGACCGATGTTATATAATAGTTCAGCACTCTTTTTTTCTAACTTAGATTTGAGAAAGCATCTTTCGCTAATCTATTATGATTTCGGTTTTCACATTTTCAGTCGTCTGTTAAAACCTTTCTTAGATGTATAAATTTTCTCACTTGCTTGATTTTGGTATCTCCATTTGGTAGTCCGCATGCCCACTCTTAATATCTCTGCCTGGAGACAGAGAGTTTGACCAGCACAGCTGAAGACGAATCTTCAACTGCAGGATATCTACCAACCGCCCACACGCGGTCAGATGTGGCACAAGGCCGAATGTAACGTAGGGTATCCGAGCACGTAGACTCTTCCAAATATTCCCCGTAGACTCCCTAAAAAAACGGGGTCGGTTAACTGTTTCCGGAGACAAGGTTCTGCTCTTCGACATAGCCTCGTCTGTGGATCCTCTCTGCCCGGAGGCAGAATTTGACCAGCACAGTTGGAGTCGAATCTCCAACTGCAGGATATCTACCAACCATTCCCGGCGGTCAGATGTTGCACAAGGCCGAATTTAATGTGGGATATCCGAGCCCGTAGGCTCGGCCAAAAATTCCCCGTAGACCACGTATAAAACAAGGTCTGGTAGCTGTTTCCCAGACCAGATTCTGCATGTCAACATAGCCTCGTCTGTGGATTCTCTCTGCCCGGAGGCAGAGAGTTTGACAAGCACAGCTGAAGACGAATCTCCAACTTCAGACCAACATACAGTATTTACTACTGTATTTATGTGAATGGGGACATACCCATTATCGTTTGTAGTTATGCTACAACAACAAAAATGAAATCTTGCCACCAATCTAGTATTGTGCTTAAATTAAAAAAGTCTAGGTATCATAGGGGAAAGTTGAATAGAACAATTACCATGAAAGTATTTATAGAAAAGGTACAGGGAATCTGCATTACGGTGGTGGGATAACGATTGAAGGTGAGATGCTAAGTCCGCATCAACAGCTGCGCAGATTCTTCTTTGGATTTTATCACACGTCTCTAAATATATAGTAGGAGCGCCAAACCAAATGACTAAAAGACTTAGACTGGAACTAAAACACAAAAAGCTAAAAGTTGATAAAAACTAAATCAATCCTCGTATAAACTTCTACAGTTTATTTATTTTAATGTCCTGTTTTCTCTTCTGGACGTGGACGATCATTGATCCCCACAACTTCCTCTCCTTTGTAGCTCTAAGCATGTTTTTGTTTCCTTACTATTCCTCCTAGGTCATATATTGCCATCCATTACTTGCTGTTTCCTCTCATCATTATATCCCGTGAGTGTCAAATTCCCCAGTTCTTCTTCCTCATCATGGGTCTAGATATCCTGTCCGTCTTGGGTCATCTCGTATGGTAGTAACAATCATATTAGTGCACCGTATATATCTAAAATTTTCAGAGTGATATACACTGCATAAATTTTAGTGCGATAACTGACTCCAGTATAAGCAGGTTCCCTGCCAAGTAGACACACGTGATCCCTTTGTTCAATTAGAGTCGTTCATAAGTGACAGATTTTGAGCCACAATTGGCAAGATTGTCATTTCGAAAGTTTATGTTAGTCTATTTTCGATATTGGCAACAGTAGTTATAATTTTCTCACTTGCTTGATTTTGGTATTTCCATTTCGTAGTCCGCGTGCCCACTCTTAATATCTCTGCCCGGAGACAGAGAGTTTGACCAGCTCAGGTGAAGACGAATCTCCAACTTCAGGATATCTACCAACCGCCCCACGTGGTCAGACGCGGCACAAGGGCGAATATAAGGTAGGGTATCCGAGCGCGTAGGCTCTGCCAAATATTCCCCGTAGACTTCCCACAAAAACGGGGTCGGGTAGCTGTTTCCTGAGACGAGATTCTGCCCGTCGACATAGCCTCGTCTGGGGATCCTCTCTGCCCGGAGGCAGAGAGTTTGACCAGAACAGCTGAAGACGAATCTTCACCACCCGTACTCCGGTATATACATTTTCTGGAAAAGGAAGTTAAGTAAATTTTTAGATATCGGATATCGTAGGGTGAGAATTTCCCTATATGCAAATGTCAGTGATTAGTACTAGATAATATGTTTCTGATGAATGATGATGGGAATAATTTTACACATAATGAAAGCATTTTCCTCCCTCATATGAAAAATGACTTAATCTCAAAGATTTAAAAAATGTCACTTAATTGCCTTTGCCAGATTTGAATAGCGTAGATCAGGTTCTGGACTGCCGGAGTGCAGGGGCTCACCAAGATCGATGCATTGTAATGTCAACAGTGACAGATAGCACGGTGTCTACGGTGCAGACCAGAACAAATATTTCAATATGGATATGGGGAATCGTTTAGTTACTTCAGGATGTGAGGCACGCATGTCTCTAGCAAGAATTGTACGCCAAACCAATGGGATCGCGAGCGTGTTATCTGTAAGTGTGAATGGCACGCTGCCTGGTTAATTTGTGCAAGATATAGTGGCTTTTGTGCTCGACAAAAACCCTAAGAGAAACAAAATTACATTGAAAATATTTTGAAAAAGTTTTAATATACACTTCAACTTAGCACTCACATGGGCACACACACATACACATGCACTCTCTCTCTCTCTCTCTCTCTCTCTCTATATATATATATATATATATATATATATATATAAATGTGTGTGTGTGTGTATTTGTTATATTTTTTGCAGGGTTATTATGTATGCATACATGATTCATGATCGATTGCCGTATTTTGGGGTGAAGATTATTAATCGTTTTTTTGCCGAGTACTTTCCAACATTGGACATTTTTATAAAATGTAGGTAGTAGAAAACGAAAGATAATGTATATTTAGGCAACAATATACCAATCAAGGAAATTTTATTAAATTCAGCGAACAAAAATTTTAATATTAAATGTACTATTATAATTTTAGAATTTACGACTAAGTTGTCGAATATCTGAATAACGTTTTTTTTTTTTTTCATATAAGAGGTTTGATCAAAAAATATCGGAACTGGTGCTATAAAAAGCAAACTACAACGAATATCAATTCGGCGTTTACTCCCCTTCGATGTAGTTCCGTTCTGAAGCCCCACACTTTATCCAGCATCGTTTCTCTTGATAGACGCACTCCTGGAGCTTCTTTTTCGGGAGGTAGTGAGCAACTGTCTTGTCGCATTCACTTGAATTTTCTCTACCTCTTGATATCTTGTTCCTTTCAAGGAGGATTTGATTTTCAGAAAGAGGAAAAAATCGCAAGGTGCGCCACCTGGGGAATCTGGTGGTTGTCGGATCTGGGGAATGTAGTGCTTAAACAAAACTGCTGTCCAAGCCTGATGAAACCTCTGTGGCGTGGTTAGACGACCACACTCTACACATTTTCCTTCCAAGCAGTGCTATAAACAACGAAAGTGAGCGAGAACGTTATAACCTATATATATGCGCGACCGTGTTCAAAGTTAATCTGTACCAAGCGTTTCCACTCTGCGTACCTTAGCCAATTAACATAGCAACAGCCCCGATACTTTTTGATCAAACATCATATATTGATGTTATTTAGCGACACTGAAAATAGTTTTCTGCGCAACTAAATCTGATGATGAAGATAATAATGACGAATATAATAATGATGATGCTTTAAGAACCAACTGCATAAATATCACGATAGATAAAACACAGAACAACAACGACATCAATAATAATAATAATGAGAGACGATCTAATATCAGCAACTTCTGTGCTTACATCAAATGAATATAAAAAACGTCATGATAGAGTGAGGCAATATTTACACTGGACAATGTGCAAACACTTTGGAAAAGATGCTAACGAACACTGGTATGGACAGCACCCAGAAATAGAAGACATCACAATTAGTCTGATACTAAGTGCGTTTACGTTCATGAGTGGGAGTAGTGGAGAGCGTTATGCCCAAATATCGTGGGGGGTGTTTCTTAAGCTTGAAAGATGATTTGGTCAAAACGATTTAGAAATCACATTAATATAGTTAGGAACACCCTCAACCGGAGACCGGCTGAGCAGATCAGGTAACGGTGACCCGAAATTATTTCTAACTGAGATTTATCATCATATCATGCATATTTGACTGTGATACTTTTGTCTGCTATATCCTAATCAGACTGAGCGTATTAGGCCTCGTATATTTGTACCTCAGCGATATATTGTTGACGTGCTGCTGTTTTACTCATTAATAATAATAATAATAATAATAATAATAATAATAATAATAAATTGTCCAGATACATAGGACCTGGAGTAACAGTATATGGGGAATGAAGGTTGACACTATACAAATACTAATCTGCTATATAGGAATAAAGTGTGGCTGCCGACACTTGAGTTTGAACATAGATCGCCAGTGAGCAAACACAGGCGATCCCGTTATTGAATTAATTATACCACGTGGCCATAGAGGAAACGCATAAGTCGGAAGTCGCGTGGCGTCACTATTTTTCACATATCCTCTATTACTATACGGATCGCTATTCTCTACTCTATTCCTATACTATTTCTCTATTCGGATCACTATACGGATTACTATTCCAGCGAGTATTATCGAGCAAGTACTATTAGTGTGAGTATTATTCGAAGGCGTGTGACACCAGCATTGTTCAACGGCGTACTAAAGTCGTATCTGCGATTACAACGAGCATTACGATAGTGACAACGAGTATTCGTTGACATTACCAATGTGAAAACGAGTGTTCGTTGATATTACAAAATAATCGGAGCTCTGGGCCACGTGAGAAAAGGAATGAACAATTTTACTAACAGTGTCCCAGGTAACATCAACATACAAGAAAAGTGCTATCAATTCAATTCTCCTATAGGGCCTAAGGACCATAGTTTCGACCCGGATCTATAGGATAAAAAGCAGGAAACATAACATACACAAATAATAATAATAATAATAATAATAACAATAACAACAACAACAAAAATAATAATAATACTCAAAGACAGAACAATCAAAGCTAACCGCCCAGGCATTGTTATTAGAGACCGCAAACAAAAAAAGTGCTTCCTTATTGATATGACAATCCCTGAGGATTGCAATGTACCTTTGAAGATCTTCAAAAAGCTATCAAAATAAAAGGACCTTGAAATCGAAATCTCAAAATTGTGGCACATGGGGATATCAATTATCCCTGTTGTAGTTGGAACTCTCAGACTAATTGAAGGGATTCTTGGAAGCCCACACCTTAAAGAAATGCAAAACATTGTTCCCACAAGTTCAGACTACACCTTACGAAGGGCTTTATCTATGTAAAATATTTTTGTTTTTGTCATTGGAAAATGTCATAATGTCATGATGACATTTCTAACCACAGTTCTTTGGGCGAGAACCGGAACGAAATGTGTACATACCAGATATCAAAGGAATAATAATAATAATAATAATAATGATAATAATAATAATAATACGATCATCTGGACTGACAAGCGCTTGGAGAGCAATCGCCCTGACAATACAGTTGTGAACAAGAGTGGCGAGGAATGGATCCGTATATACGTTGCGGTATCTTGGGATAAGACCATCGTGATGGCGGAGTCATCGAAAATAGAGAGATACCAAGACTTAGCAGTGCAAATCAAAGAAAGGTACCAAGCAGCAACTCAAATTGTCCCTGTTGCTGTTGGGTCGCCTTAGACTATCTCAAAGAATCCCTCTTCCTCGCAAGACGCCTTGTGGATACCTGGCATCATTAGGGGCGGTGCTTACAACAGTTCATGTGCTGAGGAAAATTCTGTGTCCGTAAGCTCCGGTTAGGAGCTGAAATACGATCATTACCACCCGTCCGAAACATCTCAGAGTCACAGTGATCCTCAGATAATAATAATGATGATGAAATTAACAAGAATAAGAAAGCCAATAAAAATAAAGGCGTTATAACAACATTAAGTAATAAACGTATTATAATAACGATAGCAATATGAACTCCTTACTAATGTATTCGCCTGGGATTAGAAAGGCTTCTCTTTGACTTAATAGGGTTTTGATTTTGATTTATCTAATGTCTGCTTAGAAAATGCGTCTTTTGTGTATTAACGTTTCTGTTATAGCATTTAGGGGCGCGAGCATTCCTTTGTTAGTTTTGACGTTTTATAAGTTTCAATGTAGTTTCTTTTATCTATTTTTTCCCCTTTTTTTACTTTAATGCAAACGTCGTCTTATGAAGCAATTCCAATAAAAGAGGACATTTTGCTAAGACATTCGGATCCGGAAATTCGTAGCTGTGTCGGGAAAAAAAAGTGTTCGGTTTATTTGGCTTGTTAATCAGTGCTTTTAAGCCGGAAGTAAGTAAAGACGACTTATTGGTTTTCTGACTTTATATGTTGTTTTATTTTTTTTTTAATTTCCTTTTTATTTTTTAAATTTATTTACATCTTTCTGCTATTTCTCTTTTTTAATCATTTTAAAAGCATTGTTTTCTTTTCGTGAGCTAATTAATTATTACACACAAGGTAACGCAAGTAAAGACGCCATGTTTTTCAACGACGTTCGTATACTTCTCTTTTTTAATTGTCTGGGAAAAGAATTTCTTTTTATGTTTTTGGTCTTATCTTGAGACATGTAAATATGTATATCTGTACTGTTGAACATATGCGTTTATATTTATTTACTTGTAGAATTATATGTATCATTGTTGCTATATTTTAATTATTTTTGAGTTCAGCGTCCTTTGTGTGCGTTTGTAAAAGCCTTTGTCTGCCTTTTCAGGATATAGAGCTCATATAAGAATTTTTTTTTATACAGGTGCGGCAGAAATACATCCCACATTTTCAATTGTCACCTCTGTGGTGATAGTGACCTTAGGTAAGTGGCAATAGTGTCTTCGTCTAGCTAATGTATTACCATCTTATTTTTCAGATATTATTAGTTACCATCGTGATTTAGACCGGTGCATACCTTGCGCTTGCTGTTGAAACGTTTTGTTTTTTGTTTTTTTTTCAAACATTTATATCTGCAATTGCAACATAAAGAGCTTTTCGTGCTCATTTCAGGTTATGTCGGAATTATCCTGTTCTGGATAGAAAATCGATATTGCTATGGGTTGAAAATTTCAAGGCCATAAGTTAAGCGCTTTAAAGAGGGCCACCTAGAAAAACGTTCGAAATTCCGATTAATTGAAAATTTAGAAATCGTCTACAACAGCATATGACGAATGGGGGACAGCATTTGGAGGAATGTCATTTTTAAAACCAAATAAATAAAATCTGTTTCCCTTTGTTTAAATAAGAGTAAAATAGTTTTTTAATAGCGGTTACCTTGGTCTTTTTGTCAACCTTTAAAATGTGGTGAGAATTTCTGCCTCACCCTGTATTTACCTTCAGATAGAAAACTGCTTGACTTACATATCGTCGATAGCGACAAACAGGGTATACTTTTTTCTGTATTTAATTTCTTCATTTTTCCTTGTTTACAAAATTGTAATCTAGTTGGGCGAAGTTTCTTAACTCGTAATGAGACAACGATAATTATTTAAAATATTTCTACCACCTACCGGAATTTTCTTGGGTGTATTTTTTTCTTTTAGTTTTAACACAATCAATAGCATATTTCTTGCTAATCCAGTATGCGATTATATATTGCTTTTTTTAACCAATATCTAATGAATTCAATTTCAATAAACAATATTGATTTTCTCGATGCTGTTTTGTAAGAATCAATCGTCGGAAATCATGCTTCTGAATAATTGAATGTCCTAAATTATAATATTTTAAACGAATTTCCTGCAAATGTAATTATAATGAAATAAACTTTTCAAGTAAATGTGAATTGTTGATTTATTTTTTTTTTTTTTTGGATATCGTCAGCCGAAATTTAAAATGCTTTATCTGTACTATTTATAGTTTTGAGATATTTGACTTGTCAACTATGTGGGGGTAGTGACCTTAGGTAAGTGGCAATGGTGTCTTCATTTAGATAATATCTTAGCATTTTCTTTTTCAGGTTTTAGTTACCATCATGACTTGCGTTATAAAGGCGTTATAACAACATTAAGTAATAAACGTATTATAATAACGATAGCAATATGAACGCCTTACGAATGTATTCGCCTGGGATTAGAAAGGCTTCTCTTTGACTTAATAGGGTTTTGATTTTGATTTATCTAATGTCTGCTTAGAAAATGCGTCTTTTGTGTATTAACGTTTCTGTTATAGCATTTAGGGGCGCATTCCATAAGGATTTTAACAAATTGACAAAAGTATATCTTTACATACTATATGCAATCATTTTTTAGGATTAAATGAAATGATTTAACAAAACGTAATTGGCCATATAGGACATTTTGGAGAGAACATGCCACGGGCCATAACTAAAAGAAAAAAGGAAAAACAAAAATTGCAGATAGAAGATTTTTAATCTCAGGTGGCGATATGTTCTCAGCATCATTCAGAATAAACAAACCATTGTGATCAACTGTAAGAATTTAAGTTTAAAACTAAGTCAATATGAAGACTGTATATGCAGAAGGTAAGCTAGTGACTGCACTGGTCAATAGTACATCGGGAGGTTTGCAAATGAAGAAAAATCAGTTTGACGAACTCACAACTTCTTTTGATTCAAATCTCTTACAAATATAGCAAATACTTGTATTAACATGCAGTAAAAAAATGGATGAAACTGATGTGTGTTCGTAAGTGTAAAACAACTGGAAAATATATACATTAATGAAATACGCACCCTGAGAACATCAGGGGATATAACAAACAAAAAGAAAACGCGAAAAAAAAGGATAGTTTTCGGTTGCATAAAAGATTTTGGTAGCGTAGCGGTTATTTGCACGGGAAATGGAATAAACAAGAACAGTTCAAATTTCGGCCCAGCTTGTGCCTTCACATTCGCTTTAATTCCTTCGGTAAAGGCATGAGTCTATAATTTCTCTCCACAGCTATGGGTTAAATAGCAAACAAACCGTGTTTTCAAACTTTCAGTATCGACCAGTCTAATAGAAAGGCTACTATGAGTTTGAAACTGTGGAACAGCTATGTCTCCATTGTTCTTTCCAAGAAGTCATGACAGTTCCCAGATAATGAAGAAAATGATTCTATGGAAGCTATAGCGTCATATGCCCTGAACAGAGGGTGCATTAGAGAGGAATAATTTAAACAAATTTAAACAAATCAGTATTTTTATTCTATTCTTTAGATTTTCTTTTTTCAACCAATCAGAATCAAGAAGAAGGTAAGGATGAATTAGGATAGTTAAGCTTATTTTATCCTGGACAATGCTGGATAACCTTGACAGTACACGCATTTGTGAACCCTTGTGCCTGGATATAAAGGGCGTCCCAAAAGTAAGGACGGAGTTTTGAGAGTTAATAAGTATTCAGGGAATTGATATTTTTTTTCTCTTATTTATTCAGATTTAAAAATTTGAAATTCTGGAATTTTTATGATGGATAACACCTCAACTCGACAACGAACTAAACTTGTACATCTTTATTTTTAAAATCTAAATTAAATTGTGTTGCGTAGAAGGCATATCAACGTGAATTCAATATAATAATTCCACTCTCTGAATCAGCAAAGCGTTGTTTAATAGAATCAGCAAAGCGTTGTTTAATAGAATCAGCAAAGCGTTGTTTAATAGAATCAGCAAAAAGCCTGCCAACTGCCAAGATCTGAGAGATTACGCTCAGCTCGACCAGAAGAAAATCTTGAACGTATATTGAACAATGCTGAAGAAGAACAGGGAATGTCCATTCAAAGAAGCTCATTGTCTCGGACATCATTACACCGTAATAATGGAAGAGATTTACACCAATATCCCTATAAAATCCAGTTGATACTGGAAGTAAAGCCTAATAGATTTTGACAAGCGGCTTAACTTAGCTCGACGTATTCAAGAGTTAAGAAATGAAGACGAAATTTGTATTCATCATTGCGTGAATGTAAGTCCCCAAAATAGTGTTCATTTGCCATTCGTTATTTTACTTAATTAATTGACTTAAATATCCATCTAATGATCAACATTACTACACGAAGAAAAACAAATTATAATGTCTACTTCAGGAGTAATGTTATTTTTAAACCTCGTCGCGACTTTTGAGACACGCTTTATAACTGTTCATATACACACGGATAAGTTTTCCAATTGATCTGCTAACTCTCGTCACACATGAATATATCTATTTATATGCAGATGGCAAGAAAAGTTTGCGTCGAGTTTTCGGGGAACACAACTGTTCTTTAATAGTTTGACGTCCAAAGCGAAAGCGAACGTGAAAGAATATGCTAGTCACGTCTCAGCAAGATACGTCTCCGCCATATTAGGTTATTGGTGATGACATGAGCCAGTAGAAATTGCACCGACCAAGGCTTTATGGTTCTTGGCGCATACCTTCCATCTGACAACGCTTAACGCATGGCGCGTCGGTCGGAGAATGACAGCAAGTTCCGGAATTGTAAAACGAGATTCTGTTCCCTTTGGTAACGTAGATCTTCAATGCTTTCTTTTCATGCGATTCACAAAAATGAATTTCGTGAAATACATACACACGCACAATATACGCACACACACACGCGCGCGCACACACACGCTCACACACATACACACACATACACACACACGCATATATATATATATATATATATATATATATATATATATATATATATATATATATATATATATGTGTATATATACAAGTATAGGATTGGTGTATACGAAATAAATTACAATAACCAAAAAATACTATTCTTAAAAGAGTGCTCAATACAGAGTAGAGCGAATATAATTTATTCGAAAATTATAACATAAATATGTTATAAAATCACTACAAAAATACCTATTTTGTATAATTTTCGAATAAATTATATATATATATATATATATTTAATACATTTTTATGTTTATGCATTCTTTTTTTTTTATAGATACAGATATTTAAGTAAATTCTCTGTTTATAAAAAAAAGAATATCTAAACATAAAAATGTCTTTAAAATAATTGTCGGACTTTGTCAATTTCATAATGTGTCACGTCATTTGTTTACATTTGGATACGCATTGAGCAGATATGAATGTAGGTGAGAGAATCATGGAAGATTGTAGTTTAAAAACAGTAAAATCGACCTTGCTAACCGAACACTCCTCTGTGGCGAAATCGGTATAAGCACGTCAGGCTATATTACGGTTCCGTATAGGAGAGAGGTTCGATTCCTGTCGAAGGACGCATATTTTCTATAACAATTTCTCGGACATTCAGGCCGGTAAATGTTGTTTAATTATGTTTATTATAAACAGAGCATTTCGGTCGTTCGCTTTTCACGCCGACCACTGCTGTGGAGCCACGGCGCTCGTCCAGCGACGGCGAAGGAAGACGGGGTGGCTGGCTGGCGGCTGCCCGTCCCGACCTCGGCCTACTTTAAGCGGACAACGGCGGCAGGCTGGTTTTGCGACAGCGGCGCAAAAAAAAATGTCTTAAAAAAATACATACACACTATATATAAAATTATGTGGTTTCTGTTTGTCCGTCCCTCGGTCATACCCTCTAAATTACCCATACATTTACCGGTTGAAATTTTCGGGAGAAGTGCAAACAGTGAAGGAGGCACAAAGTACAGTTGGTTTTTCTAGGGTGCATAGCTTAGTACAATAACATTTTGGAAAAATTAAGTTTTAATATTTAACATACAAAATACTCCCACTATTTTAAAAAAAAGCAATTTAATGATTAAAATCACAAATACTTATTTAATAAAAATTGTTTTTTTGCATACCTTTTCTTTAAGGTTATATATATATATATATATATATATATATATATATATATATATATATATATATATATATATATGGATCCATTTTCCAGTTTGCTCTGCGTTTGCGATACCTATAAGCAAATCACAGGGCCAAACGCTTCAAATATTGTGAGAAATTCGCCACACGTTATCTTGTGCCCCAAAATATTATATAAAAATCTACATATTCAGTGTAAAAAGAACATCCTTGATAATAACTAATAGAAGAGACAAAAACGCTCGGATATAGATAACATCTGGGCGGTTTTTACACACTTTATGTCTACAAAAGAAAACACTTGTAAGGATCCAGGAAAAATAGAATAATAAACATAATCACTGTAACTTGTCAGTCATTTTAATGAAACATGTATAAAAGAGGAACTGCTTCCCAAATACACAGTTCTTTATAAGTACATTGAAGATAGAGTTTGATAGGTTTATGTGTGTGTTTAAATGAGTACTAACTGAGTTATGGTCAGATACGTGTAACGTGAGTCTTCGAGATACATTACACGTTACACCTATTTGGCCATAGCGCATTTAGAAATCGTTTAAGCACATACATACACCTACCAACCTATTTCCGCAACGTACTTGTAAAAAATACAAGTATAATACTCTTATCTACTATAAAAAATTATCAAAAATAATGAAACTATTAATAAGAAGAAAAAAGCCAAAACTTAATAACATCAACTATGAACACGGCCACAATGAGCTGGCGGTGTTTGGAAAATAAATCATTCCTATAACTTTACACACGTATATAAAAACGCGTACATTTATTTAAATAAAAAAAAAATCACCCTTGATAATGGGTAAAAGAATAGCCGAAAGCGCACGGATATGCAGAACCTTTGGACAATTTTTACCCTCTTCATATCCAGAAAAGGAAACATTTATACGAACACAAGAAAAATTAAATAAAAAGCTTAATCGCAATACCTTGTCCGTCGTCTTTAACGAATCTCTCTCTCTCTCTCTCTCTCTCTCTCTCTATATATATATATATATATATATATATATATGTGTGTGTGTGTGTGTGTGTGTCATTAAAGACGACAAAGTACTGCTGAGAGGATTTCCCATACTAACACCATTAGTTTTAGGTATAGATGTTGCCATAAAAAAGTAAAAATTAAATGATCCTTGATAATGGCTAAAAGTATAGCCGAGATCGCTTGGAATTACAGAACATTTGGATAGTATCTACACACTATGTATCGAGACAAGAAAGCGCCTGTTTGAACAGAAGAAAAATTAAATAAAAAGCTTAATGGCAATACCTTACCTGTCGTCTTTAATGAAACATATATAATTGTGGGATCAATTCTTCGTTCCTTTTTTCGTATTTCTCGCCTGTAGAATTTTCTTCCCATTTCCTTCTTCCTTGTCACCTAGGATCTTCAAAAATTTAAATGCAATATCAATCGCCGTCTTTTGTCTCCCTAGAAACCTATTTATTTATTGCCCTATTTCATCACTAAAGTTTTCTCTTTCACCCTCAGTAACCCCTTGGCATTATCATTTTCATTATCACCTAACTTGAAGTATACTGATTAAACAAATATATGAGAATTCCCATGCCTTCTTGTGAATCATAATGGGTGGTTTTCCGTTGCATTTCTCACGATTTGAAGTTTCTTAGATTAGTTGTCAATCAGAACGAAACAGCTCAGTCTGCTTTTCTATTCAATACATCGCTGTAGGTGAGGAGAAGAAAAGTCTTTAGGCATTTCCCGAAATTAATAGTACGCAAGAAAACTTAAGAGAACAGATTTACATTGAAGTTGAGCTTGTCTCGCCGATTGCATTTCCCGCACCGATAACTCGTAAACTACCATCACATTCACTTAACCATAATAGCATTTTTTAAAATAGAAAAAGAAAGAAAACCAATGATTTCCTGTTGACGTGATTTGCTTCAACGTTTCTAGCTATCAAGATCCGAGTCAAATGATCCTTCTTAAGTTAATAAAATATATGTTCATTGACTACTGAAATATTTTTTCTTTAAATGGTTTCCATTTTAAACTTGTTTTACCACATAATTAAATTTTTTTTCCCAGTGGAGGTAGTTGATTTAGGTTGGTTGATTTTGTTTAGCGGCATATCAAGTGCTGGGGAGTTAATGCCGAAATCTAAACATTTTGAACAAACTACAAATAAAATGAATATTTGGTCATTTTGCTATAACATGTATTGTTGGTGATTTTACTATAAGTATATATTGTTGGCACACATTTTTATATAAAAATGAATTGCTAGTATTTTTACTACAAAAATGTATTTTTATACTTTCATAGTTTTGAGTGTGGTTCACTGTTTGCCTCTAACTGGGACCAGAACAGGGACTACCACCCCGGTGATAGTTGAGTCTCATATGTCTTCAAATAGGCTTTAAATATATAATAAAAATACTTCCGATTAAAATGAAAAGCGTTAATTCTAGGTTACAAATAATCCAATTTTGTTTTTCTTTTATTTAACATTTTCTTTGAGGCACAATCAAGAAAAAACACTATATTAGGACCTTGAATAAGTTCTCGATGTTTTCCAACAGATGGCGTTCTCAGAACTGCGTACGTGTAGTTTCAGATGGTAACGCATCTGTAAAGAAGTACTATGAGCAAGATTGAAAATTCAATGTATGTCATTTCACCGAAGTGTAAGCAACTTTGTTTTTCATAGCGTTAAATATGTCGGATTTCGTGCCAAATAAAGTGTATTTGCAGTGAATTTTACTGAACTACTTTATTAAAAAGAAACCTGCAGCTGAAGCACACATAATTCTTGTTGAGACTTACGGCGACCATGCTTTGTCGGAAATAGCATGCAGGGATTGGTTGAGGCGCTTCAAAAATACTGATTTTGATGTTGAAAATAAAGAACGCTCTGGCGCCCCGAAAAAGTTTAAAGACGAAGATTTGGATGCATTACTTCATGAAGACTCATGTCAGGTGCAAGCTAAACTTGCAGAATCACCAGGAGTTGATTACACAACAGTTTCGAAGAGTTTGAAAGCATTAGGAATGATTCAAAAGCAAGGAACGTGCGAGTTGAATCTCACAGACGTCGAACGGCGTCTTGTCACGTGTGAATAGCTGCTTCAACGTCAAAAAGGAGACATTTTTGCATCGTATCGTGACCGGCGATGAAAAGTGGATACACTACGATAACTTTAAGCGTAGAAGATCGTGGGGTAAGCCCGGCCATTCATTAACATCGGCGGTAAAGCCGAATATCCATCGTTCGAAGCTTCTGAACTGCATTTGGTGGGATCAGCTGGATGTAGTTTATTATGAGCTGCTCGAGCCAACCGAAACCATAACGGGAGATCGTTAGCGACTACAACTGATGCGGTTGAGTTGAGCATTGAAGAAAAAACGGCCGCTATCCGAGCAGAGATACGACAAAGTGATTTTGCTACATGACAACGCTAGGCCACATGTTTCAAAACGGGTGAAGGCCTACTCGGAAACGCTTAAGTGGTAAATCTTACCCCACCCTCCGTATTCACCAGGCATTGCCCTGTCTGATTATCACTTGTTCCGATTGATGGCACATGCCCTGGTTGAGCATCACTTTCATTCTTATGAAGAAACTAAAAAATGGGCCTGCTCGTGGTTAACCTCAAAAGATGTGTCGTTTTTTCGACGTGGAATTCTAATGCTGCCAGAAACATGCGAAAAAATAGTGTCTAGCGATGGATAATACGTTCAGTAACATGTTTCTTATCATTTTTTTGTAAATTAAACATTACTTTTCATGAAAAATCAGCGAGAACTTATTCATGGTCCTGATATATATGAGCTGTGATACAGCGAAACAGTCTGTCTGTGGATGACAATATATATGCTCCTGAAAAATTTATTTCGGTTGAGCTCTCTGGGGAGGATGTGTGGGTTTGTAAACAGTGACTATTACGGCTAATAATGCAAGACTCTTCGGTAAATCGAATCGAGTTCTCTCGGTCACTGTGTGTTTATCTAAAAATAAATACGCTTAAATTCACCTTCTTCTCTGCCGTGAGCCAACGGCTTCAGGATAAAATTTCCGACTGACGCGAATTCAGCCAGTTTTCGATTCTAGCCAGAAGCAACCGGACGTCTAGCCACACTGATGAGCTGTGATACACACGAAACAGTCTGTCTGTGGATGACAATATACATACATATATATATATATATATATATATATATATATATATATATATATATATATATATATTTGTACGTATGTCCTGTTTTGAATTTCGAACTCTATGCGAACACTTTTTATTCTCCTTAAATGCGCATGCTACCTGATTGTAGGGGCGTTATATTTCCTAAAAAAAAGCTACAGCGTTCTTTTATCAACTACTTCAAATGGATAACAGAGACTGTTGAGTGACTTTTGTCGCTTGACCCTACATCATTTTTCAGTAAACCAACTCAGTGAATCAATCCGCAAGCCCAGAACGGACAAAAAAATTTCCATAGACTTCACGACTATTTCAAACCACTCATCCTGCTGTTTGATCTGCTTGAGATCTTAAAATATATTTAATTTTTCGATTCGGATTTCTACCTATATCATTGGTTTATCCAAATAGCAAGTCAGGTCAGTTCGATAAGGTCAAATTGGCAGCTAATCTCAACCATGACCCACTGTTGTTAAATGAAACATGGAATAGCTTGTTAATTTTAACGCCTGCAAAATGCATCTGCTTTCTATAAATGATCTGGGAGAACCCTTTCTACTTCTCATCAGCATGTATGTTGCTGACCTTCAGTCGTGTTAGACAATTTCTCTCAGACTAAAAATACCTTACATATTTATACGTCTACCATTCGCCCATACTTTAAATATTACTGTCACATATGGCCAAGGGTTCCTGTTATATATTTTGAGATTCTTGATAAAATTTAATGAAAAATCTGCAATGTTACTGATCCTGACCTAGCATCTCGGCTTGTCATTTTCATACCGCCGTAATGTAGCTTCCATGTGCATTTTCTATAAACATCTTCATGGTAATTGTTCTGATGAACTTACCTCTATGGCACGTAGACTTTAAGAATTTAAGCACATCACTATATTGGCAACAAGGTCTCAATAATTTTCCAGTTGAATTGGCTAGAGGTCACCGTAATTTCTATACTAACAACTCCTTTTCTCGCACTTCTCGCTCGTGTAACTCTCTTCTGGCTTGGTTTCCAGTCAAGTTTGATCTTCAGAAATTTATCAATCGTTATCATCTGTCTTATTGATTCTTGCTATTCTAATGTTTTCGCTCTTTAATAATTTTTATCATTTTATATTCTTTCACACTCTTTAACTCCCTGCTTCTTAGTGGCTTTATTGCCTTGCTTATTGTGAAATAATTGATATATATATATATATATATATATATATATATATATATATATATATATATATATATATATATATATTTGTGTGTATACATATGTATATATATATTTGTGTGTTTGTATATATATGTATATTTAAGCTAATCTTGCGTGACTCTTCGGCAGAATTGAGTCACTGTCAGTCACTGTGTGTTTATCTAAATCTAAAAATAAACATGCTAAAATTCACCTTCATCCCTGCCGTGAGCCGACGGCTTAGTGGTAGAAGTTCCGACTGACGCCAATTCAGTCGGGTTTCGATCCTAGCTAGAGGACGTCTAGTTGATGAGCTGTGAAACAGCGAAACAGTCTGTCTGTGGATGACAAATATATATGTGTGTGTGTGTGTATATAGTAAATTTTCAAATTTAACAACGCTCAAAGATATCCTTAAAATTAACTGTGAAAATCAAGGTAAACTATATATATATATATATATATATATATATATATGTGTGTGAGGTGAGGCTGGTTTTCACACTCTGCTCATCTTTTGCTTCCAAAATTTAAATATTTAGATTGTCCTCGTCAACAAGATCTCATCAATTTTATAGTTGAATTGGCTAGATGCCACCTTAATTTCTATACTAACAAATTCTTTTCTCATACTTCTCGCTCGTGTAACTCTCTTCCGGCTTCTTGCTTAACACTCAAATTTGATCTTCAAAAATTTAAATGCAATGTCAATTGATATCTTCGGTCTTCTTGATTTCTGCTCTTTTATTGTTCTTAAAAATGTTTTTCATTTCCTGATATTTTGTCATACTATGGAACCCTCTGCGTCGCAATGGCTTTATTCCATTGCTTAGGTTGAAATGATTTTAAAAAATCGTTAGCCTAATGCCGAGTTGATCACCTTTCCACTCTTATGTTTCGTTTCTATTTCTAAGATCGTTTGCAATAATTACTGGCTATCGCACTTATATATATTGTATTTATCTCCATTAGGAGAATAAATGGCAAAGTAGGAAACATTTTTCGTACGACGCGTTTCATCCTTTAGGACTAAATTGATGTTTACGTTAGCGTGACGACACATAATGAACCAACATTCCTAACAGCTAACCTAGCAATTGAAAAAAAATATTTCTCCATGCGTTTTTCTGTTTGTTTCTTTCTTTCTTTGTTACTTTCTGTCGTATACTTATTTAGTACAATTGAAATCTGTCTTAATAAATGTAGAGTTGAAGAATGCTGAGGAGCTTGCTTGAAGACATGACATGATTCTCAGCAAAGGCCATCAATACGACTGACAGGGGGATTTCATTTTAAATTAATGCTAAAATCTATTGAAATACTTTTGTCAGTGGAAAATATTTTCTTGGAGAATTATGAGAGCATTAAGAGAATTATGAACAGGAATTAACGGAATAATGGTGATACATTTTATGATATACAAATTATATAATGATTGCTTAAATAAATTATGCTTTAGACTTCGACTTTGCTTAAAAAGAAGCCAAATTCCAAAGAAACTATCATCATTACTATAATCAGACGTCAAACTAATTCCAATAAACTTTCCAACATTCTATGAAAAATGCCAGCCAGTTTTTGTAAAAAGACAAGGAAGAAAAGCAAATGCTTTTCTTCCTTGTCTTTTTTTTTATGTACTTCGAGTTTTTTCTTCATTTTCTATGTCACGTTTTTCTTTTATTTCTACGCCTTTTCTTGCTTTAATTTAATTTTTCTTTCTTTCTATTTTTGTCAGTAATTTATTTTTTCATTTATTCTTTTTTCTTTCTCAATAATTTGATTTATCTTTCTTTCCCAGTAATTTAATTTTTCTTTCGTTTTTCTTTCTCAATAATTTAATTTTTCTCACTTTCTTACTTTTTCACTAATTTAAATTTCCCTTTTCTTTCTTTCTTTCTTTCTTTCTTTCTTTCTTTCTTTCTTTCTTTCTTAATGATTTAATTTTTCTTTCTGACCTGCTTTTTGCTTTCTTTCTCTCTTTCTTTCTCAATAATTTATTTTTGTTCTTTTTTCTTTCTCAATAATTTAATTGATCTTTTTTTTCTTTCTTTTGTATCACTCTCAATCTTAATTTCTTGATTTAATTCTTGCTTTCTTTTTTCCCCACCCTTATTTCTACATTATACTTTTCTTCTGTCTTCATTACTTTTCTGTGGTCTTTGTTTAATGACTTCGTTTTCCTTTCTCTTTCTTTCCTTTTTTTCTTACTTCTTTCTTTCTTTCGTCAATAATTCTAATTTATTCTTTACCTTTCTTTCTGTTTTTCTTTTTTCTTTCTTTATCACTTAGTTTCTCCTGTTCTCCTGCTTCCCTTTCTTTGGTTTCATTCCGAATATGAGTAAAAGTAACAGAAGAGTCCTTTTAATAAAAGGACTGAACATTAGTTGAACAACAAGAACCGTTAGACGTACATAGTGCCTAGTCAGTAATCGCCTTCAGTCTTGTGATTCCACGGTTGTTTGAAGCAGGAATTTGACGTGTTTGAGCCACTTGTAGCATTTCGGAGGCTTTAAATGCTGCTTATGCCTTTGCGCTCAAACACTTGATTGCACGAAGTCGCAGTTGACGATCAAAGTAAACGATTTAATTCTGCTGTAAAGACTCCTTCTTGAGATTTTCGCACACCTCTAATCTTTGCTTTCATCACTGTCAATAATTGGCGTTGAAATAACATCTTGGGTAAAGATTTCCATGAAAAAAGGGCGAAACTCTTTTGTTAACATTTACGTCTCTTTATTTAATGAATTATTTTTCATGTTTTTTTCCCTGTTTTGATTCTTTCATTTTTTTTTGCTCTTCCATGTTTCAGTGTAATGATCTTAAATTGCCAATTATTTCTGCGTTTATATACTCCTTCGTTGGCGCTTTTCGAACCATTTATAGATCTGTTAGTTTTTAATTATTTATTCTTGGTTATTTTTGTCTTGGAGAAAATTTACGTTCCGTTCCTAATTATCGTTTCATCAGTCGCCTTTCTACTCTTTTTTATTTCCTCTCTTTCAGTGTCTTTCTTTCTTTTGTTGGCTGTTTTTACGCTTTTTTCCCCAGCTTTCTTCAATGTTTTATATTATAAACAACACTTTTTTTTCTTTTTGCTTCCTCTCACTCTTCATCTTTACTCCGATTTTCTTTCTTTCCCCTTGCTTCCTCTCTCTCTCTCTCTTTCTCTTTGCTTCCATTTTCTATGTTTGTTTGTGTCTTTGTTTCGCCTTGCTACCCCTCTCTCTCTTTCCTTTTTGCTTCATTTTCTTTCTTTCTTTCTTTTGCCTTCCTCTCTCTTTTCATCTTTATTTCTATTTTATTTCTTTCTTTCTTTATTTATTCTCCTCTTCTATTTTCTTTTTGTTTGATTCTATTCTCTTTCTTATCATTGCTTCCTCTTTCTTTTTCCTTGCTTTCCTCTTCTGCTTCCATGTTCTTTCTTTCTTTCTTTCTTTCTTTCTTTCTTTCTTTCTTTCTTTCTTTCTTTCTTTCTTAGCGATTTCATACTCTTTCTTTCTTTCTTTCTTAGCGATTCCATACCCTTTCTTTCCTTTTTTATTTCTTTCTTTAGTTCTCCTTTTTGCTTTTTTATTCTTTGTTATTAAAATTTTCAGAACATGTCTCTTTTAGAAAAATATAGCCTGAGTTGCAATTTAAAATATCTGCCTCTATTTAAAAAAAATATTAATAATAATCATTTGTGTGAATTTCAGATGAGAAGTTATCACTACTTATATTACATGTGGACTATTCCCCTCATCTTTTTTGTTATTATTACAACGTTTCGACCGTTACGCCCTACAGCCTTCATCTTGTCGATACGTGTAACCATTAGCCAATTTCTAACTGAGGCCTTTATTTTATGTACAGGGGTATGTTGTTCTGTTCTGTTCTGTTGGGCATAGCTAGGGATATTTCGTATAGTTCTGGTTTAGTTCTTATTTACTACTACTCAGTTATTGCTCGCCCAGTTTGCACAGAGTCCAAGTACGCACTTCTCGACCCTGGGGTTGAACTCAAAATTACAAATGTCACGATCTAACGCTTTAATCTAACAGGCACGAAAAACAATCCTGATTGAAGAATTTGGAGCCTTAAACCTACCCGGACTTTCGGTGAAATAGACTGTCATATGGGAATAAAATGTCACTGCCGACACTGGAGTTTAAACACAGATCACCAGAGAGCAAACACAGGTGATCCCATTGTGTATAGGTAGATCACGTAACCATAACGGAAACGCATAAATAGGAATTAGCGTGGCGTCTAAACGATCACTATTTCTACTCTATCCTCTATTACTATACGGATTGCTATTGTCTATACTATCCACTATACTATTCTCTATACTATTTAATATCGCTATTCTCTATACTAATCACCTATACGGATCACTATTCGCTGGTTACTATTCGAGCGAGTATTATCGAGCAAGTACTATTAGTGCGAGTGTTATTCAAATGCGTCTGACGTCGGTATTGTTCAACGGCATTATTATCGTTGTATCTGCGATTACAAAGTCTCTACTACAACGAGCATTACGAAGGTGACAAAGAGTATTCGTTGACATTAAAAAAGTGGCAACGAGTATTCGCTGACATAAAAAAATAGACCTTTCAGGGATGGAGGGGAGATGCTTTCACATTCCTGCCTTTCGCTGTATAAATACTGTAGAATAGAAAAATTATTTCTAGCGAAAAACCGCGTCTCATACGTTGAAAAATAAGGTTTATATACATGGCAGTTCCTTGCCGCTGCTTGTCACAACTTCAAGCAATGTGAAGCAGGTTATAATGATTTACATGGCACTAGGAGCGGAGAGGATTTCCTGATTATTCTCCGGTTTAACGGTTAGTTATAACATATTGCATTTTTTTATGACTAGACCGATTGTAACGTTTTTCTGGTTCTAAACGAATATTTTGCTCTCTTTTCCGTCCTGTGATCGTTCAACCGGAAGTAACCTCCTACAGAAGACCAGTTCTAAGCGTTTGTTACACGGGGAGAAATGGTAGGCCGTGTCACTTCGCAATCGATATTGGCATACAACTTCCAGCGAATCGAGTAAAAAGCAAATTCACATCTGTCAGCCGACGTAATGTCCATCAGTTATCAATCGGAATTCGGGCAGGAAAACAACCTGAGCGAGGCGACTTCTTACTCATTCCGAAATGTTAGTCTTTGCTTTCTGTTTTTCTTATGTATGTTAATTCTTGCTTGTTTTTCATCGTTCCAGGTTGGGTTGATTTTAGCGTGTTTTGTTTTCCTTTTTATTCATTTCTATATTTCAATTTATTCACTGATATATATATATATATATATATATATATATATATATTGACTCTCATATATATATATATATATATATATATATATATATATTCACTCATATATATATATATATATATATATATTCACTCATATATATATGTGTATATATATATATATTCACTCATATATATATATATATGTATATACATATATATGAGTGAATATATATATATATATGTATATATATATATATGAGTGAATATATATATATATATATATATATATATATATATATATATATATATATAATTTTCTTCAGTTTCACCTCTCCAATCTTTCTCCTAATTCTATCACCGAGTTATTGCTTTTCTGTTTTTTCCTAATGTTTTTCTTTTTTTCTTTTTCGTTATGTCTTCGTTGATTTACAACTCGCTTTTACCGACAGTTTACGTTAGAGCTTTGTGCGTTTTCCTACCTTTTCACGACGCCATCTTTCCACTCTTTTTCACTTAACTTCCTTTTTGGTGATTCTTAGTTATTTACATCCTCATATCTTCTTTTAATTCTTTCTCTAAAGCGATTTATTTATTCTTTGACTTTTCATGAAATAATATTTACCTGCAAGTTGTCAAATGTCTTTCTTTCATTCTGTCTATTCGACGCTTCTTATTTTAATCTTGCCTCAATTTCTCCATTAATTCGTTAATTCTTTTTTCTCTCCCCTCTCTCTCTCTCTTTCTCGCTTTCTTTCTTTCTCACGTTATTGACTTGCTTTTTTCCTTCCTTTCTTTTTACTCACTTTATTGCCTATGATTTTCTTTCTTTCTTTCTTTCTTTCTTTTCAGGTTATTAGCATTGTTCTTTCTTCCTTTCTTTTTCTTTCTTTTTGTTAAATTATTTATTCTTTGATTCAAGAGCATTTCTCTTTTATTTTCTAATTTTTTTCATTTTAATTTTTCCTTCATATTTAGGTTTCTTATTTTTAAATACATTCCTTTTTAAAATGTTTGTTTCTGTCGTTTTTCATAAAACTACTTTCTACATATGTATCCTTTTTCTTTCTTTCTTTCTTTCTTTTTTCTTTCTTTCTTTCTTCACATACCCTCATGTCTTTCTTTTCAGCCCACTGTTTCCTGGCTTATTTATTCTGTCTTTCTCCTTTACACACTCCATTGCTCTGTATCCCTAAATTCCCCCTGCCTTCCGAAGTTTGATCCATCCACCTTCCGTCTTCTTGGTTGCACGACCGTTCGGCTGATTGCTCGAAAACAAGCCAAGTGAAACCAACATATTTTCCCCTTTATTTCCAGGCTGTCAGGAAGCGCGCGAAATTGTAGCAAACAAAATAAATCACATACGGCCTATAACCGTTGCGTTCCAATAAATGCACATGATACGTGTGTACTAAGAGAAGTGTATTTATATGTTCATGCCTTAAACTGGCAAATCATGAGAGGAATAACGTCCCAATAATTATCACTCTGTCCGTATGATAAGTGAAGAAAAATATATGAAGACGTAAGTACTTGACGAAAATAGTACCACACATAGACACGTTCTCATACGTACATAGACACTGAAATAGATCAATATACATACAGGTACACTCGGAGAGAGACACAAATATAAAATATAAAGATAGATTCCCAAAGAGAGAGAGAGAAAGAGAGAGAGAGGAGAGAGAACGCTCTCTCACACACAAACACACATTTGAGGGTACTCTTAGTTGCTTAATGCAAGGTGGAATTTTAATCATTGATGGCGAGCGGGATTAAACGGGTTATCTTGATAACAGGGGAGTGAGAAAATCAGTTAAAGTGTTAAAAGTTGCAAGAGATTAGAATGATAGATAGATAGATAGATAGATAGATAGATAGATAGATAGATATGAGCAGATAAAGAACCCACTAAGATATATATATATATATATATATATATATATATATATATATATATAGAGAGAGAGAGAGAGAGAGAGAGAGAGATAGATAGGGAAAGAGAGAGAGATGAGAACAAAATAAGTTAGAGAGAAAGAGAGAGTCACAGAGAGATAGAAAACATATGACCCGATTAAAATAGATAGACCGATAGATAGAACACATTTAGATAGATAGATAGATAGATAGATAGATAGATAGATAGATAGATAGATAGATAGACAAGAACCAACTAAGATAGAGGTATGGGAACAAACAAAGATATATATATACATATATGTGTATATATATATATATATATATATATATATATATATATATATATATATATATATATATATATATATATATATATATGTATGAATATATCTATATGTATATATATATATATGTGTGTGTGTGTGTAGAGAGAGAGAGAGAGAGAGAGAGAGAGAGAGAGAGAAAATAGATGCGAACCGACTAAGATAGATAGATAGATAGATAGATAGATAGATAGATGGATAGATAGATACTCTAACGTGCCTAACACAAGTGGATTATAGCTGGGGCGTGTTTTCTTTCTCAAATATGAAATAATCGAGGGGGATCTTAATAAAAGCGAGTTTGGAAAAATCATTTAAAGTGTCAAAAAGTCTTAAATTAATAAACGAGTTGGACTTAATACGCACGCGGGGACCGGAGGAAAATAACGTCCACATTGACAAATCTATCCAAGTATGATGATTATATAAAACCTGGATGTGAATTAATTGCCAATACTGTTTACATCATCACTTACTTTTACACATTTTTTTAACATATATGGGCGACTTACACAAGAATGTGTCTAAAAATATTGCTTAAAATATAATGTAGTGCCAATCAACGACATTCTGTTTCTGTTATCGTCTCCTAATATCAATAAATAAATTTAATGATTGATGGTTTTACTGTGGTTTGAAAATCGAATCTACTAAAGCATAAAGATACGGAAACGAAGAACTGAAATCGAGGTCACTAAGTTTACAAAAACAAATAAAGAAAGAATAGAAAAGAAAATAATAAGAACATATAATAAGAAAAGCGAGTGATGAAAAAGGGAGATTCGTGAGGGTGTTCAATTCATTCCGCAATGTCACATTATTGGATAAATACATAAATCAAGATAGTTAGACAGATATAAACAGATTGAAATATATGTATGGATGGATGACAATATATATATATATATATATATATATATATATATATATATATATATATATATATATATATATATGAATGACAATATATATATATATATATTGTCGTCCACAGACAGACTGTTTCGCTGTATCACAGCTCATCAGTGTGGCTAGACGTCCGGTTGCCTCTGGCTAGAATCGAAAACCGGCCGAATTCGCGTCAGTCGGAAATTCTATCCTGAAGCCGTTGGCTCACGGCAGAGAAGAAGGTGAATTTAAGCGTATTTATTTTTAGATAAACACACAGTGACTGAGAGAACTCAATTCGATTTACCGAAGAGTCTATATATATATATATATATATATATATATATATATATATATATATATATATATATATATTATATATATATATATATATTATATATATATATATATTTATTTTTTATATATATATATATTTAGATATTTTATATATACATATATATATATATATATATATATGTGTGTGTGTGTGTGTATGTGTGTGCGTGTTTATTGACCACTAATATTATCTATATAAATATATATAGAGAGAGAGATAGTGAGAGAATGAGAGATAGAAATTAGATAAGAACCCACTAAGATATATATATATATATATATATATATATATATATATATATATAGAGAGAGAGAGAGAGAGAGAGAGAGGGTGGGGAAATGGGAACAAAATATGATACATAGAGAGAAATCCGAGTCATAGATAGAGAGTCAGATAGAAAACAGATAAGAACCGACGAAAATAGATAGATAGATAGATAGATAGATGACAACAGACTAAGATACATAGCGGAAAACAAACTAAGATAGATAACTAGATAGAAAGAAAGAAAATAGATAAGAACCAAGACAGAAAAATAGATGAGAACAGACTAAGATAAATAGAGGTATGAGAACAAACGAAGATACATATATATATATATATATATATATATATATATATATATATATATATATATATATATATATATATATATAGAGAGAGAGAGAGAGAGAGAGATAGATAGATAGATAGATAGATAGATAGATAGATATGGAGAGTGAGATAAATAAGCACCGGCTAAGATAGCTTGCTGCTAGCTAGTTACCTTAGCTGGTTCTTATCGATAGATAGATAGATAGATAGATAGATAGATAGATAGATAGATAGATAGATAGATAGGTGATTTGGTGGATTTCACTATATTATTGTCTCTTGGGATATGCAATGTCACAATTTTTAATTATACTTAGGTCGATAGATACGCCGTGCTCATGTTTCTAATTGAGTCTATCGGTAAAAATGAATCGGGTTTATACTCGAGTCTAGAGATAAACACCTCCGTTATGTTCCTAGTCGCGACTACAAATATATGTTGTTGTTTATACTTGAGTCTACAAATGTGTATGTATTTGGTTTATACTTGAGCTTGTATACACACACACACACACACACACACACACACACACACATATATATATATATATATATATTAGTACGTTTTATATTTGAATCAATAGGTAAACATTTGTCAGGCTTATACTTGAGTCTATAGGATTCGTGTTTACTCTTATATCTATAGGTAAATATTTACAATCAGCGTATTCTAAAGCTCACCAGCAGCGCATAGATAGATAGATAGATAGATAGATAGATAGATCGATTGACATTAACGTGAACTAACTTTAAAAATCCCTAACGCAGTTTAGATTTAAACACATATAATCTTAAGATAGGGTTGTTAACAAAAGGATGAACCCCAAAGGGCGAATTTCAAATCGGATATACCAAAATCAAACAAGTGCGGAAATTTGAATGTTTGGGAAGTGTCTTAAAATAAGACGGAGTGTGTGACACGTAAATCCGAAGGCATATTGGAATAGCCAAAGATGTGTTTCAAATACTAGGCAGACTGCTAAGAAATAGAAAAAAAATCTTGTCTAGAAACCAGGTAAAGCATAATAAACTGTTACGTGATATCTGTCCTCCTGTATGGCAGTGAGAGGTGGACAATATCCACAAACATGAAGAATGTACTTGAAGAAACAGATATGTAATTGGCCCTGATCTGGCTTCTCGTCTGCAGTCTTTCTCTCACAGACGCACCGTCGCTTCTCTCTGTCTCTTTTATAAATACTTCCATGGTAATTGCTCCGATAAGCTTCTATCGCTGGTTCCCAGGCTCCATGAATTCAAGCGTCCTACGAGGCTGGCATCCCGTTCCCACCCTTTCACTGTTGAATCTGTTAAATGTAGACGTCTCTTTTACTCCAATAGCTTCATATCTCGCACCTCACGCCTATGGAACTCCCTTCCTCATTCCTGTTTCCCTGATGATTATGATATCCAACTATTCAAGTGTAACGTCAATCGACATCTCCAGTTGCCTTGATCTATCCTCTATCCTTCTCCACATCCTTTCCTCTAACACTCCTATTTGCTCTCGCTCCAATTCCTCTGTAACCCCTTGCATGCTAGTGGCTTCCAGCCTTGCCTGGGGTGAAAAGCTTAAAAATGTTATTTTACACAAGCACGCTGAGTAAACCATGGACCGAAGTTTTAGAGAGAATGAAAAAAAAAACAACTTATAAACATCAGGAAGAGACAGTTGCAGTTTCTAGGGTACATAATGAGGAAAGAGGGCCTGGAAAATCTGACACTCACAGGACAGATTGAAGACAAAAGAGACAGAAGAAAAGAACGCATAACATACTTAGTGAACTTGAGTAAATGTGTGGCGGAACTGGGTTTAGGATAAATAACAGGAAGACAAAAATTATTATTAACTACAAGGGAGAGGGATTTGGGGAGAGCCATGAACGCCTACGTCCTGAGGGGACATCGTACATAAAGTAGAGAAGCATCTTGCAATAGATTTACTCCCTTTTAAAGATCAACAGGAAATTATTGTAAAAGAAGTAAATCTTCATTTTTCAGAACTAATTAAACGTTGCCGCTGTGGTAAAACTCCAAGACTTCTTAAACGCAAATTTCTATTAAAAATGGAAGGAAAAAGAAACATGCTTGTTACGAATAGGCGAAAATAGAATCTGTTATAGAAGATATTAACTGTCTATGATCAGTATTCATATTATAAAATCGCAGCTTGAATTGTATGCAACGTAACATAGAGTGAAGAAAGCCATATTTTTTCAACTGGTTTTCTATGAAAGAAGATTTGATGTCTATGTATTATGGGATAAAAGCCTATACAGTGATACATCGGCTTAAGTCGTTTCGAGTTAAGCCATTTTCAAAGATACGTCAGTTTTTCTTAAATATTATATGGAAAAATAAAACTCGCCATAGTTTGCATTTCTCGAGTTTACGTCGGTCCTTAAAAACACTAAATCGAAACACTAAAATAACAATAAACATATAAAATCATATTTAAATAAATAAAATATAATATTATATATATATATATATATATATATATATATATATATATATATATATATATATATTGCTGTTCGATAGAAGTGACTCACTTTATCCTTTGAATTTAGCTCAACTTTAGTTTCATCGGAGAAGAGAACATTCTTCCAGTCTTCTACGGTGAAAGTTTTGTAATAGTGAGCCCATTCAAGTCTCTTCGCTTTGTTGGCTTTGCTTATTAGCGGCTTAAACCTTCGTGTACAAGATTTGTAGCCTTGTTCTAACAGCCACCGAAGGACTGTTGAAGAGGTAAGACTAACACCTTGCTCTTCGCTTAGACTGGCTGCAATTTCTTGGCTAGTTATAGTCATATTCTTTGAAACTTCTCTCTTGATTACCCTGCCAGTTCTATCATCAATGTTTTCTTTCGTCCTCTTGTTTCCTTCCTTGGAGCAGGAGTGGCATCATTATGTGCCCTAAGCACTTGAGAGACAGTTGATTGCGAGGTTTGAGCAATTTCTCTCGTAGACTTGCTTGCTTTTAAGAGGGTAATAATAGATGCCTTAAGTGGTTCTGATGCGTGTTTGTACCCTTTCATCTGGTTAGTGGCTTGAGTGGCTATTTCATGCTGTTTTTATACTATGAGGCTTTCTGGGATATTCTGGAATACTCTAGATTTAATTTAAGCTGTTCTAGAATTCTCTAGAATATTGTTATGAGTGTATTGTAAAATAATTTTCAATATTTTGTCAAAAGCTCTTTAAATTTACCAGTTTAATCATTAGAATGCGATATCTGAGTCACTTTTTTACACAGTTTTTTCCTGAATCTCATTTATATCCAAATTTACAATTATCAATAGAATACCTTAGGGTGAATAAACTTTTTTTCCTAGGTGGTCGGGAAGGGGTCTTTATATTAGTAAGATTAAAAATTATTTTAACACCAAAAACAATAGACAAACATATTGTTAGTAAAGAAAAAACAGGTGAGTCACTTTTATCGAAAGCCCTATATATATATATATATATATATATATATATATATATATATATATATATATATATATGTATATGAAATAATCAAAAACAAAAAATTAGCATAATAAAGTATGTTTAACTGATGTTCTTCTTTCAAATTCCTGCCGAGAGACGACACTCGTGCCGTGTTTTTGGCTCCAACGTTGATTTTGAATTCAGGCTTGTTTACATCTATGCTCTGCCGTTGAAGATCTTTCAATTACATTTCATTTGTGATTTAGAATACATTTTTGCCCATTATCAGTCTATATTTCTGAGATGAGGCATATTTATTACAACGTTTCGGCCTTTGTATGCTCCGGCTTTCTTCAATATGATAACAAAGATGAGGACAATAATCCGAATAATGTAAATAATGTACATAATACCTCATCTCAGAAATATAGTCAGATACTGAATGATCGGTACGGACACGATATACCAAAATATGGAGATAAATTGAAAAATCCTGCTAGAAAATGGCATGTATATCGAACCATCTGACATTCTTACACCCATGCAGAGACCTACAACTCATCCCTTCAGGCTTGGCAGCAAGACTTCCCGTCAATTCAAGGAGAGCCCGTCTGGTCGCAGAGAAAGCGAGACACGCCCTTGTCCGAGAGAGAATCCAGTACAATCGTTGGATAAAACAGAGACTACAAGCTCATATCTCCCAGAGGCTCGAGGATTTCTTCAACAGAATTACCAATGAGGAAGACCAGAGAAGGGTCCAAAATGACCTGGATAAATCCTTCAGACATGAATTCGATGTAGTCAAGGCTCACCTAGGACAAAAATTAAATAGATTGAAAGATCAGAAAGTGACGCACAAGGTCCATCACCCCCCAATGAAAGCAGTAGTCAGCATCAACCAATATCAGCTGGTTGCCTCTGGGGAGTCAGTATTGAATAAGTGTCTCAACTTTGCCACAACCATCAGGCGAGTGCCATACTTGGACATCATTGCTAGAGTCGAGGAGGGGGCCTTGAACATCCTTCAGGCTCAGGCGAATGAACTGAGATAGAAGGTGAGACAGACCTTAGAAAAGAAAATTCATAAACTTAAGGAATCAGCACATATGCCCTGCCACAAAAATCTCCTGAGCCGACCAAGTATAGAAATGAATACAAAATGGGAACCAGTAATAAGGAGTGCCAGAGAAAAGCAATAATAACAACAAAGTTGCAATATGAGCTGCGGCAAAGACATGATATTATAACAGCAAAAATTACAATATGAGCACTGGTAAAAATGGTTGCTGAAGAAATTAGGTTTATAATACACAGAAATTCATATACAAATGTCCTCAAAGACACGTGGCACAAAGGCGTTGGTTAGATCCAGTGTCAGGACCCAAAGAGTGTGAGTTCAATAATCGGTCAAGGCAGTGAGGACTGCGAGAGGGAGATTAACAGAAGATAACTGATAACTGACATACATTAAACACGTGGAACTACCCCAGTGAGCGAAATAAAGGGTTCAGTTCAACCACCAGAAGGGGGCCGGAACGTTGTAATAAATATGGCGAGAAAGATTAGGACAATAGTCCGAATAATGTAAATAATGTATTTTTGCCCATGTCTCCAAAGAAAAGTTCCAGCGCAAGTTCTAATGTGTAAGGCTATATCACTGGAAGATAAGGCGGAAATGAATTATTTTATTCAGAATACTGTACGTACATATCATAAATATTGTAATAGGCAATGGGAGTTTTTTTTTTTATTAATTTACGGATTATAGTGTGGTTATTTTGACTTAAGTGGTTTTTCGACCTAAGTCATGACCTTTACAACCAATTAATGACGCAGGGGAGGTATCTCTGTAATTGCAAGTTATGTGGGCCTGATCATGTTTTTTCAAATGTTAAAATAGTTAACAGAATGCATACTCCTTTCGAATGGGGCGCCATGCTTTTTTAACGTCGGACTCTCTCCCATATCAGAGTTCAAATATAATCCATTTTTTTTCAGAAGTTAAGGTTTTCAGTGATTGAATCGTTAAGAAATAATGAGTAAAGACTGCGACGTAACGTAGATTATTTTGTGATATTTATTCTTTCTTTTTTTATCACTTCATCTCGAGCAAGGAGATAAAGCCACTATGGTGTTATTAAGAGAGAAAAAGAAACATTATTCAGGGGAGAGGCCAACAAAACAGCATAAAGTAAGGACGCAAATGATGAAGATTGATATTGCATTTAAATTTTTTGAAGATCCAAAATTAAGTGGAAGGCAAGCAGGAAGCAGAAGAGAGTTCCACAAGCGAGAAGTGCGGGAGGAAAAACTGTTAGCATAGAAATTATGGTTACACCTAGCCATCCCAACTGTAAAATGATTAAACCTGACAGTCAATCTAGTACTGCGCTTAGATACGTCGAGGTACTAAAGAGCTAAAGAAGCGATACATTAGGGCGTGGGAAAGTGACGGAAGCGAAGATCCCCGGTCAGGACCAATGACAGTACTGGTTCTTTTTTTGGTTTTTGTCAAGAATTTCTAAATATATTGCAGAAGCACCAGACCAGATATGGTAGCAACATTTAATGCATGGAAAACGGTAAGTTAGCTTAAGAATAACCATGTCATGGAAGATTCTATAACCGGAAGTTTAGCAGGAGTGATATTTTTTCCTCTGTTGATCTTAATAACTGCCGTAGTATTTGGTTTTTATGTGAATAATTAAAAAAAACAAATTAGTCGTATTGTAAAAATTGTCTTTTTGACTTATAATTTCTCGTGATCTCTCATTTGCTACTGTGAGTGTCATATATTTTTTTCAATCAATATTGAAATTTTACTGTTTTCCTAACGTTATATATCGCTTTTACTATTGTATACTATTGTATTAGTTTTGTGTGATATGCATTTTTCTACCTTTTCATGGCGCCATCTTTCCACTCCTTTTTAGCTTAAAATCCTTCTTGGATTATTCTTGGCTCTTTCTATGTTGACATTTTCAGATTATTTTTCTAAAGCGGTTTCTTTTAACCTCACAACTTCATTGAGCTTTCATTGAATAATATTTACTTCCAATTCGTCGAAAGTCTTTATCTCCATCTGCCTATTTAACTTTTCGTATTTTGTACTAGCATCTTTTTTTATTCTTTTATTATTTAATGCTGCATAACGTAATACTTTCGGCAAACATGGACAAAAACACGGAGTGTCAAAATGGCAGCTGTTCCCATGACACCGCTTTTTAAAACTACCTTCAATTCTAATAATCGCTTTTTAAAACAATAAATATTGCCCAAGAGTGTAGGTAGTTAAAAAAGCGGTGTCATGGGAAAAACCGTCCTTTTGACACTACGTCTTATTGCAGGCACATTTATCCAGGTTTTCTATTTCTTTGCTTTATTTTCTTTGCTTGAATCGATTCATCATTTTTATACAGTATCTATTTGTCTCCCTGTTCTTTTACATTGTTTGTATCTTTCTTAAAATTATACAAACAGTTAACGTTCCTGAATGCGTGATTCATATTAATTTTCTTTTTATCTTTTGAGTAAAAGTTGTTGTACCGAAAACATGCTTTGCTCGGGCGAACACAGAATTGTAGCGATCATATATTTACAGGTGGTATGTCCTCCAAACGGTTTCGTCCTCTATAATGTCTTGCCTATTACAGGTGTAGCTAACGAGGGAAGTACGTATAATTAGTTTAGTTCTACAGAAGGATGTTGAGGATGCCATATACGGAACATGTAAGTAAATTGAAATAGAAAGGACGCTTATACAGAAGCAGTTGAAATTTCTAAGACGCATAATAAAGAAAGAGGGTTTGGAGAATTTGACACTGGCCGGGCGTAATGAAAGCAAGAGGAACACGGACGAGTAATCTACCTAACGAATTGTGTAAATGGATGTCAGAACAGTGAGTAGGAAAGATAATAAAAAGAATAATACTGTAACTAAGATAAACTCAAAGGCGGGGAATGTTGTGGAGAGCCATGATCGCCTATGTTCTGAAGGAACACGACACAAAGAAGAGGTACTGGGGGAAATGATACATGTAACGGAAATTTTGATGTTGTTATTTGGTTCACCACTCGCGACTAAGATTGAATGTCTGGCCAAATACAGACAGTTTTGACAAAAAAAATCAACAATTTTAAATGGAAATTGCGTCTTGATAGAGAAGTTCGGCAATAAATAGTACAAATAAAATATTTGAACTAATAAATGAAATTAAACAAAATAATAACAAACTGGAAAAAAATAAGAACCAGGCAAGTGCAATTTTAAAAACACCTGATCATTTAATTCTCAGCGAACAGAGACTGGATTTAAAACAACAAAACAAAACAAAAACGGTATTTACCTAAGAAGCAGTTATCTATTTTTCGATGTACTTAAATACTTATTTTTCCTTTTATGCAAGATGACTTACGGCCATATACTGTTCAAATACCGGTTCTCGTACGATCACCGAAGCTAAACAACGTCGAGCCTGGCTAGTACCGAAATGAGTGCCCCTTTGGGAATACCAGCGACTGTAAGTTTGGATGTGTGGATGATGTTAACCGGAGAACGCGATTCCAGCTGTTTTCGTTATATTCACATACGCGCAAAGCCGTGTTCGTTATATTCATATACGCACAAATACCCGTGGGAAAGGTATGAATCCACCGCTTCCTCCCAGTCAAGGGTTAATTAGTAGAACTTGTATCAGTAAAACATTATCTCCAAAAAGTGTATTAGAATCTTAAAATATATTCTGGATTTAAATAACTTTCAAAAGGTTGACAAGCCGTAAAAATCAATCTACGCTTAATTAATTTTACTCATTAAATTTAGAATTGATTTTCATATTTGACTGGATCAATTGTTTTGGGGAAATATGCATAATATTTTCTACTGTTCTTCTCACGCAAGCCTCTGTGTGTTTTCATGGAAACTGTTCAGACGAACTACATTTCTTAGTGCCATCAGTCCTAACCTTCAGGGTTAAGAGCTGCCATTCCACGCACAGTGTAGCGAGACACATTCATTCACTTCATGCAAGTTCCACTCTGGCAAATAATTTCCTAAGAATGCTGCCTTGTGGAAGCGATCAAGAAAGGATGCTTCCACGATCATTGCAATCTTAACCTGTTCATGTATAGCGTCAACCGTTATCTTCCACAAGTTTCCCCCCTTAATCTATAACCCTCTACCTCGAATGAGAATAGGGTGGACATCACTGTAAAAAACAAAAATAATCATCGGTCTTTGTTTCTTTTAATAATTATTTTCCACACGAAACATTATATATATATATATATATATATATATATATATATATATATATATATATATATATATATATATACACTAGCCTAATTACCCGCGTCTTGTTGCGTGTAACACTTTGTGTGCAAGAAAATAATCATTGGTTTTTAAATCATTGTTATAATTTATGGAGAAGAATGATGCTTTTCAATACTACTCAATGATCTTGTCGATGTGACCGCCATCTTCTGGTTTTCTCCTTCTATATTTTGGATAGGAATCATTCCTGTGTTGAAATTTAAATTTAATTTAGATCAAAGGAGAAAAAAATGTCATATATATATATATATATATATATATATATATATATATGAAAGTGTGAACATTGAAGTCAACACTCTGAGGCGACAGGCTGTTTCATGCTAGACGCAATCGTCAGGAGGCCTGACGATTGCGTCTAGCATGAAACAGCCTGTCGCCTCTGAGTGTTGACTTCAATGTTCACACTTTCATATTTTATATTTATATTTACATGCGCTCTATTTCTGATATTGAACACTTTATCCCATAATATAACACTCCTTAAAACTATATTTCTTCATATATATATATATATATATATATATATATATATATATATATATATATATATATATATATATATATATATATATATCACCTTTCCGTTTATATCACTTGGATTTTGGGGCTTTTGTTATAAGTATAAGGCAATGCAGCTTCAATCCCCACAAAAAAACAAAAACATAATGATGAGCTTAACGGTTTCCGTAAAGGAAAAGTTGACATTCATTCACCGAATAGTTAGCCTTACTCTCCGCTGAAATTTATAACATTTTCATAAAAACAAACATGTCAATTATTTATTATTTGTTAAAGTTCTTTTGATTGTGTAGCGCCAGTCTATGAAGAATTTTCTTCTTTAAGAACTAAAGGATTCATTCGCTTGCAAGCATTTTAATCATTAATCTTTGAAAACGGTGTGTATATAACTGATAGTTCAGACATTCCTGAATGTGTTCGGTACCAGCAGCAAGATCAATATGAGATTCTATATCTGCCAAAGATATAAAACTAAAAAAAAAAATTTAAAAAGATGTAATAAAGATAAATTAAAAGTAAATAATCGTATTGTAAGCTCATCACAATTTTCATGGCAGATTACAGGCGAGATACATTCCTTATTTTCACAAGTCAAGACATTCACAGCTCGGAGACAGATGCCACATACCCTGAGTTAACTCATCCTCATTCTCTTCATATTCCATTGATAAGGAGGAAGTTCCTTTCAGACAGCTTCTTCCTCAGAACTGTTACGACATGGAACATAATCCTGAAATTACGCTTCTCCGATCACTAGAATCTTAAAATCATCAAGTATACAATCGTCTATCCTACATATCCTCATCATATGCACTTCTAACTCTTCCCTCCTTTCAGGCCCTAACAACAGCCTCATTTAGCAGCCCTCTACTTGGAGTGGCTCTTGGGCCTTGTATTGTTTAAGCAATAGTATCAAAAATATAAATAAATTTTTATATATCTAGGGAGTCTTATAGCAATTTTTTTATTATTTGGTAAAGAATTTTTTGTAATTCTGTAGCGCCAGTCTATAAGATTTTCCTTTTTAAGGCTTAAAAGATTCATTCCCTTGAAGCCATTTTAAATCATGGATCTGAGAAAACGGTTGTATGTAGCGGATAGTTTACGTATTTCTCAACCGGATGGACGCCATATATGACATCAGTATGAGATTCTAGATCTGTCAAAGATATGAATGTCTTTAGAATTCTTTTAAACAATTTTTTTTAACAATACTGAGATCTTTTTGTCCAGTGTCTTATTAAGTTTTGCCAACTTAATGTTTTATAGAATTGGTAAACATTCCAAAGTAATTTATTTTAGTAGGGAGGATCCAAGTAATTTCGCATGTCACTACAGTCATTATCAAGAATTGTGTAATGTGTGTTTATGAAACGTTATTTGCCTAATTCCGATGTTCCCTAATTTGGAACCAATTTTATGTTACTTAAAGGTAAGATCGTTTACAACGGTCAAATTTCTATATACGATCTCCTATGAAGTAAGCTAATCTATTTAATACTGGCTGCTTTCATTGTACTACAATTGTATCATACATATCCACGCTTACGCTACAAAGATAAATTGAAAGACAACTTGAAACGTCCTGAGAAGCTCACGCATCAAACCAAACGGAGTGGCGTAAGACATGTTTCATTAAGTTAAATGATTTTGAAGACAGTAGACTGAAGTATCATCAAGCTCTGAAGCAGAGACGCCATCAAAATCCTGCTTTAACAAATTTCATCTCTAAGTGTGGATATTTCGCACGCAGAAAGACTGGCTAGTATCGCATTCAAGAAAGCACAAATGTCTTTCCCTTGCCTGATTTTCTCCACAGTAGCCCCTGCTAGCATGCATAAGTGTAAAACGAAAGGCACCATCCAATGCTGACCCTCGTTTATCGTTCACGATAGGAGAGTCCACCATATATATATATATATATATATATATATATATATATATATATATATATATATAACACATATAGTGCTGGCGTTAATAAAACGGTGCTCGATGTAATACAACAGGCCTATTAAGCATATATTAAGAAATATACATATTACCCATCACCCATAGTACGACACGGAGTTTCATACACAGTGCAATATTCAGGTGTTGAGTATAGATTATACTTAAAAATATCTGGTTATCGCAAATCGCGCAGTTATACATTATACTGGGATTACAGATTTTTTAATTTAAAAAAAATTATATTTGGCATTTAAAAATAAAACCCAACCGTAATTTACATTAAAAATTCATCTGGATCAACGTATTTAAGCAGATATTTATTTTATGCTTGCATGTAACCATCAATTAATTTCTCTTGTTTAATAAGCTAGTATCATTTAAGACTTTTAAGATAACCAATTTTTCAACAAGACATAAGTTACAGCTATTTCCTTTCCTTTATAAGATTTGTCTCTAGCTACAATATCCCAGGAAATAAAAGGTGTATTACCATTAATCTTGCCAGAAATATTTAGAGAGAGCAGTGTTGTTTTTGTATATTATATTGTATAAAGTCATTCTAGGATGGTATAGTCAAAATTTCCAAGAATTATCTGTGGTGCCAAAATAAATGCTGACATCATGAATGTATGCGAGCTCTGTATACAATATTATCAATCATACATTGACCGTTTAAGTGACAGATTATATTCTTTCAGCAGTTGTATTTATGTGTTTTTAAACTAACGTTGTCTTTGTTGGGAATAGGTTTGTTTAATATAATGTTGTTAACTTGGGATATAGAATGAAAATGTTACACACACGCACATATATCTATATATAGTTATATATATGTATATATATATATATATATATATATATATATATATATATATATATATATGGGGAGAGAGAGAGAGAGAGGAATATATGATAAAAGGTTAATCGCAGTACCTTGTCAGTCATTTTTAATGAAACCTGTATAAAAGAGGCAAATATATACATATAAGCATATATACAATCTTATATATATATATATATATATATATATATATATATATATATATATATATATATATATATGAATGCGTATTTAAGCAGCATTCCCTCTTTTATACAGGTTTCATTGCAAATGACTGACAACGCATAGCGATTAGCCTTTTTATTATAAATTCTTTGCATGCGTAAAAGAGATTTCTTTTTTTGGTCATAGAATGTGTAAACTTTATTTGAACATTTCTAACACATTCCCTGCCGAACATCTGTAATAAGCTTTGCAGGTCTCTGGCTGGTTTTAAGTGCCATTGTCGATCTTTACGAGAAAGAAAATCATCGATAAAACTTGTCAGCGAGTCTAACGAGTCTAACGAGTTAGCGCCCATCATATGAATGTATGTCTCTCTCTCTCTCTCTCTCTGTATATATATATATATATATATCGAGAGAGAGAGAGAGAGAGAGAGAGAGAGAGAGAGAGAGAGAAGGAGATAGATAGATAGATAGATAGATAGATTACTGTTCTTGTGAAAGGTTGTATATTCATTAATAATAATGTTGAAATATATGGACAGCGAATAAACGAGAAAAACAAGGCCTGCTACGTAAAGAAATCTGAAATGTAATTATTTGACTAAAAGCAAATAAAATCAATGAACGTTTTTCGTAAAAAGAATATAAAATAATTTTATAAAAACAAAAGTCTTACTGTACATGAGACAGAAAAAAAATGTCGAGATTCTAAAAATCATAACAAAATCCATATTGAAATGTTTTTGACAATTTTTTCTCGGGTTACACATCGGAAAATGTGCCTATTCGCACTTTCGCGCCTATCCACCACAAACTCTCCTTCGTTTTTTTTCTCGCGTTTAATAATTGATGAGAAATATTGAATCCCGCTAAACAGAGTGAATTGTAGAAAGAATAACACTGGAATCAATTGAGATAATGAACAACTTGCAAGAACTATCAGAACGAAATACTTACATACATACATATATGACGAAGAAAGGAAAGTGAATGAAAAGAAAACAAAGTTAAAAGATATATGAATGAATCAAGATTGGGAGAAAAGAAGTAACAGGGTAAAAAAAAAGTGCGTGAACTAAAAATAAAATCGACAGATTAAGAACGAACTGGAAATAATATAAAAAGTGTTAAGGAAAAATGAGGAAGATAATGTAAAAAGAAAACGAAGAAAGAAAACAAGAAAGAATGAAAAATGCAAGGTGTATGAAAAAGAACAAAAAAAGAAAGAAAAAAGAACGAAAAGCAATGAGGAAAGCAAATAAAGAAAAATAAATAAAAACATTTATAAGAACAAAGACATGACAAGAGAAAGGACACAAAATAAGGGAAATGGAAAATATGAACAACAAAACAAGAATAAAAAGTAATTATTTTAAGAGAGTGAGAGAGAGAGAGAGAGAGAGAGAGAGAGAGAAAGCGAAAAAATAGGAGAAAAAGTAATGTGAAAAATTTAATGAAAATTAATAGACAATATTAAATGTTAACTACACTGATAGGCTTTTTACCTTGGCTCCATGGCTACACGTATTTAAGCGTGTTACTAGATTTACACCAAGGACTCACTATTTTACTGTTGAACTTGCTAGACGCAACTAACACATTTACTTTAACAGGTTCTTTTTCTTGCACTGCCAACCTGTGGTCACTATCTCCCGATTTCTTGTTTCTCTGATGACTACAATCCTCAAAAATTTAAATGCAAATTCAATCGTCATCTTCTATCTGTTTTATCTTGTCTTTTCCACAATTCTCCCCATTCTCGTCTTATTCACTTTATGAAACACCCTGTGTTCTCGTGGAATTGTCGAATTGCTTGGGGTGAAATGATTTTTAAAAAAATCAAAAATCAAATAAAAGTAAAACATTTCGAAATGGAAATCTTTTAATGAAAAAGAATGAAACAATTCAAAGCGTGTAAAATCGTAATACACTTTAATAATAAAAATAACAGAAAATGCGAATCCCGAAAAAATTCTAATTAATGGAAAACAAGAAGTATTTAAATATAGAAAAATATATTTGATATCTCATCTCCACGAATTTACACACAGTACTAGATTTCCGCTGTGTTATAATAGATAACGGGTCAGAACGAGAAATCGGAGAGCCGAGTTCGAATTCCAGCCGGGTGCGTTACATCCATTTACAAATTCCTTTGGGAAATCTATGAATCCATCTCTTCTCCCTGACAGCTATGTGTTGAATAGCAAGATACACTGGATCCTATAGCCTTACCTTGCAACTAGGCAACTGCAGCACGAAACGGCAACCTACTACGGGAAAATCTGTGCATTAAGTCATGAATCGAAAGAGACAAGATCGCCCAAGTATTTAACTTACTTGTTTGCAGCACGGTCTTATAATTTTACTGTTGAAATTGCTAAATGTAACCGTAAATTCTATTCTGCCAGGTTCGCACTTCTTGCCTGTTGAACTCTCCTCAGACTTGCTGTCTTAAAAATTACGAACTTCAAAAATTGAAACGCAACGTCAATTGTGGTCTAGAATTATATTCTTTTATAGTCCTCGATCCTCAATAACGTATCTCTCAGATTCGTTTACTTCCAATAATCACCTTGCGTCTTTATTGCCTTGCTTGGGATGAAATGATGATAATTTCTCTAGTTCATTCTTTCTCTCCCTATCTATCTATCTATCTATCTATCTATCTATCTATCTATCTATCTATCTATCTATTCCAACCTGTCCACACCTATCTATCTATCTATCTATCTATCTATCTATCTATCTATCTATCTATCTATCTATTCTAACCTGTTCACATCTATCTATCTATCTATCTATCTATCTATCTATCTATCTATCTATCTATCTATCTATCTATCTATCTATTCCAACCTGTCCACATCTATCTATCTATCTATCTATCTATCTATCTATCTATCTATCTATCTATCTACTCTAACCTGTTCACATCTATCTATCTATCTATCTATCTATCTATCTATCTATCTACTCTAACCTGTTCACATCTATCTATCTATCTATCTATCTATCTATCTATCTATCTATCTATCTAACCTGTTCACATCTATCTATCTATCTATCTATCTATCTATCTATCTAACCTGTTCACATCTATCTATCTATCTATCTATCTATCTATCTATCTAACCTGTTCACATCTATCTATCTATCTATCTATCTATCTATCTATCTATCTATCTATTCCAACCTGTCCACATCTATCTATCTATCTATCTATCTATCTATCTATCTATCTATCTATCTATCTATCTATCTATCTATCTATCTATTCCAGCCTGTCCACATCTATCTATCTATCTATCTATCTATCTATCTATCTATCTATCTATCTATCTATCTATCTATCTATCTATCTATAAATAAATAAAATTAAAGTAATTTCTTGTCTGTTATGAGTTTCGGGAAGTTGCCTTCACTTTTCTGGATAAATAAATAAATAAAATATGCCATAAGAAGGGAGATATTTAGTAATCTAAACCTTATCTGACGCAGGGGCTCAATAACCAGTCATGTTCAGAAGACCGATGACCCAATCAGCACTCTGACGAGAAAGAGTCAACCCGGGAAGAAAAGTGAGAAAGAAAGAAGGAAAGACAACGAAAGCAATTTAAAAAGAAAACAAAGTTGTAGAAGCGGAAGAAAAGCTGAAATAGAAAACTCCTAAAAAGCAAACGAATTGCAAAATCATATAAAAGGGAGAAGAATATAGACCCCCCGGGTAAAATTGATCATAGGAATTAAATGTATGTGTGAGAAAATCACACCTGTTAACAGGGTAAATGATGACACACCGTATCTAAATCGGTACGCAAAACAAACATGTTTTCCTATTATGGATCTCTATTCGCTTCAGCTTCCATTATTTCTATTATACGAATATACAGATAGGAACAAAGGCTAACACGTACGCACACGTAGATTTAAATGTGCACCCACAGAAATTTTGGTATTTGTCAAGGTTAACAACGGTTGCGACAATTTTTTTTCTCAGTTTTTATGACCTGGGCAGAACCTGTACGGAGGCATGTCCAAATTGTCATCAATTCACGGTCCTCCCCGTAAGGGATCGTTGCATACCTACGATGTGATGTTTTAGTTAACAAATTTGGACATGGTTTAGAGAGAGCCAGAATGTATTAATGTTTATTATACATAAATACTAGCATTTGAATCTTTCTGGTCACCAATCCCTATTAATAAATGTTTCGGTAGAGGCAACTGAAAAGATACTGCGTTAAAGCTTTTTATTTAGGTTTTCTCATGTTCATATAATTATTTTCTTTTCTGGATATTAGTATTGTAAAAATTGTCCGAAATCTCCGAGCACTTACGGATATGTCATCTCGTCTACAGTCGCTCTGTCACAGACGCGACGTTGCCTCGCTCTGTCTTTTTTATAAATACTTTCACGGTAATTGCTCCGATGAGCTGCTTTCGCTGGTTCCTAGGCCTCATGAATTTAAACGTCCTACGAGGCTGGCATCCCGTTCCCAACCCTTCACCGTTGAAACTGTTAGATGTAGACGTGTCTTCTACTCCAATAGCTTCATGTCTCGCACATCTTGTCTGTAGAACTCCCTTCCTTATTCCTGTTTCCCTGACAAATACAATCTCCAACTATTTAAGTGTAACGTCAATCGATCTTGATCTATCCACTTCCCTTCTCCACATTCTTTCATTCCTATCTGTTCTCGCTCCAAATCTTCTGTAACCCCCTTGCCTTGATCGATCCACTATCTTTCTCCACATCCTCTCCTTTACCACTCCTATCTGCTCTTCCTCCAAACCTTCTGTAACCCCTCGCGTGCTAGTGGCTTCCAGCCTTGCTTGGGGTGATAAGCTTAAAAAAAAAACTTTCGGCTAAAACATTCCCATCGCTCTAGATACGTAGGTAATGAAATATATATATATATATATATATATATATATATATATATATATATATATATACATATATATATATATATATAATGAAACACACACACACACACATACACACACACACACACACACATATATATATATATATATATATATATATATATATATATATATATATCCGTGCGACGATAGCCTAGGGCTAGGATCTCTGACTGATGCCAAATCGGTCGTGTTTCGACCCCGGCTTGAGACAATCCGACGTCTAGCCACAATGAAGAGCTATGATACAACGAAGCAGTCTGTCTGTGGATGAAAATATATATGCTCTCGGGAAATTCGGTTGAGCACTCTTCAGAATAGGTTAATTTTAAAAACAGTGCCTCCTACTGCCATTAACGATTTCCTCTTCTCTTTTCTATAGAAAACGTTTAAAATTTTCTAATTAGACGGTATTATGCTATCGATAAAGAGTGAAAATATTAGACTGATAACAATTCAGAACATAGAAGCAGTTGTTTATATCCATCTTTAAATGCATCAAAACTTTATTTCCTACTTAATATATATATATATATAATTGGGAAGAGAATCAGACGGAATGGTAAGTATATGAGACAATTTTAAATTTGTTTTTTTTTATTTTTATTTTGATGTTTCGTCAATTATCCGCTGTTATCAGAAAAAAAGAACCCCTTTTCCGATAAAACTGGACTAGTTTATTATTGTTGACTTTTGAAGGAAGCATTTTCCTTATTGTTCATTTATTTTTATTCTTGATACTTATATTAAAGCAGGCTTTCAACTGTACAGCAAATGCGTGATAAAAACAGTAATAGAAAAAAATAGAGAAAATTTAGTTATAAAAAGCTAAACGTGAAATGCTTCATCTAAATCTTAATGGTCATATTAGCCGTTTACTTATATGGAAGCATTCGACATTCATTGAGCGAATAGACAAACCTACATTCGGTTGAAAATTATAAAATATTTCTATTAAAAATATTTTATCAAGAAAATAAGTGTATTAGGGCACTCTTGATGTTAAACAACTGTAATGAAACGAAAAACTATTATTAATAATAGTACTACTACTACTAATACTACTACTAATCAGTCAGTCAGTTATGTTCCATGCACAATACAAGATTAGACGATCATGTATCGAAAGATGCATGACTGACAAGGCAGATTTTTTTTCCCGCGGTAGGTGGCCATTTCTTTCTGCGGTAGACCAGTTGCCGTCCAAGGCTATAGAACCATATCTGTCCTGCTATCTACCTATAGCTGGGGGGTGGGGGTGGAGAAGAAGAGGATTCATACCTTTCCTAAAGGTATTAGCACATAAGTGAATGTAATGGATTTGACTGGAATTCGAACTCGTTCTTCATACCGAGCCGCTATCAGTCAGTTATGTGTCATGCGTGATACAAGCTTAGGCGATCATGTATCTTTTGATACATGACTGACGAAGCAGATCTTTTTTTTCCCGCAGTAGGTTGCCATTTCTTACTGCGGTAGACCAGTTGCCGTCCAAGGATATAGAACCCGGTCTATAGTTGGGCGGTTGAAGAAGAGGATTCATAGGTTTCCCAAGAGTATTAGCACGTAAGTGACTGTAATGGATCTGACTGGAATTCGAGCCGCTATCCATTACTCCACCGTAAGATACTACAGTAATTAGATGGAGAAATAACAGTAATAAAATAATAATAACAAAATGCTGTATTTAAGAGGTAACAGCAATAAGATGGAGAAAGACTAGTAATAAAAGAATAATATTGAAAATCTGTTTATATTTCTGAGATGAGGTATTATGTACACTTTTTACATTGTTCGGATTATCGTCCTCATCTTTGTTGCCATAGTTATCACAACGTTTAGGCCGTTGTGTGCTCCGGCCTTCTTGGATGGAATGTCGAACTAAACCCTTTATTTCGCTCACTGGGGTAGACTGTTCTAGTTCCACGTGCCATGTCTAATGAATGTCAGTTAAATCCAGTGACGGGACCCAAAGAGTGTGAGTTCAGTACCTGGTTAAGGCGGTGGAGAACTTGGAGAGGTGAATTAACAGGAGATAACTGATAACTGACACCCATTAGATATGGCACGTGGAACTAGAACAGTCTACCCCAGTGAGCGAAATAAAGTGTTCAGTTCGACATTCCAACCTCTGAAGAAGGCGGGAGCGTACAACAGCCGAAACGTTGTGATAAATAAGGTAACAAAGATGAGGACCAGAATCCAATCAATGTAAATAGAATATTGAAAATGCTTTAACTAACAGGCACCGATGGCAGGATGGATTAAGACGAATAATAATATGAAAATCGTAAAAATCCTTCATTTATGAAATTAAAAAATAACAAATTAATGTAGTCTACTTTATGGGCGCGGATGCAGAATACTGGAAATATTTTTTAAGGTAAACATTACATAAAAGGGATTTGCTATTTAAAAAAAAAATAATAAAAAATATATTAATGAAATAAACCTATCTAAGATTTGAGATAAAAGGGTGAAACTCATTATGTGTGTCACACCAGATAATGTTAGAATAGACTTTGCACTCAATGACCGCCAGAGAATCCAGGTGCAAGTTTGACTTTACATGTGACCTCCTGGCTGCAAAGTACGGACCAACGTGATCGGCCCAGCTGCACCAGAGATGCAATGATAAAAATCCGCATGACAGATATAGATATATGAAGATCCACGCCAGCGGTAAAAGAGATCAATCTCTCATTGCAAGGTTCCCGTTACATATAAGGAGCGCTAGGCCAAACACACTGGCGCACACGCGCTTCCTTTTCTTTTATTTTATTTTTTTTTTTTTTTTACTTATATCCGATATCATTAATATTTGATTACAATGCTCATAAGCGCAATCACTATTATGACTACATTTTAGAAAAATTAATGACAAAGTGGTAAAAAAAATGATGTGAGGCATTTCGTCCATTAGGACTCCATCGGACAAAAGTGATGTTTACGTTGATGCAACTCACATGTAAACGAAGTTAAGTTTCAACTTTTTTTTTTTTTAAATATGTCTTTGTGTTATATGGTATATCTAGTTTCACTTAGTGTAATTTTCTTTTTGTTTATGTTTTTATCACTGTTGTTGTTGTTCAAGATGAACATAATCTTTGAATATAAAATCCAGAGGTTGGCAGTGAATATTTCGAAGACAGTAGGGAAGCGTAGTTCAGGTTAGCAGTGGATATTTGTAGCAGAGTGTAGTTCTTCCTTCTGTCCTGGTCATCTTTGGTTCTGACAGGTTCGCATTTATACAAGACGGATTGAATATTTTACGCCTTCTGATTGGTTAACCTTCATTTGGGGGAACTATAAAGTGAGCCCAGTCATTTGGGTTTGCTCACGAGTACATAAATACACAAAATAATTTAACAGTTGTTATTAAGTATCTCAGCTTGTGATAATAAATCTGCCAGAAAGTGAAAATTTAAGAAACTACACGCGAATTTAATGTGGTTGATCTAGCGATTAAAGCACTTCCTATACATTTTAATCTTAGTAAATTACTTTTTCTTTTAAGTAAAGTGTCATTATCAAATCGCAATTATGGTCAGCCTCATTACAATGAGAAACTAATACATACAAATACTTGAAGATAATGACGATCCCTATCGTGTTCATATATTTTATTTAAAGTCCTCGAGGTTTCTTCTACTTAATTCTCATGGCAATTATTACTGGTGATAGAATAAAATCCTTCAATCATTTTTAGCTTATTATTATTTTACTCTGAATTAGTTAAATATTTTATTGTTTTAGAAATAACTTTCATTTAGCTAACAAGTTTAACGAATTTTATGTTAAGCTTAGATAAATTCTATTCAATTGTAGTTGGGATAGAGTTGGTAGCAGAATAATATATTTGATTTGTTGAGTCCACACATCTAATTCCAACTATGTGTTTCTAGTTGCATGTGAAATAATTAGGATATTGGAGGGACGGAAAATTACTGTCAAAATATTTCTACTCTCATAAAAATATTGAGGTCTGCATATTTTGATTGCTCTTATATAGAATCCTATAAAAATTCCTTATTTTATTTTGTTCTTATGGCGAGAATAGAAATTTATGTAATCATTTTTAGAAGTTGTTTTGCGATGGACATTTAGTTTTAGATTATTGTCACTACGGTTTAACATAATATCTGGGAACAGCAAAATGTTATTTGTTTCTGTTTCGTAAGTGAATTTCATTGTATGTTCGACTTCGTTTAGTTTCTGATATATAAAAATTTATATATCTTTTTCTTTCATTATGACTACATGATAACACTCTGTAGATAAATTCTAACACCCTGGCAGCAATTCCATAGAAGGTTAGTGAAAATGTGATATATATAATAACCCTCAGAGGTCGGAGGACGATGCTATGACGACTAAGATATTACTAAAAGACCTTCCGTAAAATGAACGTAAATACTGAATTTCGTTAAGCTCCGGTTTCGCTACAACCAATAACGAAGCAGTACAAAGGTGAGATACGGAAAATGTGTAATTATGTGCCTAGGTGAAAGAAAAGTCGCTATGGGCGGTCTTTTCGGTTGTGTTAACCTCGGCAGGAACCTTTTTTCCTGGGCCACGTCATTTATCGAAGGTCGCCTGCCCAAAGCGTTCAGCAAAGAATCGTTCCCAGTGTGTTCTTTTATTTTGTTCAGACCGATAACTTAGTCGCTGCATATCTATTACTTTTCTCGTTTCCTGTATCGAAATCAGCCGATGGCAGAGATGGCAAGTACAGATATATTAGTTAACGCTTCTTATATGCTGAACAAACCAATATGCAAGCGCATTAGAGCAAATGGCCCAAAACAAGTATCAAATTATATTCACACTGTCTCGCACATATCTACTAACACACACACACACACACACACACACACACACACACACACACACACACACACACACACACATATATATATATATATATATATATATAGATATATATTATATTATATATATATATGTGTGTTAATATAATATTGTATATGTGTGTGTGTGTGTTAAAAGATTATCTTCCTCCTGAGATAATAAGACTATAGATTCAAAGACAATTTCTTACCTCAACTCACATACACTGATATACACATACATAGACACACGCGCGCACACGCGCACACACACACACATATATGTATGTGAAGGGATGCTGAATAGTTCTCGCACTGTTACGCTTTCCAGAATTTCAAAAATATATATTTTATTATAGGATGTAGAGCGTAATACTTATTCTATTATAGGATGTAGTTTAGCAAAATACTTAGGTCTGTGTGTGCGTGCGCGAGGACCTATACGTTTTGTGGCTGAGTAGCTGTGTACTTGAATTTACATTCCATCTGGATCAGTGTACATTATACGAATATATACTAACCAGTGAGATTACCGGGCATTGTCCGGGAGAGAAAAAAAATGGAAAAGCTTGTAAACGGAAAAAAACTCTGACGTTGGGAAGAAAACAAATGATATACTCTCTTATGTTTTCTGGGTACACCTTGTTAAATATTCTTGCTAGCAATTTGAGATTCTTTTTTGAAGATCTAATCCCCGAAGAATAAGCATAGAACTGGCCCGAAAAATAACAGAGAAATCAGCGCCCTTGATAAATTGCCTTTGTACCCTGTTAATTCACTGGGAATTGGATTTATTTCAATGGTCGAGTTAGTTGAAATTCTATGCATCAGTGAAATGAATACATCTTTCTCTTTGAGCGCTTCTCTGAGAATAGTTGCCTCGATGGCATGTGTGAGTAGCTGGTCAACAAATTGGAAAGTTCAACTGCACAGCTTTAGGGGTTTGAGCATTTTGAGAAGCGTGATAGGCGCCTTAAATTTTAGCTGAAGCCTCTCGGGATGAGTAGCAGGCAGCCGTTTTGAAAGCAGCCTCCGAAGTGTCCGGAAATGTGCAGCTGAATATTTCCAGGAATCTACTGCGTGGGCTTTGAGATAGCGTCATTCTTTGGAATAAAATCTCACATGCTCGCAGAGACAGTAATAATTGCTTTAGTACGGAGACATGTTTTACATTAAAAATTTATGTGAA
>OZ038476.1:73580161-73602661 GCA_964036315.1 Acanthosepion esculentum
TTTCTAAAAATGTTCAGAAAAAAATATGATGCCATATCTGACCTTAGGTCTCTGGTTGGAACTCGGAAAGAAATGAGTTTACACCAAAAATCGAAGGAAATAAAATAATAATAATAATAATAATAATAATAATAATAATAATAATAATAATAATAATAATAATAATAATACCATCAATACATTTTTGAAAAAAGAAAAGAATATTTCCAGCAATACATTTTTGTTAAAAAATAAAAAAAATACTAGCAATACAGTTTTGGAAAAAATATATTACCAGCAATGCATTAAAATTAAATTTTGGCATTAAATGACCCGTAAGGAGTACCTAGATGGGTGACGTCTTGGGAATACCGGGTGCTGTAGAATTGAAAGTGCGCAGGTGGTTGTAATGGATACTGTCTCGGAATTGATAATCGGAGAGCTGACTTCCAATTCCCGTTGGGGTCGTTATATTCACTTACATTTGAGAAAGGCAGAGATTGACCTCTTCTCCTTCCAGCTATGAATTAATTAGTAAAATCTGTATTCCTAAAATCATTATAACTCCCCCACACGCACACATACACATAAATCTCTCAATATAAAAATATTTTCTGACTTTAAATAACTTGCAAAGAGTTGATAGACCGTAGTAAACGATCCGATCAATGAATCAGTTCAGTGTTGACTGGACGTTCTTTCTAAAGTTGTGTCTGAAATAATTTGAACCGTCAGTAGCTTGATCATATCATTATTTCCTCCTTAAGTTACATGTGCTATCCATTTTAGTTGTTTCTGTTGTAGGAAGTCCTCAAATGACGTGAATACAAGTTTCTTCTCCCTCTAAATGGAGATTAATTAGTAAGACGTGTACCACTAAAATCATTATCCACCCAATATCTTACAATCTAAAGATATTTTTACTCTTTAAATAACATGCAAAGTGTTGATAAGCCTTATAAAACGAATCAATCATTCAGTCACCCTCTACCTTGAGTGGATCTTGAGACTTGTATTCGATGAATATTAGTAAAAAAAATTGCTTGTTTTCGTGCATTTATTATATTATAAACTGTCAGTTTTTTTCTTACGAGGCAGACGATTCTCGCCATTTTGAATCGTTTTGCCGATTTTGAGCTTTCCTATTGTTGTTGTTATTTAGGATGATGATGATGAAGATGATGGTGATGATGATGATTCCTCTTTTAGACGATAGGGTTCCTGACTCTTTATCAATTGAAACATCACATTTCACTTGTCATTACAGTTTACCTTTCGTGAATTCTGATTCAGTTAAGCACGATGAATTGCAACACTCGACTGTTCTGCACATTCACCAAGTGAGGCTGAAGTTGGGAAATACATAATTTTTTAATATTTTTTTCTTATTTTCTTTTAAATATTTTAAATTTTCTTCTCAGTATTTCCTTTTCTTCTTTTTTTTTTCTCTTATTTTTTCTGTTTATTAAATAATTCTTTTGCCATTTTTCAGCTGACATTATTTTTCTCCAACCCCGCTATCACCGTCCCTCTTTCTTTACTATCTGATAAAATCTTCTTCTTCTTCTTCTTCTTCTTCTTCTTCTTCTTCTTCTTCTTCTTCTTCTGCAGCTGCTGCTGCTTATTGAAGGAAGTGAGGCTTATGTGAGTATGAAAGATAGGTAACGATTGCCCCGAGACACGAAGAGATCTGGTCTCTGTATGTTTTTACTTGTATTATATTTTTAATATTTTCATGTCGATTCTTACTTTTAATAAATATTTTCTCTCGGAAATTTGATCCACGTCACTATTTTTGCTTTATCTTCAATATTTTTAACAACCTATATATTTTTTAAAGTTTTACATTCATTCCTTCATCTTCCATTACTTTCTATATTCCTGTCTTTTTTTTCTCCTTGCCTTTTCACTCTTGACTTGTTTTCATAGTTCTCTCCCCTTATTTAAAAGAAAAACAACGTTTTGCAAGATTTCGTTTTTATTCCCTTTCTATTTTCTCTTTCCTTCTCTTCTCTTCTATTTCCAGCATCTATTCTACATCTTCTTTCCTTCATTTCTTCTTTCTTCTTCGCCGCCACTCCCTTTCACATGGTCTTCATTCTTCTTTTTTACTTTTTTCTTCTTCTTTATTCTTTTGTCTTATTCTCCCACGTTGATTCATTTTCCCTTTTTCATCTTTGTGTCTTTTATTTGTTCATCATACTTCTTACTTTTCCTCACCCTCGAATCATTGACCTTGTTTCCTCAATATTTTTTCGCCTTCCTCTTTATCTTATTTCCTTTGTATAACTTAAATTCTCTTTCCTTCAGTTCTTATCTCTCTCTTTTTTATATCATTATTCTTCTCATATATAAATCATTACTTCGTTTCGCAACCAGTCTTTTTTACAATTCTACGTTTATTTTCTCTGTTGCCTTCTTCTTTCCAACTTTCTACCTTGTTTTCATTCTCCTTTCTCTACGATATCTTTTTTATTTCTTTTTCATAGCACCCTTCTTCCTGTTCCTCATCTCATTCTTCATTTTGTTTTTCTTTTACTTTTCCTTCTTCATCATTTCATTTTTGCACCTTTTCCTTGTTTACTTCTCTTTGGGAATTTTTCTTTCTCTCTTCCGTCTACTTTTTCGGATTTTCTTTTTTTGTCGATTCTTTGTTTTTTGGTTTTTTTTTTCACACATTGCGTTGTATTTTTTTGTCTTGTTTCAGCTCCTGCCTCACCATATTTTGTTTTATTTCCACTTTTTTTTCTTATTTTCTTTTTCATTCTTATTTACCTATTTCCCTTTATCTCTTTTCTCTTCTCATTCTGATTACTTCTCCCTTTTCTATTTCATTTTTTTGTTCTTCTTTTCTTGCTTTTCATATGTTTTTTTCTTTCTGTTTTCCAGATCTCTTTATTTTCATCTTCACGGTCTTTTGTTTCTTCTTGTTCTCCTTCCTCTTTTTTCTTGCTTTCTTTCTTCCTCTTCTTCTTCTTACTTCTTTTTTCTTTCTTTCTTCTTTTTGCTTCTTTTCCTCTTTCTTTCTTTGTTTTATTCCACTTTGTTCTTCTTGCTTCTCTTTTCTTTTTCTTCTTTTATTCCTTCTTTCTTCGTATTCTTCTTTCACTTTCCTTTCATCTTCTGCCACTTCATTTTTCTTCTTTCTTTCTTTCTTTCTTCATCTTCTTTTTCTGTTTCCTTTCTTTCATCTTCTGCCACTTTATTTTTTTTTCTTTCTTTCTTCTTCTTCTGCCAATTTCTTTCTTTCTTTCTTTCTTTCTTTCTGTCTTTCTGTCTTTCTTTGCACGACATAATCTTACTCGTTCACTGTAACACCATCCTACCACTTACTAACGCATCATTTGTTCGTCAGATTCGGCACTGAAATTCGCCCACGGCCAATTGAGTTTCACATGACGCACCATCGGCCATGCCAATAAAAAGATGAGATACGCACTTCTTTGTTATCATTAGTTTCGTCATTATTGAATTTCGAGGACACTTGTCGACTTCATGAACACTCGATCGAATAACCAAAAAGAGTTTTCAAATAAGATAGAAGGCGATAACTTGTCGGAAGTTCTTTACCAGCGAAGAGGGTGACAAGAACGATACGCACAGACACACACATAAAATAAAAGCAAAACGCATTAAAGAAAAAATAACATACGAATCTAAATTTCTTAAAAAAAAAAATGAATACTCGAACTAAATTGTAACGTAACAAAGAATAACCTGCAAGGAAGACATTTTTTTATTATTTCAATACTGTGATAAATAAAACCCGATAAAGTAGAAACGAAAGGTGATAGCAGATAAATGAACCAAATCAAAAACTTCGTCAAGTATTCGAGGTGTCAGATATAGGGTGGATGACAGCCTCAGATTAAAACGATATGACAGCGTTTTTGTTAAGTCTCTGGCGACAACAACAACAACAGCAACAACGACAACAGCAGCAATAATAATAATAATGATAATAGCGATACCAGAAGAAGTCCGTGCTGGATATGACGATAAACTACATCCGCGTCCAGGGTAAGACGATGAACTACGTCCAAGAGTAAGGCCACTGATCAGGAGGTTTTGAGGAGCGTGGAAACACCTCTTAATTGCTGGTGTTCCCAGGTCCACCCTAACCTGGGTTGGTAGCACATGTTAGGGTCCCAGCTATAGGCAAATAGTTAACTCCCAAACTGAAGTAAAAAGCCTTATGGAAGTGTAAAAGTAGGGTTTAATACCAGAAATACTTTGTAAAAAATTATTACCAGAAATACATTTTTCAAGAAAAAACAAAAACAAACTATTACCAGCAATATATTTTTAAAAATAATATTGCTAGCTATTCATTTTTTAGGAAAAAAAAATACCAGAAATAGATTTTTGACAAAACAAAATATTACCAGGAAAAAAATGTCGGCATTAAATAACCCATTGAGGTTGATATGCCGTAAAACAAACCAAATCAAACCAAACCAGAGGAAGTAAGGGTAGTTGGAAAAGAATAAAAACATGAAACATAAGACAAACCGCTTCTGGAAACTTAAAAAAAGGTGATGTTTTTCCCGGCGTTGTGGTTACCCTTGAAAAAAGGACCAACAAAATTGCTTAAAATGGTTAGGTACAGTGAGTGTTGGACAATCTCCTGAAAGATGCAGAAGAGATTTGAGGCAACAGAAAAGTGGTTCTCCAAAAGGATGCTGAATATAACATGGAGCGAATTTTTAGAGTAAATGGAAGCAAAAAAGAAACTTATGCTTAACATCAGGAACAGACAGTTGAGGTTTCTGGGGCACATTATGAGAGCTTGGAGAATGTGATACTCACTGGACAGGTTGAAGGCAAGAGAGACAGAATAAAACAAGGCTTAACATTCTTAGTAAGCTTGGGTAAGTGGACGGCGGAAGAGTGTTTAGGAGAAATAAAAGACAAAGAGCAACAATTAAGAGCTACAAGGGAGAGTAAGTTGTGGAGAGCCATGATCGCCTACGTTCTGACGGGACACGGAAATTTGCAATGTTATTCTAACAAAGATGCTTTAGAGAGCAAAACTGCTTGGGACAGTCAGAATTCTGAGAAAGGTTTTGCTGATGTAAAGATGTGAAGAAATGGCAGGACCCGTGGTGATTATTTATGACCCGTTCCTGATCGTTACGTTACTGCATGAGATTTGCTTGATAAAAAGATAATAATAATGATAATAATAATATGAAGAAGAAGAAGAAGAAGAAGAAGAAGAAGAAGAAGAAGAAGAAGAAGAAGAAGAAGAAATATAATAATAATAACAATAATAAATAAACGGGTCGATCGGACCCAGAATTATCATCACTCACGATGAAAAGATGTTCCCGCAGTGATGTCTGCTCCCCATTTGAACTTAAATTCAACCCAGACCTCAAATGGAACTCCAACATACGATCTATCGCTAAAGATGGTGGAAACATGGTCAGTTCACTGCACGGCTCTAGTCGGTACCTTACGCCACTTGCTATTCGCAACCTTGACAAGAGTCATATCAGAACACAAAATGAGCAGCAGCGGCAGCCCAATCTACACTTTCCACTCTCGATGCAATTCAAAAGCGTCTCCATGTCCTTGTGGGTGGAAAATTATTTTCCACCCTACAACCCCTTTCTCACAGACGAAATTTCCCTAGCCTGTCTCTGTTCTCTCTCTATTTCAATGGTACCTGTTCAGACGAACTACATCACTTAGTTCCACCAGTTCTAACCTTGGCGACGAAGATCCGTCATGCGGCGCACATTGTAGCGAACCACACTCATTCCCATCGTGTCCCATTGGTGACATGTAAGTTCCACTCGAGCAGTTTTTTCCCACAAAGCGTTGCTTTTGTGAAACCGGCCGATCCCTACAATATTTACCTTTTCAAGTCTAGGGTTAACCCTTATCTTCCCATAAATATTCGCAGAAACTGTGCCTCTTACTCTTTAATCTCGTGTGGCTCCCGAGCCTTACAGTGTAAACATCATTGTTAAAAATCAAAAATATCAACATTGATAATAATAGATAATCATAATTATAAAAGACAGAAAATTAAAAGAATGGCAATGACTAAAAAATAAAGCTTATATTTTATTGTTGAATTTGTGTTAAAAAATAAACAAATAACATTAAACTACTGAGGAAAATACTCTACGCTGCGTGTAAAGGATGAGTTGTGACCATCATCACACGATCGAAACACAGTCGCAGAGGATCTATTAATAATAATAATACTAATACTACTACTACTACTACTACTACTACTACTACTACTAATAATAATAATAATAATAATAATAATAATAATAATAATAAGAAGAAGAAGAAGAAGAAGAAGAAGAAGAAGAAGAAAAAAACAAAAAAAAAACAAATAATAATAATATCAACCATAAACAATTTGGCTGTCCCAGTGGTGCAATACAGTTTCAACATCCTTAACTGACATTAAGCAAATGGATGTCAAAACGAGAAGGCTTCTCACTTGCCACTGCATGCATCACCTTAATGCTGATGTTGATCGTCTGTATGTGACCAGATCCGAAGGAGGCAGAGGATTAGTTCAACTAGAACTGTCTTACAAGATCACAACAATCGGTCTTCAAAGATACCTGGAAACTACAGAAGACTGGATGATGATCTGTGTCAAAGAACATGAAAGAATTATGAAACTTTGGTCAGTGATAAAGGAAGCCAATAAATTCAAAAGGGAGTTTCAAGTGAGAAAAGAAGTGCAAATAAACCATCACCTAACTATGGAAGCGGCAAAGAACCTAAAAAAAGAACGCAAAAGCTAATGCAATGTGCCAAATGCAAAAACAATAGTATGATAAGCCTGTTCATCGACAATACTCGGTCAGTACGAAACGAGCTGATGTAGACAATCTCCGTACCTATCAGTGGTGACGTAGTACAGGGTTAAAAGCTGAAACCGAAGCTTTTATTCTCTCCGCAGAGAACCAATTATTACTAACTAGAAATTACCAAGCACACACACTGAAAAATTGTGTTACCCCGAAATGCACATACTCAAATATAAATATCCAGAAACAATTGACCATCTTGTATCAGCTTGCACATTTTTAGCACCCTCTGAATATCAAACACGGCATGATAGAGTAGTCCAATATATGCACTAGAAAATTTGAAACTTTTTCGGGAAGGGAAATACCAGTAACTGGTATAAACATCACCCAGACCTTGTTACTAGGGTAGGACCTGTAACAATTTTATAGAACTTTACAATATACACAGACAGAGAAATCAAAGCTAATCGCCCAGATATAGTGATAATAGATCAGGAGAACAGTATGTGCTTTCCTATTGACATGTCAGTCCCTGTAATGTATCTTTGAAGAACTTTAAAAAAACTATCAAAATACAAGCAATCTGGTAGATGAGGGTATCAATAATTACAATTGTAGATAGAGTCCTCGGATTGATTGGAAAAAGTTCCAATAGACTCATTGAAGAGATTCCTCGTATCACATGCCTTAAAAAAAGCAAAAAAAAAAAAATACTCACAAGTAGAGCTCGCAATTACGGAAACTGGATTTAAGAGTCCGTTGAGAAACTTTTCACGTCAGAACTTTTACTCAAAACTCATTGAAGAACTTCTTTATAAGGGGAAAGAAGTCATTTCAAATAATGATGGGGGCACTTCAACGTTAGCAAGCAAGCTTGTCTCGCTAGGTCAATTACGGCTGAATATTGAGTTCAATCCTCACTGGGTTCCACACACTTTCGGCCTTGTGACACATCTAAGATACGGTTAAAAACCACCATAAGCAAAAACGAAGAGAGCATTTCAATGTGGTGTAAGGTTTAGAAGGCTTGTCTCGCTAGATCAATTACGACTGAATAGTGAGTTCAATCCTCACTGAGTGCCCCATACTTTCGGTCCTGTGCCACATATCAGCTATGCTTAAGACATCACCATACGCAAAAACGATGAGAGCAATTCAGTGTGGTGTCATGGTTAGAAAGCTTGTCTCGCTAGATCAATTACGACTGAATAGTGAGTTCTATCCTCACTGGGTGCTCCGTACGTCCAGCATTGCTCCACATCTAAGCCACGCTTAAGAAGACGCCATTATAAATAATAATGGGGAAGAAGATGTACTTTCCTGAAAAGAGAAGTTAGGTATTTTTTACGTTCTTTGTGGCCGAACGCTAAATCACACTGGATCTGAGCGATAGTATTTTTTTTCCTCTAGAAAGGCGGAAGCTGCCTCGATCCAAAGCAATGAAGGCATTTTCTTTACTTGGATTTCCTGAGTGCGCAAGCCGATATACGTAATACAAACTGTTTAATAAATAAAAAGGGAGGAATTATTTTAACTATGAATTATTCGCTATAATAACATTTGAAGTAATCTACGACTAAATAAAATGGAAATGTATATTATTTTTAAAGGATAAAATTCAAAAGCAAAAACGGAAGTTAATTATGGCTCAAGGTAATAAACGGTTATTTATATGCGGCCATAAGGCAAAACAAAGAAGAGTGATTTCTTGTCACTTAAACTCCCTTGTAAGCATTGAGTTACCATTGGTGTGAACACTCAGCCACGTAAACAAGGTCGAATTATCTTGAATTCTTGGTAAGAAGGAAGTTCCACTCATAGAGCTTAATCCCAAGAACTGCTACTTTGTGGAGGAGACTTTTAGGAACATGCTTTTTCGATCTTAACCTCTTCAAGTCTATAGTCAACACCGTTCTCTATCCAACGTATTCTCATAAAGAAACAGCATTTTCGATCTGTTTCCTTCATTAAAGTATGTGTCCGGTAACATCTTGGCAAGCTTTGATCTTGAGCAGCCAAGGTGAATTCCTCTGTTTCTGGTTTCACTGCATGCCTCGGCAACAACAAATGGGTTACATTTTTTTTGTCAATATCATGGTTTTTTACTCGTAGTAACTATCGGCCTTGTAAGATCTTTTTCTTCCTGTTTGATTTTCAAGTTAGATAGGCCCTTATTTGTAGCTGTTAGTTTGACGTTTTTGACCTCTAATGTTGGTATTTGGCCTATTTTATCTCGCTTGTATATTTGAAGAATCTGTTTAATTTTTGGCCTTTTGTTCATAATTGAATATAGCCTTTCACTTAATTCTAAATTGAATTCCTGCCTCCAATCATTGGTTAATGGAAGATATTTTTCATGGCTTATGTTTGCCTCTATGTGAGTTCTACTTGGGTCAGACCGCTACGTAAATCTTCCTTAGGCAGATGCAGTCGATTTGTATCTGCTACGGAATAGTGCATATTATACATGGTAAGACGCTATCGGATACGTCTGTCTGATCTTCGTATCTCATTTCGATTAGAGTTTATCACACTGGAAGGGTATGCATATATAAGCATACGGTGGGGTGTCGGATTATTCACTAAGTGGAGGGGAATCGACATAACTGTGGAGATCGAACTCATGGCACTAGCAAATTTGATACGCGAGATTGTCTTGCTAATCATGGTTTCGGAGTTGGCCCCAACAATAAAAATTTCGATATAGAAAGAAAGAAAGAAAAAAAAGAGGAGAAGAAAGAAAGAAAGAAAGAAGGAAAGAGAAAAAGAAAGAGAAAAAGAAAGTATGATAAAGAGAAAAAAAGGAACGGAAGAGAAAAAGAGAAAAAGAGCAAAATAAATAAATAAAGTAATAAAGTAATAAAGAAAGAAAGAAAGAACGAAAGAAAGAAAGAAAGAAGGGCGGATGATGAAGAGAAAAAGTGAGCGAAAGAGAAAAAGAAAAATTAAAGAAAGAGAAAAAGAAGGGAAGTGTCATAATTAAAAAGTGTGAACGAAAGAGAACAAGAAAGAAAGGAAAAAGAAAGAAAGAAAGAATGAATGAATTAATGAAAGAAAGAAAGAAAGAAAGAAAAGGAAACGAAAGTGGGGAAAAAAGACAATTAGAAAATGGAAAATAAAGAAAATAAGAATAAACGACTAATGAAGAATGAAGAAAAAAGAAAGAAAGAAAAAACAGAAAGAAAGAAAAAAAGAAAGAAAGAAAAAAGAGAGGACGAAAAGAGGAAATGTATGAACGAACGAGAAAAAGAAAGAGAAAAATAACAAAAAGGCAAAGAAAGAATGAAAAAAGGAAAGAAAACGAAACTGGGAAAGAAGGAGAATATTAATGTAAATGAAAACAGTCTATAAGAAAGAAAAAGAAAGAGAATAGAAACAAAAAGAAACAAAGAGAAAGAAAGAGAACAGAAAGAAACAAAGTAAACAGAGAATAATGCCTAGTTGATGTTATCGAAATTAAATAAAGATGAAAGAATGGAAAGGAACCCATTAATTAGCATTATGGGAAACCAACAAAGAAAGAAAAAGAAAGAAAATTACTGAATGAATACAAAAATTAAAAAATCGAAGAAAACGGAAAGAATATTTTCACGAATTTATTTCTTTAAAATACAAATCCGGTGTCCGTTATGATTTACGACCACATCAGATTAATTATTATTTTTAAAGGAGGTTGATTTCGACAGTTTTTTCGGTCGCTGATTTATTTAAAATTCTTTCGCGCTTAGAATAAGAAGAATAACCAGAACCATATTTAGACAATGGCATTAGTAACTACCTACTGTTTTAGAATAGCATATTTTTGATATAGGTAAACACTGGATCATTTATTTCACTATTTTCTTTCTCAGCGACAAGAGGTCAATTAATGGTGTTCTATGAAAACACATGTTTTAGTTGATAATCATGCACTCTTTCTTTCTTACATTCATGCACACATACAAACATATATATACACATGCAAAAACACACATATACACACGTGCATTCATATGCACACATACACACAATAATATGTATGTATATATATATACATGTATATATATATATATATATATATATATATATATATATATACACAAATATGTATGTATGTATGTTAACATAAGCAATACTCAGTGCAAAATTAAAAATTCTGTTCTGTTTGGGAGACCCTATTGAAAATTACGATCTAAAATTATGAATGGGAAGAGAAACCACTGGGTGCATATAATTTATATATATATATATATATATATATATATATTTCATTAAAAACGACTGACAAGGTGCTTTTATTTAGTTTTTTATATAATTTCTCGTGTCCGAATGTTCTTATTTTCCGAGCGCTTTCGGCTATACATTTAGCCATTAACATTTGTCAGTCGTTTTTAATGAAATGTGCTTGAAAGAAGGATTGCTACCTAAATACACAAATATATATATATATATATATATATATATATATATATATATATATATCTCACCATTATAAGTACCTGACGATTGTACTGAACATGAAACTCCGAGTTGTATTTTCGACGTAAGGTAATATGTATATTTATTAATATATACTTTTTAAAAAATTTATATTGTCGTAAGTTTCAATTGACAATATGAATACAATAGCGTATTTTAAATTCAGGACATTTTGTTTGTTGTTAATAGTTACTTTGTTTTTCATTTCGTTTTTGCATTGAAAAGTCAACATTGGACGAAACACGTCGGCTAATAATACAGTTTTCCTATTGTCTTTTACCTTTATAAATGCACACACACACACACACACACACACACACACACACACACACACACACACATATATATATATATGATAAAAATATTGTTTTAGGGTATACTATATTTATGAGTTAAATTGTTCGATATATTAGATAGAGCTTTATAAATATAAAATTGGATACTGAGGTCAAAACCCAGCGGCAACAGCCTCTTTCAAGTTTAAACACAATAGCCATTGAGCGTTGATCTCAGTGTCCACTTTTATACCGATATAATAAATGCGAATGTCAGTGTATCACTGTGTTACACTTTTTCAACTTTACTCCTATAGACCGTAGCCTAACATATACAATTTTGGAACCACGCCGACTCCGTGAGCAAACTAAAAACATTTCGGGCCGGGATCCAGTCCCGCAATCATAACATTTTGGATTCCAAAGTTTTCATTGAAGCGATTGTTTCTGACGATTTTTTACGTGATTTACTGCGGCGAATTTTTGGTGCGTGAAAAATTTTTATAACTTGAAATAAATTTGGGAATAATGGAAATTAATTGCGAAATGCAGAGAAAGGTAAGCATGACATAAAAATAATTGTTTGCACGGGAAATAAGGACCTATGTACATGAAATTGACATTAAATTAATTAGTAGCAGAAGAGTTATCGTTGAGCTTTTAAAAGGTAAGCTTAAATATTAATGCAATACTTAAATGTAGCGATGGATTTTGAATTCTTGTACAGTTTATTGTTGCCTATCGCATCTACCCCACTCTCTACTCATTGTGGTGTAGGCCCAAGCAAAAACCTTTCATCAGGATCTAGCTTAAATGATGCCAGAAAGGGCGACATATATGCTAGTTTATATGTACACACACACACACACACACACACACATATATATATATATATATATATATATATATATATATATATATATATATATATATATATATATGTGTGTGTGTGTGTGTGGGTGGGTGAATTGAAAAATCAGGAGGTCAATTAAAATACACGTATTTTAAATGACCTCCTGATTTTTAAGTAAAATAGCTCAACGTATTATTTTTATTTTTACTTATTTTTTCTCAAACTCGTGTATTGAGCACTTTTTAATTACTGTATTCTGGTCTGATTCAAATCTGACCATTAACCTTTATATATATATACATATACATATATATATATATATATATATATATATATATATATATATATATATGTATGTATATATATATAGGTCTAACTATATATATATATATATATATATATAAATATATATATATATATATATATATATATATATATATGTGTGTGTGTGTGTGTGTGTGTGTGTGTATGAATGTATGTAGGTATGTATATATATATATATATACGTTCTGTGTATGCATAGGTGTTCATGAAATTTAGCGTAAGCGATACAAAAGATCCCAACTAATTTAAGAGCATATTGTAGCTTGAACCCTCTATTGACTGCAGTGACAAATTGCATTAAAATTACACTAGGTGTTTCTTGCGATAGTTCCGTTTTTCCGTTATTATGGCATTTTTAAGAGCAAATGCAGTATTCGTTTTCGATACACATTCTTATATCAATCCGAGTAATCAAACAAACACTAGAATATTATATTCCAAAAATTATGTGTGTGAAAAATAATAAACATTCATCGTATATCATAACGACATTATTAAATAAATCGAAATATGCATAACACAAAAGATTTTTAAACAATTTACTACACTACAATAGAAAATATTTATAAACAACTACTTGAAAGTGAAGAGTCTACATGTGTCGCACGATCGTTTGATGTCGTTACGTATTCTGAAATAAATGCATGGAAAAAACAAATATGCATAATGAAAATATACTTCTTACCTTGAAAAAGACTAAACCTGTTTTAACCTATTATTCCAAATTTTTAATGAATTAATAATGAAGCACAGTGGAACAATAAACTTTTAAAACTGTTTTTAGCCTTAATTATTAATTTTCTATTCAAAGTACATTTTATGGAATAAATCTCCCTTTTAATGTAAACAAATAAAACATAAATCTATTAATACCGTAAAATAATTCATTTTTATACTTTAAGTGAAGATATATTTGCATCATGGCGGTTTTTTATACTTTTATTTCTTTTTCAGACCATAAATTTTTTCCGACCCGAAACGAATAAAAAGCACCACATAATCAGTTTATAATAATTAACCACGTTTATATGGAATGTCTTCCCTTCTGGCAAATTATTTAATTAATTTCAGTGATATGATGTTAATAATTTTAAAATATTGAAGGATTTGTTTTTTTCTGATGTTCTGTGTAGTAGGGACGACATTTTTCTTTTTACAAATTCTAAAAACCTTTCCATTTATTAATTTCTTATTGCGTTTGATATTATTGCGTAATATTGTACAATGTGAGTAATAATAATTATTACAATAACATTTATTGTAAATACAAATTAAAATATGTGTAATTAATAATACAATTGATAATGTTATTACCTCATCATTTTGTATCATAAATCCAAAGAGTTTTTGAGTGGTTTAGTATATATATATATATATATATATATATATATATATATATATATATATATATGTGTGTGTGTGTGTGTGTGTGTGTGTGTGTGTGTGTGTGTATATATGAATATATATATATATATATATATATATATATATATATGCAAATAAGAGAAAAAACGGATGAGGTGAAAAAATTCACAGTTCGTAGCATTTATTTTTCAAAAAGTGCTCAATACAAAGTAGAGCAAAATATTATTATAATATTTTTATTATAATAAATTACAATAAAAACATTTACATCGCTACACAAAAATTTTCATGTTTCGGTAATGAGATGGTGCCTCTTCAGGCGATGGTAGATAATTAATGGTAAAAATGATTTATTAGGGAAATTAAAAAAAAATTATCTGTTTTCGTAAGTTAAAGGGGTGGTATAAGGTCAGGAATTATTTATTATTTGTATTAAGGATCCTTTTAATAGACTGACTAATTTGGAATTGGGTGGGTTTGTCCTGCCTAAAATAACGGGCCATATCGGTCAATTTGCTGTATAACCCGACGTACAAATTTCGGCACTTTAAGGAAAAAATTCTTGGCCATGTCAGTTTTTTAGGCTTAATACTACTCATTCATTACTTCATTCTACCCTTTCCTTTCCATACCTCTCTTTATATATATTTTTTAAAAGAAGCCTACCATCCGCCACTTTTCTTCTTCCCCTCCTTCTCTCTTCTCTTCTCTCTTCCTTTCCTTTCTCCCTGTCTATTTAATATATCAGTCCGGGGTATTGTCTCCATTTAATAAGATGTTTATGAGATAAATTATAACCGAAATTCATCTTTATGGTTTTCTTCTTGATTATTATTATGATTATATATATGTGTGTCATGTGTGTGTGTGTGCGTGTGTATGTGTGTAAATTTTTAGCTGCTACAAAAAATTTAAGCACTTTGTTACTATAATCATCGTTGACTTTATTTATTTCTCTCATATAAAGAGCATCTCAGATTCTAAGTTTTGCTTATTATTTTATTATTATTATTATTTAATATAGATTATTTAATATCTCTCTAAACTGTGAGTCTGGGCATGTGTGTTCCCTGAAATGCTGTGATACTGAACTATGTTCATCCAAATGGAAATTAATCCTTTTTGTTAGCATTGTCTTAGTGAAACCATCACACGTATAAACATTTTAATCAGCGATACAATCTTATAAAGGGCATTTAAATCGTTATACAATGTTGAAATTTTGTAAGATGCTAGTTAACGGAGATACATTGTTTTGGACAACTAGGTGAGTTGTATTAAATTTAGTACAGTATATAATTAATTTTATTTTTTTACTTGGATGAGTGGGGATATATTAGTGTTTATGAGTCTTTTTAGATTTTCTTTTTCTTCTGCTTATAATTAGAATGCATTTGATTACAGAATAGTAATTTAGAGTTTAAAATTATTTGATGGTGTATTGTGTTCATTTTTATCTATGTTTGTGTTTCTAATAGCTTGTCTAATTTGTTCATCAACAATGTAATCAGGAAAGTCATTATTAATGAGTGTTTGTTTGATAATTTTTTAATTCAGTCTAGAAAATCTTTCTTGATGAAAAATTTGATTTTGCACGGTTTATTAAGTTTCGTATAATAGCTATGTAATAGGACTTTCACATTTATAGTTGTGAGTGCAAGTGTTTATGCTAGTTGTTTTTTATAAAGAGAGGTAGTAAATGTATTATTATTATTATTACAGTCTATCAATACATCAAGAAACGGAAGTTTTTGTCCTTGTCATGTTCATATGTGAACTTAATTACGGAGATTTTTAAAAAAAGTTTTTCTTGTAGTTCATATATTTCATCTATGTTTTTGACTTAAATGAGAATGTCATTTACATATCTTAGGTAAATCGAGGGTTTTTTGTTGCATTAAGTACGTCATTTTCTAAATTAGTCATGTAAAATTATCAAATTTTGGTCGAAGAACCCATACAGGCACGATAACATTGTACGTATATGTTATTTTGGTCAGAAAAAGGAACTTCTGTGGTGCACATCAAGAGTAGATTTTTTTAATAAATATTAGGACAAATTTTTAATGGAGGAAGAGATGAATTGTTGTAGATATTGTTTTTGATTATATCTATCGTTTCCCAAACTGGGACGATGAGGAATAAACAAAGTCGAGTGAGGCTAAACTTTCATTATTGTTCTTTTTTTTCGTTTTTTTAATTTTTTAATTTTTTTTTTAATTTGGAGTAGTTCGTATGTTTATTTTATGCTGAATTTATTTGGAATGTAAGGTGTAATTAGTTGTTTAAGAACTTTAGTTAGCTGATAATCAGGGCTGGGGATCTGGGATATGATAGGTCGGAAAGGGAAATTAGGTTTATGCATTTTTACAGTTCCATACATATATCCCGGTTTGTAGTCGCCAATTATTATTGACAGTTTTAACCTATCTAGTCTTGCGTTAGTGGCTGCTATAACTTTGTTGACTTTTTTTAATTTTAATTGGTTCATCGTATTTTTCACGATGTTTTAAAATTTGGTATGGTCGTCAAGTATTTGTTGCATCTTTGAGTAATAGTCCGATTTATTTAATATGACAAAGATATTGCTTTTATCCGATATATATATATATATATATATATATATATATATATATATATATATATATATATATATATATATATATATATGTATATATATATATATATATATGTATATATTTGTTTTGGTCTTGGGACTATTTTTTCTTTATGTTTATATGTGTGTGTGCGTGTGTGTGTGCGCGCGAGCGAGTGTGTATGTGTAGAGAGAGAGAGAGAGAGAAAGAGAAAGTCAGATGGGAAATTCACTTTTAGAATAGAGTTTACTATTGTTTTCTACCATATGTTCACAAGACACTGCAAGTAGCGAAAAAATGAAATATATGTATTTTTTATATATTGTATTTTTCTATATTGTTATATATATATATATATATATATATATATATATATATATATATATATACATAAAAATATATATATGTATATATATATATATATATATATATATATATATATATATATAGATAGATAGATAGATAGATAGATAGATAGATATTGAATATTTTATATTGTTGAGTACTGTATTCTTATAGAATCATTTTATTACTGTCTATCTATCTTTTCCAGTTTATTCATATCTCTATATCTATCTAACAGAAAGTAGGGAGCAGGTGAGAGGGAACGATAGAACATTTCAGATGAATATGTATATTCACACACACACAAACACACATATATATATATACATATATTTATGATTGTATACATATGTATCCATATATTATTTCATATATATATATATATATATGTGTGTGTGTGTGTGTGTGTGTGTGTGTGTGTATGTGTTTGTGTGTATTTGTGTGTGTGTTTCGTTGAATATGAAAGGCAAGGAAAATTTGTCCAATGACTTCTCTGTCATATTCAACGAAAAATGTTTGAAAGAATCGTTTCTGACCAAATATACATTATATGTCCGTTTACATATATACACACATAACTTTATATATGCGCATATGCATTGACATTCATCCACTCACGTCTCTTCCTGCCCACAAAGCTGCCCTTCGTAAGAAACAAATATGCATTTAATTTTATGTTTACACCAAACGTAATGACCGCAAGAACAATATTTTATTGTAATGGCGTCGCTTGAGTTTTATTTTATTAAAATCTGATTGATTTATTCTCCCCTGCCTACCGTTCGAAATGATTTGCTAGGCTTCAAGACTCTCCCCGCCATCTAACCGATGCGGGTTTCATACGGTCTTCAGAAAACAAGATAGCGCCTCGCTTGGAGTGGGAATAAGGAAAGAAATTATTACTTTTGAACTTTCGAATAATTTTCTTTTATTATAATTTTTTTGTTGGTCTATTTGTTTTTGTCTTGGGACTATTTTTTTTTCTTTAATTTTAGTCACGCATTGGAAGAAAACAATTCATTTTGTCGGTGAGATGGGTTGGGTGAATAAATCATTTCCTGCTTTTTCCTGGCTTCTTTTATTCAATCCTCAATATTTTCAATTATTTTCCTTCTTTTTTATTTAAACGTAGATTCTAGCGATTTTACACATATTTTAGAGTACTCTGAACGACGAAAATCTTAATGTGCTTATATTTCTTCTTTTGCGCTTTTACTTTTCCATATTTTATAATATATATATATATATATATATATATATATATATATATATATATATATATATATATATATATATATAAAGGTTAAGGTTCAGAGTTGAATCAGACCAGGAAGCAGTAGTATTAAAAAGTGCTCAATACATGTGAGGAAAAAAAAAGTAAAAATTAAAAAAACATGCAGAGCTTTTAACTTTAAAAATCAGGAGGTCAATTAAAATACGCGACCATGGTTTCGACCTGACGGTCTCTCCGATAAATGACCTATATATATATATATATATATATATATATATATATATATATATATGTTAATAACTATATATTAAAACAAACAGGCATCATTTGGAAAAAAATAAGAACTAAAAACATCCGAGTAGATCAAAAAAAATTGTCCAGTGGCGTAATATCTACTCCAAAGAAAAAAAATTGAGTAAATAAGAAAAAAAAACGTAAAGAGCTTAATACGCTAAGTAGAGCAGAGTATAAAAAAACCTAGTGAGCCAGGAACTAACTATCAAGGTTTCACCTTAATGGATCTTCAGTGCAACCTGGATTTTATATATATTTTTGTGCTGGTGAGACGGAAAAGTACTAGGAAGAGGAAAAAAAATAAAACAATTATGTCTTGACTCCAAAAAAGAAGAGGTATTGAGCAAAGTTTAATGGAAAAATTAGCTCGGGGGAGGTGTTGTAATAGAATGTCCCCTACAACCTATCGCCTATTTGGTTTGACTGTATCAGTAGCTATATATAGTGAGCACAGGACATATCTGGGAGCTTGCTCTGGAAATTAGTTGCCTGCCATCCGATCCCTGTCTTTCAGTAGTGTATTCTCTTTTACAATATACCTCGCTTCTTTCATCTACGCGTGTGTTGCTATTCCGTCACTCGAGTACCATCTTTCTCTGTTTATAACCTGTTTAAGGATACAACACACACACACACACACACATATATATATATATTTATATATATATGTGTGTATGTGTATGTATGCATGTATATATATATATATACATGCATACATACACATATATATATATATATATATATTATTTGTTCTTGATGAAATTAGATTACTCTTGAGAGAATTTAAAAAAAAAATAAGCAAATAACTTGATGTAAACAAAAATAAAGACGCCATTAAATTGTTTTATTGTAACAAGTTTTATCATAATTATAAACAAAGCGAAAAGTCTATTAAAAATATAATCCGCTGATATATAAAAGTTCTTGATCCTAACAAATACCTTAGATTTATTATTTATTGCACACAATTCAAAACGTCTAATCTCATTCTTAGAACTAATTCACCACCTCAAAAATCTCCCTTACACCATCCTTGAAAACGAATGTAGCAACATTCGAAATTAACCAGGAAAAAATACAAAATAAAAATAAGAGGAAAAAGAACAAAGAGAAACCATTTTTAAACCTAACATGTTTCGCCTTTATTAAATCTTCATTAGAGAATGATATATGAATGATGATGGTTTAATGCACGCGAAACCTGTTATGCGTATAAACATTTCCCATTTGGTCCTTATTGATTCTTTCTGTTAGATTCCAATCCATAATTGATGTGCATTTGTTCCCAATTCATATGGGAGTCATAATAAAACTTTTACTTAACTATAAACACATGTCAAAATCACTATATTACATCACCGACCTTTATGAAATCCATTCTTAAAGAATCTAATGCATATTTAACTAACGCGACTGGTGTTGACGTAAGAACGTCTCTAAATAAACATGTGAACAATATCCAAATATAATGTCTACTACTACAACAACTACTACTACTACTACATAGACACACACACACAAATATATATATATATATGATAGAGTTTTCTTCTAGACTCGATGAATTATGATTATTTCAAACCCTCCTAATAATTTCTATCACTTGTATATCCTTATTTGAACCAGCTTTAATGCTCTGGATGGAGCGGCTTGGGGATAGTAGCCGTGGCACGTCGGTGCACAGTCCTATGGGTAAGGGAAACTTGGATGAGTTCCACCACGGAATATGTGGTCGAGAGGCGCTATATCGAGTCTAATTCGCTACCTCTTCGTAACCGAGGCCCGTTGGTACAGCTGATATGACGTTTGCCTCATATCGTAACTGGTTCAGTTCTCTGTAGTGGATGCGCAATGCTGATGAGTCCCAAATATAGGGCGAGACAGGCGTTTAGTGCTTTGGGCATTCTGTTGAGGTTTCTTATATACTCGATGAATTACTTATATATATATATATATATATATATATATATATATATATATATATATATATATATCCACCGAATTCCGCATAGACAAACAAGAATTTTGATATACTTACAGATATAAATATAAATTACACACAGAAACAAGTGAAATACACATAATATTTACTCAACCAATGAATATCAAACAACACAAATATTGAAAAAAAAAGCCAGAATTTTTCTTTTTCTTCATATCCTATTCTTTGATGAAGCTTTAATATAAGCGAAAAGTGTCAGATTTATAAACGATTCCTTTTTGTTCTTTATCCTGTCATTCTATCGGATCCCGATCCATATTTGATCTGTATTTGATCCCAGTTCACATATGTGTGCATATGTCTGATTGTATGTCTTTGTGAGTGTGTGTGTGTGTTTGTGTGTGTGTGTGTGTGTGTGTGTGTGTGTGTGTGTGTGCATGTGTGTGTGTGAGAGAGAGAGAGAAAGAGAAAGAGAGGGAAAGAGAGAATCAGAAAGTCCGTAGCCTGAATGTGCCTGGGTAAAATTTGATATGAATCGATACGTACACTCCCAAACACAGACTTACTATCAACATTTGCATGAAAATAAAAAGCAAAAATGGATAAACATGCCGGCATTCTTAATGGTTATCTTTTGTTTTCCAACTTTGACGGATTTCCTCATGCATTTTTCCCGCTTTTCTTTCAGACTTCTTTGTGTCATAATTCTTTCGACCAATGAGAATTCCATTGACTGCTCTCCGGAAGCCATGAAGTATTTCTTTGCCGCCGGATCACCGATTATCATCAGATTGGCGTAGATTTGGAGCTCTTATCAACTTCTAGGGGCGGCCGCGTTAGATTTCCTCGTATAAAGCGCTCAACATGAACCCTAGCTGGCTTATCAGGCAGATGGCGATGCTGTGGGCTTGTACTGGAACAAGTAAGGCGAGAAGACACGAGGGAGATTTAAGAGGAAGTGACGAAAAAAAAGAGGCGGCGATGATGTCACTCGTGGAAGAAGTACAAGAATACGAATTGTAAGGAAAAAAAGAAAAGGGGGGAAGCCGAAAAAGATGCAATAAAATGAGAACAGCAAAAACGTATTCAGTGCGTTAGATTAAGCTAAGCCGAGTAAACAAATACAATTTTAAAACAAAGCGTCTATTAAATAAATAAACTTTTAAAGTAAAGCGATAAAGAAGTGTCTGCTAATGTTTGGCGAATGAATCTACTGAGTAACAAGTTCGATCCTCACTGGGTATAAAATATTGAAGACATATGCCAAAAGAAGAATTGGCAATATTTTTGGTCGTGACATGGCGTCTCAGATTCTGCCACTTTACCACATACTTAGCTTCCCTCTGCCTTTTCTATAAATACTTTCAGGATAACTGGTCGGGTAAACTCGGCTATGGTAGCTAGACTTTATAAATTTAAGCGTAGTACTAGATTGGCGGCAAGGTCTCGCCAAATTCACAGTTCAGTTGGCTAGATGTAATCGTAAGTTCTATACCAACAATTTCTTTTCTCGCATTTTCCCCATGTGGAACACGTCCGGTTGCAAGGTTTCCAGTCAACTTTCATCGTCAAAAATTTAACTGAAGTGTCAATTGTTATATACTTTCTTCTTGATTACTCTTCTATTGTTTTCGCTTCTTAATAAAGTCTCCCTTTTTTCTTATTCTTTCACACTCAGTAATCCTTAGTGTTTATTGGCTCTCCTGACTTAAAAAGGAGAACATAGCTTACAATATGTGCTTGTTAATGTTGATTGATTAAACGGCCGCAGCCAGGATCAGAGTCTTTGTATGCTCCATTTTCCTTATGTTATGGATAAATAAATTTTTGAATTCATAACTGTTCTTCTCCTAAACGCGTTCCCAACCAAGGCTAAAGATCCCAATATAAGTTATAAAAACGTGTTAATGGTTATCGAGATTAGCTGTTTGACCATTATTATTGAGTAGTGATGTCGATTCGCACAGTATGCTGCAAAAGTTTGACTCTAACTCAGAGCTAAAAATGTGACAACATATGGGCACCTTAGCATGGGGTAATGGTTAT
>OZ038476.1:73607661-73630161 GCA_964036315.1 Acanthosepion esculentum
TAGAATCAAAATGGAAGCACTTAAACATATAGAGCTCGGTCGCTTGCATTATTTCTTGAAGAGTGACAATAAGTATATTGCACATCTCGCCTGATTTCCGAAATTTGTTCAAAGAAATTTTAGATAAAACAGTATGATTGATTCTGAAAATTTCTCCATTTCTAAATTTCTAGAAATATTTAGCGCAGAACGGAATACAAGGAATAGCAGATTTTAAGTTTAATTTTATAGATGGAGCCAATTGAATCTTGCCTGGGGACCGCGTTTTCGAAAATCTCAGTGTAGTGATTTAGAATTGTTTTTTTTGTGTTTTGTTGATTAGTATATATATATATATATATATATATATATATATATATATATATATATATATATATAATTATATATATATATGTATATAAATTATATATATATATATATATAAATTTTATATATATATAAATTATATATATATATATATATATATATATATATATATATATATATATATATATATATATATATATATATAAACACAGAAATAAATACTTTCATAAAAAAAAAAACACCCAATTTTTTTTCAGTTATTTTATCCATATATCAGGGGCCTGGATCGGATTGAAAATATTCCATTAATTTCAACGGGAAAAATAGATTTGAGATACGAGTCTTTTGAGTTACGATCTCGGTCTTGAAAGCAATTAAACTCGTATCTCAAGGCACTACTGTATATATATATATATGTATATATATATATATATATATATATATATATATATGTGTGTGTGTATATATATATATGTATATATATATATATATATATATGTGTGTGTGTGTGTGTGTTTGTGTAAAATATTAGTAGTCAATATATATATATATATATATATATATATATATATATATATATATATTTCCAAGAGGATAAAATCCAGGGAGAGCTCAATGTACAAGACAGAGCGAATTTTTTAATTTGTAGGTCTGATGAATTGGATCGTGATTACGATTCCAATGTAATAAATTTTAATAATGGAATATTAGTGAGCCTTTTACACACACACACATACACACACACACACACACACACACATATATATATATATATATATATATATATATATATATATATATATATACATATAATGAAATGGATTACGTCCGACAATTATTTAATATATTTCCTGTTTATACGTTTTATTTATAGATACAATTTATTTAAGTAAATGATCTGTTTTTAATTAAACAATATTAATTAAACATGTTTTCTACGAAATTTCTCGAACATTCAAGTCGGTAAATGTAATTAATATTATTTAATTAAAAACATTTACTTAAATAAATTGTATCTGTAAAATAACGTATAAATAGAATACACACACACACATATATATATACACACATATATATATATATATATATATATATATATATATATATATATATATATATATATATATATATATATATATGAAGGAAATTCTGTCAGAAATTGTCAGAAAGTGCAAGAGATATGGTCCAAGCTTTCGACTTTTTTAAGTCATCATCAGGGTAGGTAGAGAGAATTGATGAATTTCTAGAATTAGTCAGTGTTGCGACGTAGACAAATACTGTTGTGACGTAAGGGAGGTGTAACGTTTTTTATATATATATATTTAAGTATGCGAGATCTTAAGTTATAATTGTTTTTATTTATTGATGGTTGTTTTGTTGTATGAGTAAGCGTCGAGAATCATAAGTCTGTTTTGACTAACGTAAGAGCTCGCTTCGTTCAATACATATGAAATAAAAAAAACACCTTTCAGCTGAAGAAACATGAATTTGGACAGCTTATTCACGGTTCCGATCCTGATATACATCTTATTCGAAAATCGGAAAATGCATTATAAATATTAAACAGAAAGACCTTGCCGGCTGAGTATAATAAAACTTCTTTGGATTAATATTTGCTGTTTAAATATACCTTATACATTTATATGCATCATCACACGCACGCATACATACACATATACACACAGGCACACGCGCAAACACACATATATATATATATGTATATGCATGTGCACATGTATATATAAATATATATGTGAGTGTGTGTGGGGTGCATATATATATATATATATATATATATATATATATATATATATATATATATATATATATATATATATATATATGTAATTGAAAGTAACTTATATTTGATACATAAGATGTCTAGGGAAATTAAAACCCAATCACCCCTTACTAAAATGATTGTATTTTCCATAACTTTAACAACTTAAAACATTAAGATTGTCTGCACTTATAATGTAAGTAAAATTCTTAATAGTTTATTCCAAAAAACTATTAAGAATTTTACTTACATTATATTATATATATATTTCTGTTTTGAAAAATGGTAATTCCTGTGTAGCGATGGAAGCATATTTTTAAAATTGAAAATAATTAATATATATATATATATATATATATATATATATATATATATATATATATATATATATATATATATGGTAATTGTACTGACGAGCTTTCGTCGAATTTACGAGATTAAACGCTATACTAGATTGTCAGCGAGGTCTCATCTTTTTATATTTGAAATGCCTAGGTGCCATCTTAAGTTCTATGCTAACAGTTTCTTCTCTCGCACTTCTTGCTTGTGGAAATCTCTTCCGACTTATTGTATTTCTGTCATATTTGATCTTCAAAAATTTAAATGCAATGTCAATCGTTATCTTCTGTCTTTATTTCTGTTCTATTATTATCCTCTCTGCTTAATAATGATTTTGTTTTTCTCATATTCTTTTATTCGTTAAACCCTTCAGTCTTAAGGGTTTTATTGTCTTGCTTGGGGGTGAAACGATTAAAAAGAATTGTGTGTATATGCGCGTGTTATATGTGTGTGTGTGTGTGTGTGTGTGCTTCTATGTATGTCTTTAAGTAGATATGACTTCCAATATATTCGCCTCTCTTCGCTGCTATTACTCTTCACAGATCGGTACATTCGTTGGTCTGGGTCATAAGTAATATCGTTGTGTCCGTTGCACAGTATCAATCGAGTAAATGTGTCACACGCCGAAAAGTTGAAAAGAAACTAGCTTGCCAATATCCGAGTGGTAGGTGTGTTCGAAACGGTCTTATTGATTGGTTGAGAACTGCGACGAGTTTAGTGATAGGTCGGACGCAATCGTGGAGTTCGACTTGCAACGTTTTTTTTTCGACAGGAAATGACAGCCATCTTGTGAGTTGTACTGGACATTAGGCAGACAACAATGTCGGCGCAGACGATAATGGTGACAATTTCGTAGATGGTGACAATAACTTTCCCAAAAAGTATGCCGAAACGAGGAACAACGCCGAGTATGAAGTTACTGATGGTTGCTCTGGAAAAAAATATTAACAATGGAAAACAAAAGAAAACAAAAAATTGGAGAAAGGGTAAAATCAAAATAAAAAATACGAGGAAGAAAACATGGAGACAGTGAAATGATGGAAGAAAGTGGAAACTGAAAACAAAAGAAACACGAATAATTAAAAAAACAAGTATGAAAAAACATACCAATCTAGAAGAATGGAAAATTAATAAAATCACAAAAGAGAAAGAAAAAATACAGCTCTGAAGAAAAGAGGAAGAAAAAGGATCAGATACTGAAATGCAAGAGACGAAATTACGAAAAAAATTACTACAGAGTTTAGAAAAAAACAAACAAAAAAAAACAAGCGACATATTGAATATCGTAAATAAATAAATGATTAAATAATATATTTGAATTGTTCTTAGCCATTATTAAGTAGGGAGAACAATAAAAGAACAAGAATTAAGAAAACAAAAGATTACGTAAGCTATTGCATTTAAATGTTTAAAAATCAAATTTGATTGAAAAGCAAAAACCTGGAAGAGAATTCTACAAGCGAGAAGTATGAGAGAAGAAACTGTTAGCCTCCAACTTATGGTTACATGTTACCATATCAACAGTAAAATGATGCAACCAAGCTACCAATCTAGTACTACGCTTAAATTCGTAAAGCCAATGTACCAAAGAGAAAAGTGATATTTATTTTGCAATTACAAAAATGTGGGGATCGGGGAAGGCTGGTCTTCAATCTGTCTTATTTTAAACTTAACTAGCCACAATTACTGACCCAAACATACCACATGATTCCTTACATTAAAACAACACATTCATACTTACCATTCGTAATAGACTCATCATAATACCTTAAAGTCTCAATGAAGTTCTAACTAATTACCACATTAATAATTTGAGGAAAGCTCATCAGAACAATTACCATGAAAATATCTATTTAAAAAAAGGGCACAGGGAAGGTACAATACGACGGTAGAAATGTGGCTGAAGCCGAGATGTTACGACAAAGTCGATAATATTGTAGATTCTTCTTTAGATCTTATCAAGAATCTCCAAATACAAAGCAGAAGCACTGGATCAGGTGTGACAGAAGTTTTCAATACGAACTATGATGTCAGATGTGTGAAAATCTTCGCCAATGTTTTTTTCTGCTAAAGATTGAATGCACTAATGAAAACCGATGTTTTTCGCTAGAACCTTGCAAGAGACAAATGAAAAATACGTAGACATTGAAGGAATCAAATGAAAACGACGTGAAATAAAAATCAGAGAATTAATATGAAGAAATAAAAAGAAAATCAGGAGTGGACACCCAAAGATGAAATTAGCGTAAAGACGGGTGGAGAGTAGAAGCTAAAGTTGGTATTTAAAGTCCCATATGTTATTATTATTACTGTTTTATTTCCTTTGGTTTCCGGTCTATACTCATTCCTTTCCGAGCCCTGACCCGAGACCTCAGGTCAAAAATAGCATCATGACATTTTCCACTGATCAGCTTTGAAAAAAATACATAAAACAAAAAATCGCACATATTTTACATAGATAATATCCTTCGTAATGTGTGGCCTATGTATTAGTATAACATTTTGTATATCTTTAAGGCATGGTATACTAGGTTTCTTTCAATGAGTATATTGGAATCTTTTCCAATCAATCCGAGGTCTCCAACTATAACTTCATTTGTTAATGTCCTCATGCGCCACATTTTTGAGATTTAGATTTCAAGGTCGTTATATTTTGATAGCTTTTTGAAGATCTTCAAAGATACATTACAATCTGCAGGGACTGCCATGTCAATAAGGAGACACATTTTGTCTTTGCGGTGGCTAATCACGATGTGAGGGGGAGATTAGTTTTGATTGTTCTGTGTATTATTATTAATATTATTATTATTGTTATTATTATTATTTCTTTTGATTTCTTTTGATTTATGTTGTTTACACATTTCCTTCCGGATCCCAACCAGAGAGCTAAGGTCAGAAATGGTTTCATGATATTCCACTAATCATTTTAGTAAAAAGAACCCCAAAAACTTAAAATCACACACAGTTTACACGGGTAAATCTCTGCGTAATGTGTGAGCAGTATTTGTGAGTACATTTTTTGTAATTCTTTACGACATGATCTACCAGGAATCCCTTCAGTGAGTCTATCGGAACCTTTTCCAATCAATCCGAGGACTCCAACTACAACTCGAATTACTGATGTTATTAAGTATGCCTTGATGAAAAATGATAGAGCCTACAGTTGGGTACCTTGTCATTTCTTGACGATTTCCATTTTGGGTATATTGTTAGAATTTGCCTAGCATTACTGGTAAATTTACCATTCTTGCACGAATTTATCCTTCATTCTTTTTTGTTCTCGTTTGATCCAATCTGCATTTGGAATATATTACTTTGCGTTGCTCCAAATATTCTACAAAATTTTTTGCACTTCGTCCATGGTGACTCTTTGACTTCTATAACTGATCTTCCAATTTCCCTGTAAAATTTCTTGAGGTCCGTTTGGATTATTTTATTTTATCACAATTATTGTTTTATTATGACACTTTTCATGTCGCTTGTTCTTTGTGACTTTAATTGCAGCTTCTGTTTATGTATTTTCTTTAGTTATGGAATTTCATTCACAGTTTTAATTTTATATTTCCGCTTGATCTTGAATTGTTTATATTTTCCGCTTGATCTTGCATTGTCTTAAAACATTTGAATTTCTAATATCATTTAAATTTCTAATGCAATCTAGTATCGATAATTCACATCGGATTTCCTCAATTTCTCGCTTTAATTTTTCCTTCTTTTTGTCTGTTTTATTTGTCTTGGCATTAAGTTTTATTTAGTAGCTGTTAAAGCTGTTACATATATGGTATTATTTACGACTGTGATGTTTTCTAGTTGTCTGTTAACAATGCTTACAATCCAGATTTATATTTTTACACTAGATGTTTATTGAACGGCCTCGTTCTGACATTGTGTGCGAGTTACTTTGCTGATTATTTAAATGATGTGCTTTTTCGATTCAGTGATTTCAACTCTGTAGTTTTAAAGGAATTCTGTTTTAATGTCGTTCGATTTACATTCATCAGTGACAGAATCTGAATCACTGCTATTATTTATATCACACACACACACACACACACACACACACACACACACACACACACACACACACATTCTTCCGTTTTATTCCCGAGAGATCATTATTTCGTATCTCATATATTTTAGTTTGTAAATATCCATTTCTACCCTTATCTCATTTTGGGCGGTTATGTTTGACTGTACTTTGTCTTGTATTTAGTTTTATCTTATCTAGTTCTGCACTTAAAAGATTTTATTACGCATAATGCTACTGTGGTCATTGGCAAGTCTATTTTGGGTCGAGATAGGGTCTTATTTGAGTTCCTACCATATTTCTTCATATTTGGTATGGCTGATCCGTGATGTTTTTTTGCGGATTTTTTTTATGTCGCAGCTTGATTCTTCCGTTTTATTCCCGAGATATCATTATTTCGTATCTCATATATTTTAGTTTGTATCTCATCCTCTGTCATATCCATTTCTACCCTTACCTCATTTTGGGCGGTTATGTCTGACTGTACTTTGTCTTGTATTTAGTTTTATCTTATCTTGTTCTGTACTTGAAAGTTTTTATTACGCATAATGCCCCTGTGGTCATTGGCAAGTCTATTTGGGTCGCGATAGGGTCTTATTTGAGTTCCTACCATATCTCTCCATATTTGGTATGCGTGATATTCTTTTGTTGATTTTCGAGTACAGTGAAAAAAGATTCTATGACTTGTTTATACTCTTCCCGATTCCATTTCGTCCGCCATCTTTTTATTAATTCATTTGACATTAAGACCCCCTTTGTATGTTCGCTGTAAAATGTACGACTTTAAGAATTATTATTATTATTACTACTACTACTACTACTACTACGACTATTATTATTATTTTAAATAATAATAATAAAAATCAATAAATAAATAAGAAAAGTCTAAAAGTATGAAATAATATCAAGTATATGAAAATATTTTTGTTAAAAATATTTCATTGATAAATAATAGAAGAAATTTACAATTCTGAACCAATAACAAAAGAAATAAACAAAACAAAATAACTTTACCACTCAAAAAGCCTTTCCTACAAATTTGAAAATACTTCCTTGTCCATTAAAAATGTTACGTTGCAATAAATAAGAAAAAGATATTGAATTATCATTTTTATTATTATTTTTATTTCCTTTGATATCTGGCGTTTACACATTTCTTTCCGGGTCCCGCCCAGGGACCTAAGGTTAGAAATGGTATCATGACACTTTCCACTGCAAAAAAAAAAAAAATAATAATTACATTACATAGATAAATCCTTCGTAAAGTGTGGGCTATACTTGTCAGAACAATTTTTTGAATCTCTTTGAGGCATGGACTTCCAGGGATCCCTTCAATCAGCCTACTGGAATACTTTCCAACCAGTCCAAGGGCTCCAACTACAACAGGGATTGTTGATGTTCCCATGTGCCACATTTTTGAGATTTCTATTTCAAGGTCCTTGTATTTTGACAGCTTTTCGAATATCTTCAAAGATACATTGCAGTCTGCAGGGACTGCCATATCAATAAGGAGGCACTTATTTTGTTTGTGGTCTTTAATAACAATGTCTGGGCGGTTGGCTTTGATTCTTCTGTCAGTGTGTATTGTGTAGTCCCATAGAATTGTAACAGGTCCTATCTCCGTAACCGGGTCTGGGTGGTGTTCGTACCAGTTTCTTTCAGTTCCCTTCCCGTAGAAGTTGCATATTTTCCAGTGCAGATATTGGCCCACTCTGTCATGCCGGGTTTTATATTCAGTGGGTGCCTATATCGTGCAACCTGATACAAGATGATCAATGGTTTCTGGATATTTATCACAGAATCTGCATTTTGGGCTAACGCAATATTTTAGTATATGTGCTTGATAATTCCGAGTTAACAAGCATTGATCCTGTGCAGCAATGATAAAACCTTCAGTTTCAGCTTTCAACCCTGCACTACGTAGCCATTGATTTATTATTATTATTATTATTATTATTATTATTATTATTATTATTTATTTATTTATTTATTTATTTATTTATTTATTTATTTCCTTTGATATCTGCTGTTTACTCATTTCTTTCCGGGTATCATGACACTTTCCACTGAAAAAATTATTATTATTATTATTATTATTTATTTATTTATTTATTTATTTATTTATTTCCTTTGATATCTGCTGTTTACTCATTTCTTTCCGGGTATCATGACACTTTCCACTGAAAAAATTATTATTATTATTATTATTATTATTATTATTATTATTATTATTATTTATTTATTTATTTATTTATTTATTTATTTATTTATTTCCTTTGATATCTGCTGTTTACTCATTTCTTTCCGGGTATCATGACACTTTCCACTGAAAAAATTATTATTATTATTATTATTATTATTATTATTATTATTATTATTATTATTATTTATTTATTTATTTATTTATTTATTTATTTATTTATTTCCTTTGATATCTGCTGTTTACTCATTTCTTTCCGGGTATCATGACACTTTCCACTGAAAAAATTATTATTATTATTATTATTATTATTATTATTATTATTATTATTTATTTATTTATTTATTTATTTATTTATTTATTTCCTTTGATATCTGCTGTTTACTCATTTCTTTCCGGGTATCATGACACTTTCCACTGAAAAAATTATTATTATTATTATTATTATTATTATTATTATTATTATTTATTTATTTATTTATTTATTTATTTATTTCCTTTGATATCTGCTGTTTACTCATTTCTTTCCGGGTATCATGACACTTTCCACTAAAAAAATTATTATTATTATTATTATTATTATTATTATTATTATTATTATTATTATTATTATTATTATTATTATTATTATTATTTCCTTTGATTTATGTTGTGTACTCATTTCCTTTCGGGTTCCAACCAGCGACTTAATGTTAGAAATGGCATCATGACATTTTTTACTAGACATTTTTGTAAAAAAAAAAAAAAAAAAAAAAAATAGACAACCCAAGATCCCACACGTTTTGCATAGATAAAGCCTTCCGTAAGGTGTGAGATGTACTTGTCTGTACAATTTTCTGTATTTCTTTAGAATTCCAGACCTTTTTTAGATTTCCACCTGATGATCCTTGTACTTGGATATTTTTTTAAGGTCTTCAAAAATACATTGCATTCTACAGGAACTGCCATGTTAATAAGATCATTATGAAGATATTATTATTATTATTATTATTATTATCATTATTATTATTATTATTATTATTATTTTATTTTATTTTTTTCTGTCTGAAGTTTTGTGATGCGGAGTTATTATTATTTTTACTATTTGCAGGCGTTAAGCAGAAATAGCCCCAAAGTGGTTTCATATAAAAATTCGCTTGGAAACTAACATCTGCAATCATGTTCGGGCATTAAACGGTTAAAATAAACAAAAATCATTCTAAGGTTATAATTCTTATATCTGCCTCGTCCCTTCGAGACGTGTGCTATCATGGCGCTCTACAACTCCTCTCTTTTTTAGTTCTTAGCAATGTTTGTCTTTTTGCTATCTCTCCTAATCCCTGTTCTGCCAGCCATTTACACACGCTCTTTAGGTATGTTATTCGCTGCTTTCCTCTGTTTCTCTTTTCTACAATATTTCCTGTGAGTATTCAATTTTCCAAGCCTGATTTCCTCTTCATGTGTCCTGGAAATTTCTATCGTCTCTTTCTGATTCGAACTATAAGTGTCCTTTTTGATTCCATTTTCTCTAAAACTTCGTCGTTGATCATATTCAGTCCATGGCATTCTCTGCATCATTCTGTTGAAGCACATTTCTATGCGATGCTCCAGCATACACTGCCATATAGGGGGACCGATATTATAGTATTTTTCATTGTTTTTATTATATCTTTCTTTATTTTGTTCTTTGCATTCTTTTTGTCAATCACTTATCGCGGCGAGAAATATTCTTCTCTTTGTTTTAAGTGCACTTTTTGCTTTTTCTATTTCATTAGCTAATGCAGTTCGCGATAATTGACTGATTTGCCACTGAAATAATAGTAAAATATTGAAAAATACCAGGATCTGAATAGGGAGTTGAAAAAGCTATGGAACATGACTGCTGAAGTAATTCCTGTCGTAATGGGTGCGCTTGGAACACCACCTAGAAACTTGAAAGAGCGCTTAGGGAAAATTGGAATCGAGAATAAGATTGTAGACCTCCAGAAAACTGTCATCATTAACGCTGTAAGGATTCTGGGAAAAATCTTTGAGTTGTAAGGAATCTTGTTGGCACCATAACTCTAGAACAGAATTTCATCTGGTTAGGTCATAATAAAGAAAAATGAGAACCAAATAAAATCAAAGAGACGGAGAAAACAATGTACTTACTTTCTTCTTTCTCCCCCCCCTCTCTCTACCTGTCAAGTTTTTTCAGGGTGTGGGAGATCGTGGCTCTTCACAACTTCCTGATTTTTGTTGCTCTAAGTAATCTTTCCTTCTTCACGGCAATTTAGTACAATATTATTCATTTACTAAAAGAATTTGGTTACGAGCTGTTTTCACTTCTACCCTTGTTTCAGTGTACCTATTCAGTTCTCTAAATATTCTTTCTTTATTACGTGTCTAAAATTTATCAGTTCTATCTTTCTGGTTGATAGTAGTAGCTTTTCTTCTTAAAATCTCCTCGTTTCTTACGAGGCATATAAGAGAAGGCGATGCAAATCTTGATCTAGCCATACATTAAAATTCCTTTAACTGCTCTGCCCGTAGATTCCAAAGAAAAGGATATAGCAATACTATAAGAGTTCTAGAAGGCGACGCAAGGGTTTCGGGATTTAAAGATCGGTGCAGTATTTACTACTTAACCCTCGCTTTACTCTATGATACCCATAAGGTAGTCGAGGTCTGGATTCAGAGAATTCTTGTAGTGAAAGGAGAATAAATTATTAGGTTGGTGCAAAAATAATGTCGTTTTTTTGACGTTCAAGATCATGTCAAAAAACGACATTATTTTTCACCAACCTAATAATTCAGGTTTTTTTAAAAAAAGGATTATTGCGAAGTGAATACAACAGACCAAAGCGGAAATTTATATATATAAAACGCAATCTGTATCCCCACCCTTACTTTCACTTAATCTTCTGTATAATGTCATCAATTTCTACTAGACGGAACAGTCAATAATTATTCCAAGTTTTCTGAAAACGTCTAAAAATATGAAACCATCGAAATTCGTGTTTTACTTAAAATAAGCTTGAATACTGAGGAGAATTCTGTAACAAGGAAAAGTCTTGGAATTTATAAATCTCCCGGGTAATTCACCATTTAAAAAAATCTTTTCACCCCAAGCAAGGCAATAAAACGTCTAAGATGTAAGGGGTTACTGAATGTTAGTGAGTATGAGTAAAATATTAAGAAACGAGAACAATGAAAGAGCAAGAATTAAATCATTGCACTTACGTTTTTGATGATGAATGTTGTCTGGAAAGAAGCCAGAAGTGAGTTCCACAAGAGGGAAGTGCGACAGAAGAAACTGTTAGCATAGAACTTGCGGTTACATATAACAATTTAAAGTGTGAAATGATGAGAAATTGACGCCAAACTGGTACTGCGCTTATATTCATAAAGTCTAGATACTATAGAGGAAAGTTCATCAGAACATTTACCATGAAAGTATTTATAGAAAAGGCAAAGGAATGCTACATTACGGAAGCTGAAATGCCAGGTCATGACCAATAACATTGGAGATTCTTCTTTTGATTATAGCAAGAATCTTTAAATATATATCAGGAGTACCTGTGGCAGCAATATTCAAAGCATGAACGAATGGTAGATTTATAGATATGTAAGATAGATGATGGAGAGATAAGTTGTAGAGCACGGCACAGTGAACCAACTTTCCTGTCAGCAGACCTAAATATTTCCAGTATGAACACCCAATGAATTAAGTAAAAAAAAAAAAAACTTAAATATTAATTAAGATAATAATAATAATAATAATAATAATAATAATAATAATAATAATAAAAAACTAATTTATATGGCTTTCCCAGCGGACTGTAACATAGCAACCAAGGAATTTGAAAAACTATCGAAGCATAAAGACTTTGAAATCGAAATGGAAAAAATGTGGAAATTGAGAACAAGAATATTACCGGTCATAGTGTGCTTGGAATTATAAAAAAAAGGAACACAACACCACATTGAAAAAAGCCCTGTAAATCCCAGCTTTAGAGAAATAAAAAAAAACTGTCTTGATAAGTACAGTCTTCAGACTAGGAAGAAATTTGTCCATGTAACGCTAGTGATATTATGGGAGTTTGGAAAAACAGATCATGAAATGTAGCCATAACAACACACCTGCCTTAGTTCTTCCCGCAGACTTGGTAGGTAGTGTGATCAGAGCAGAAATGGAATAATAATAATAATAATAATAATAATAATAATAATAATAATAATAATAATAATAATAATAATCGTCATCATCATCATCATCATCATAGTGAGTACAATATCAACGTCAAAGAAATAGGCAAAATTAATACCGACTTCCAGAATATGGGACGTTCGGGCCCTTAGTGCTCCAGTTATCATTGGGGCATTAAGGTCTATACCGCCCAAATAAATGTCTTACATTGGGAAAATCGGAATAAAACTTAGTATACAGTTACTTCAGAAGTTTGTGTTGCTTGGCAGTGCAAAATATTCTGCGAACGGTGCTCTCTGTATGAAGCCATACGATTTCATGGCGAGCACTCCATAGTGAAGACCTCCGGTTGAAAACGAAAATTGTGCGACAGATAATAATAATAATAATAATAATAATAATAATAATAATAATAATAATAATAATGATAATAATACTCAAAAGTTAACCTGTACCAATAGTAATCGGGACCTTGGGTCCCGTGAGAAAAAGAATGGACAATTTTACTAACAGTGTCCCAGGTAACATCAACATACAAATTGGCCAGAAGATGGCCCTGCTAGGAACATCACATATAATAAGAAAAGTGCTATCAAATAACTGACAATTCTCCTATAGGGCGTAAGGACCATAGTTTGGACCCGGCTCTTCAGGATACAAAACAGGGAGCATAACAAACAATAATAATAATAATAATAATAATAATAATAAACAATTGACAATCTTGTATCAGTTTGCACAGTGTTAGTACCCACTGAATATAAAACTCGGCATGATAGAAAATATGCAACTTTTACGGAAAGGAAACTGCAAGGATCTGGTATGAAAATCACACAGATACGGTTACAGAGATTGGGCCTGTGACAATTTCATAGGACTTTAAAATACACAGAATATCAACGCTAATCGCCCAGACACCGAAAAAACCGAAAAAATGTCGCACATGAGAACATCAATAATTCCAATTGTAGTTGGTGTCCTCGAATTGTTTGGAAAAGGTTCCAATAGATTCATTGAAGAGATTCTTGTAACCCATGCCTTAAAGAAATACAAATGATTGTACTCATAAGTACAGCTCACATATTAAGAAGAGCTTTATTTATGTAACATTTGTGTGAATTTATGCATTTATTTATTTATTTTTTATGATCAATGGAAAATGTCATGAAGTCATTTCTGACCTTGGGTCTTTGGTTGGCACCAGAAAGGAAAAATGTATATAACAGGAATCAAAGGAAATAAGAACAACAACAACAATAATGATAATGAAAAATAGCAAAAGCATGACAATTAGCCCCACTATCACACAAATATTAATAATAATAATCTATACTCAGCTGATACAACGGGCATGTTTCTCGTAGATTCTAATCTTGAGGGATCGGAGGTGTTAATATGTACATATCTTTGTCTTGACGAATTAAGATGGCTACAGTAAATATGCCATTTGTTACACCAAATTCCCTTTTCACTTGCCTGACATTAACCAGATGGGTAAGTTTCCTAGGGGTTGACACACTGTCCATCGCCGTTGGTGAGCGGGAACAGTGGAGATTATTCAAAACTTGGAAATCACATCAAGATACACGGAAACATCTTCAGTTAAAGCTCGTCTGAACGGACTGGGCTGTTCGAATTGAATTTATTTCTAATTGGGCCTTCATCTGCAACGTTTGCGCGCTGATATTATAAAAAGAATATTGTCACCAAACCGCACGCGTTTGGCTGTGATGCATGAGCCTGATATATCTTTGTTGGTCTGGGTGTCCCAATGGATATATTGGTATTCGTATATTTTTAACCCTGCGTCACTTTTGTTTTTTACGTGCTGCTTTCTTCTTCTTCTTCTTCTTCTTCTTCTTCTTCTTCTTCTTCTTCTTCTTCTTCTTCTTCTTCAACAACAACAACAACAACAACGATAACAATAATAATAATTGAGAAATATGTACGACAAATACAAATCTTTCTGTCGTATTTGTCTTATCTGTACTCATAGTGGCAACTTATATGATTAAAGCTCCAAATATTATATATTTATGAGAGAGAAACAGGCAAAAAGATAGGGGATTAAAGTAACGTGTATCGGAAAAAGATTGGTGGGAGTGGGGGTGGATTATGAGTGGTGGGTGCGGCAGAGTAGGGGTGAGGTGTAAATCAATTCAGCTCCATTAAATCTTCTGTGCTTGGATTGTTTCCGAGTAAAAAGGAAAATGTGTTGTCGCCCAACTTTCACTTTAGCGAATAGGAGGACGTGTGGCAGGGAGAGGCGAAACAAGAAAGATGAGCGGATAAAAGGGTGGGTGTGGAGCAAGTCACGTGGTTTTCAGAGTCCAATTATATCCATTCTTTGAGTTGGACTTTCAATCGCTAACTTCCTTTTTATTTCTTTTTTATTTCTTTCCTTTCTTCTTGCCGCCTGCATACTTCGCCTTGTCACATTTTCGCGCCCGTTCCGTCTTTTCTTTTCTTTTTCTTTTTTTTCGTGTTCATCTTTTTCAAACCATGTGTGTGAAGAAAATGTTTGAGAATCTAGTTTGTATCGACTGAAGATTATAACCAAGAAGAAATTTATTAAAAAAAAACACACAAAAAAAAAACCGTTTAAACAAAGACGTTTTTAAAGAATATAATCGAGTGACAGATGAGACAAGAAAGACAAAGACGTAAAAAATAAAATAAATAAAGAGAAAATACAAATTTTATAAATAAATAAGTAATGAATAAATCAAAGGGAAGAAGAAGAAGAAGAAGAAGAAGAAGAAGAAGAAGAAGAATAAGAATACAAGAAGCTAAAGCAAGAAGAATCGAGAAGAAAAAAAAAAGGAATTTGAAAATGGGGAAGACGAAGAAGGAAAAGAAACTAGAATAGAAACACAAATATTAAGAGAACGAAAAAGAAAATAATAAAAAAAAACGAAGAAAAACGTAAAATAAAGAAAAAGAAAAAAGAAAGATATTACAATAAAAAGATCATGACAGATAAAAGATTCAATAGAATTAGCGACAAAAGAAATGTATAATCAGAAAACTCCAAAACGCAATGCAAAAATCAGATGCAAAACTGTTCGCTATCAAAACTTAAACAAAAGGAACTGCAAACCAAATGTGCATGGTTGCGCAGAAAACACTTGAAAAGAGAAGCAAAATACCTTTTAATGGTAGAACAATATAAATATATGAATACAAACTACATTAAGGCCCAAATAACAAAACAACCATATAATAAAAAACATAACCATCTCCAGCAACGTATGTTTCAATCTATAATACACGTCATTGCATGGGGCTGATAAAGCTAACCATTGATTATTCTTCGTCATCTATGTGCCGTCTCCCTACAGGACGTTGGCGATCATGGCTTTCCACAATTTCCTATCCTTTGTAGAACTTAATAAATGTTGTTTGTATCTCTTCTAAACCCTGTTCTGAAATCCATTTACACAAGCACGCTAGGTAGGTTATGCGATATCTTTCGCTGCCTCTCCTTTCCTCAATCTGTCTTTTGAGTATCAAGTTTTCCAAGCTTTCTTTCCTCATTACGCATCTTATAAACTTCAACTGTTTGTTTCTGATGTTAAGTATAAGTGCCATTGTTGCTCTCATTTTATCTAAAACTTCGTTGTTGCGCATGTGTTTAGTCTATAGTATTCTCAGCATCCTTCTGTAGATCCACATTTCTGTTGCTTCAAGTTTTTTCATTTGTGAGGAGATTGTCACTACCATATAGGAGGACTGATATTACATAACAATTTCAATACTTTTTCTTTATTTTTCTGTTTCTAAACACTTTCGTTAATTCTTGGAAAGCATAATTCGCTATCAAAATGCGACTTCGGATTCCAGTGTCGAATTTTCCATCCGTTGTTAAAACCCTTGCCAGTGGTTCTAGGAACATTCACCGTAAGCATTTTTGTCGTAGGGAAACTAGCCTCAGGAATTTTCGCCGTAGAAAACTTTGCAGTATAGGATTTTTAAAAGTGTGATTTAGATGGAGGAGATGCAGTACAAATGAAGAAAATATATATTGATATCAATGCAAGACTTTAGCGGAAAATGCTTCATTGCAGTCCAACGGAAAAAAAACTCATTATTTACGAAACACTCCTCAGAATTTGCACACATTTTAAATTATTTCTCTGTTAATTTGATATATTTTTAGTCTCGTATTTTTTAAATAAGTATTTACTTTTTAATTTCTTTTCTGATGTTTGACCCTGTAAAAAAAGACATCCATATATACTTGATAACAAGGTTATTTTCCTATTAAATTGAACATTACTCCAAAAGGGACGTTCATGATAAGGGTATCGAAAAAAACTGCGGTGAAATTGTCTTACGGCAAAAATCATATACGGCGAAGTTTCCTACAGCGAAAATTCCTGAGGCGAGTTTTCCAACAGCAAAAATGTTTACGACGAATGTTCTGGATACGATTTAAAATCTATTTGATTTTGATAGCTCCAATTCTGAAATTGCATGTTGGGCTCTATCCTTTTCTGACAACCATTCTTTCTGTCTTCTGGCAATTAATGTTTACTCCTTTCTTCTCGCCTTCGTTTACTACTTTGTAAAGTTCTTGGAGTTTCCATTCTGTGTCTGCTATCAACACGGTCGAAACTTTGCGACAATAACATCAAAGAGGAGAAGTATAATCCGCATGTGGTTTAAGGCCACATCACGTTGAAAGACCAGTTCTCGTACGATCACCGAAGTTAAGCAACGTCGAGCCTAGTCAGGACCTAGATGAGTGACCGCTTGGGAATATTAGGTGCTGTAAGCGTCGCTGTGCGGGTGGTGTAATGGATAACGGCTGGATATTGTTAATCGGAAATCCGAATTCTAATTCTCGTTGGGCTCGCTTGGGAGAAGTATGAATGCACCACTTCTACCCCCAACTATGGGTTAATTAGTAAGACGTGTATCACTAAACCATTACATCCCAAATGATGTGCCTGCTATCAACACTGTTACCTGATATTCTGATAATGATTTTCTGCGTTTCGATTCTTAAAAAAGCTACCTAAACTCTCCCGGTTTACTTTCCTTCTCTTTCCTTTTTCTTATTCTACTGAAGTTGACTCTTAAGTGAGTCGAAATTTCATTTCGGATATTTTTTCTTCTGCAGCAGCCAACTTTTCAGAAGGTTATTTGCTGTTTGGATAGATGATAGGTAGGTATAGAATGTCTGTACTTTTAATAAAACATTTAAAAGAACAATTGTACTAAGAATAATAAATCATTCTTTGGTGGAGATAGAATGAAGAAATGGCTTATAATTAGAGTGTTGAAGCACTAATTAAGTATTAACACTCTCTTATATATATATATATATATATATATATATATATATATATATATATATATATATATATATATATATATAATGAAAGCGAAGACTTTAAAAACCCATGGTAATAATTTATTTCACGGGATCAATCGGATCCCGTCTCTTCAGACCAAACAATTTTACAATAGATAAATTTTAAATTTATCTCGGTACAAGCGAAAAAAAAACATTTTCAAAACATAAGAGGGGAAGATATAGATTTTAAAATAAGCTTTTAATATGGAGGAGGAAAGAGAGGGAGAAAAGGGGGGATATATATATATATATATATATATATATATATATATATATATATATATATATATATATATGTCTCTCTCTCTCTCTCTTTATATATATATATATATATATATATATATATGTATATATCCCCTTATTCTCTCTCTTTCCCTTCCCCAATATCTCTCTCTTTCCTTTCCTCCATATCTCTCTTTTCCCCCCTTTTTCTTTCTCTCTTTTCCCTTCCCCCATATTCAAATCTTATTGTAAAATCTATATCTTCCCCACTTACGTTTGGAAAAAAAAATTTCGCTTATGCTTGGCTATTTTTATCTATTGTTGTAAGATTGTTTGGTCTGAAGAGACGGAATCTGATTGATCCCGCGATATAAATTATTACCATATATATATATATATATATATATATATATATATATATATATATATATATATATATATATATATGTATATATATGAAGAAAGTAATGGATTTGCTTTTATTAAACCGACATTTTTTTACTTAAACGTTATTTTAGGGTATATCCGTATTTGAGTATACGTCCCGTTCATTTATTAAACAGTATACTATTTTCTTCAAGCTGCCTGAATATTCGATAAATAAAAAAATATACTGTTTAATAAATAAATAGAACGTCTACTAAATTAAAGGTATCCACTAAAAATAAAGTTTAAGTAATAAAATAAATATATATGTTTATTTGTGTGTGCGGTTGTGTGTGTGTGTGTGTGTGTGTGTCTGTGTGTGTGTGTGTGTGCGCGCCCGAATGAATTCACAACGAGTTAGAATTCCAGTCGACTCCATTATATTCACTTACGTTCTTACACCCTTGGGAAAGGGTACTAATCCTCTTCTTCTCACCCCTGCTATGGATAATTTGCAGGACAGACTGTGATCTATTCGATGGCAACTGGTCTAGGAGAAGGAGAACTCTGAATTCAAAACCTGCAGCGGTCGTTTGGGGAATTTGTGGTACGTCTGTATTTGGCCTTTTAAAAAGTGTGGTTTGTTCTGTACAAAGCCTTCACCACTATAATCAAATCATATGTGCTGGTGTCTGGCTGTCGGTTCCTAGGAACTGAGCTGCTTGACCCCCATACGTCGAATACGACGGGAGAGTCCACCATATGTAAATATTATTAAGTTGTATGGATATGAGATTGTGACCCTAAGTTTCACGCTTTTGAGAAAAACTGGTTTATTTTAAAAAAATTGAATCTATTTATGCTTGTTTGTGTTTGAGTATGTTTGGTAGTGGGAGGGGAAATTTTCCTCTGTGTCCAATTGGGGTACACTCTCACACACTATTGCGTATGTATGTATGCTAGAACGCATGGGTGTGTATGTCCACCTAATCTCGGATTGTTTACATGGAGGTGTTTGTTTGAACTGAAATGCGTACACCTGTATGTATGTATGTATGTATGTATGTGTGTATGTATGTATGTATATGTGTATGAGAGTGTCACCCCAAACGGACACAAGAAAATTTCCCCATCCCACCCCCAAACATATTCACCCACAAACAAGCATAGATTCAATTTTAAAAATATAAACCAGTTTGTCTGATGATAGCAAAAGCGGGAATCCCAGGGTCACAAGCTCATATCCATACAACTAAATATGTTAGCTCTATCACTGATATTGAGCCCTTTCCATTAAGCACTGCGCATAAAAAATAATATATATCTGTAAAACATGCATATATATATATATATATATATATATATATATATATATATATATATATATATATATATGACATTTGGTCACTTCTTTCTTTATTCAAAATTCGAACAGAACTTATGGGATAACCTGATATATATATATATATATATATATATATATATATATATATATAGGTAATAATCCGTTGCTATATAATCCAAGTGAATCCTATTTATACAATATAAAATATTAAATATTTAATATTAAAACTGATTCACACATAAAGCTCAATGTTTTAATTAAACAGAGCAATATATTTTATATAATAGGAATTAAGATTACATTGGGTTGATGATGATTTTCGCCATGTAAATGTAAATTGAAATAAAGTTTAAAAGGATTTTTCAAACCAGTCAATGTATGATAAATTATGAAATGAAAATGGCAAACTGAGGAAGGAAATAAAGAAGGAAGGAAAAATGATAAAAAAAAGGAAAAAGAGAACAAATAAAAACAAGTAAGTAGTATAAATCTGGATATGAGGGGTGGTCAGAGGAGAAAGGAAGAGAAAAAAGAGGAAGGAGAAAGAGAGGAGAAATGACCTATTTATTTTATACACAGTAACAATCGGAAGGAGCTTCAGACTTAAAGAAACACTTCTTAAATCTATTAACAAAAATAATATATTAAATAAAGAGATAGACGCATTTATATGAAAGAGAGTTATTTCAGAATTAAAGATATATTAAAATACACAATATATCAGAAAAATATAAAAATTGAAATATACTGAAATGATTATAATTATCTAAGGTTAAAGTATCTAATTTAACATCTACATATTTTCATTTAAACATTTAATATACAATATAATGGGTTTATCCCTTTATTTAATATAATATTACTTTACAATTTTACAATTTCCACCGTTTAGATGATATTATTATTAAGAGAAACAATATTTACTAGTCATACATAAAAAAGCTTAATACAAATCATCAAACACCAATATTGTTTAAAGAATTTTATTTTTTTTATGTGTATAAACGTGCCGATTTTTGTAAGTAAGGTCGAGCATACACGACATTATCAGAAACTAAGAGCGGTAACTATAGTCAATTTAAAGCCAACATTTCTAAAATTCAATAAAACATTTGATTACGGAGAATATTTTCCTAAATAGAAATATTTAACATTTTGAGGGATTTGCATAGAAAATTCAGAGCGAACCACACCAATCCACAGTAGACGCAAGTACCCGAATTACTTCTCTGGGCCAGCCAATTTAGGTTTCTTAAATTGTTGCGCCATCCTAACACGAATGCCTGGCTGCACAATGTCCAGTAGATAACCATTTATATATATATATATATATATATATATATATATATATATATATATATATATATATATATATATATATATATATATCAATGGTTATCTACTGGACATATATATATATATGTATATATGTATATATCAGGTCATCCCATAAGTTCTGTCCGGATTTTGAATAAAGAAAACAAGTGACCAAATGTTACATTTAATTACAGATTCAATCAATCAACAATGTATTTTCCCTGATTATCTATGACTTCCTTCCATCTATTAACAAACTTATTATTTCCATTACTGTAAAATTATTTTCGCTTTGATTCGAAGAACTCACAAATGTCAGTTTTAACCTCTTCCTGTGTTACAAAAGCTGTTTCTTCCAAATTATTCTGTAAGCTATGAAACAAATGGCAGTCTGAAGGAGCAAGATCGGGAGAATAAGGTCAATGAGGAATTTTCTCCCAACCAAGTTCTTCGATCTTTGTGACGTGATTCCTGCTGTGTGTGGTCGCGCATTGTCCTGGTGAAACATCACCCGTTTTCGATTCATTAGAGCAGATCTTTTTTTCCTCAAAGCTTGGTTCAAACGCTCTAAGTGCTGACAGTATATTTGAGCATTAATTGTTGCATTAGGTGGTAAGAATTCAAAGTGGATTATTCCTTGGCAATCCCACCAGATTGAAAGAAGAACCTTTTGCCCATGAAGTTCCCATCTCGGCTGTGACTGGGGTCCTTCCCCTTTACCAAGCCACTGTCTATGACACTTAAAATTTCGATAAAAGATCCATTTTTTGTCGCCAGTCACAAGTCTATCCGAAAAAGGTGAAACAAGTTGGCGAGAATGGAAAGAAGAGCAGATGTCAACTCGGGATTTGAGGTTGTTTTCAGACAATTTATGAGGCACCCATTTTCCAAGTTTAGGAACTTTTCCAAGTTGTTGAAGATGACGATGAACAGTTGTATGGTTTGAACTGAGAACCGCTGCCAATTCCTCAACTGATAAAGCAGGATTCTCTTCAAGGGCTGCTTCAAGAAGCTTTTCATCAAACTCAACTGGACGTCCGGTTCGATCTTCATCTTCAAGGGTGAAAT
>OZ038476.1:73635161-73655161 GCA_964036315.1 Acanthosepion esculentum
ACTGAAACTATGCTGAGCAGATTTTAGTTACATTTTCTGGGAAAGAGCGTTTTATCTAGCGTGATCAACAATTTCAACAAGGCCAGCCATATGTAAAACAATTCCATATCTTTATTATCAGCTGGTGTTATTGGTATAGATACTTATATATATATATATATATATATATATATATATATATATATATATATATATATATATATATTAAGAAATATACTCTTAAAGTGTGCTATATTTATGGGTTAAAGTGCTCAATATCACAGATAGAGCGTGTGTAAATATAAAAGTGAACATAGAAGTCAGCACTTAGAGGCGACAGTCTGTTTCATGCTAGTGCAATCGTCAGGCAACTAGTGCTGTTATTTTTCTTGGCTATTTATATATAAGGACACGAGAAAAATAACAGCACTAGTTGCCTGACGATTGCACTAGCATGAAACAGAGTGTCGCCTCTAAGTGCTGACTTCTATGTTCACTTATATATATATATATATATATATATATATATATATATATATATATATATATATATATATACTTGAAAACAAATACACGCACATTCTTTCACACGCATACACAAGTGTTTGTGTAATCAGAACAAATTGTTCTTGATATATATATATATATTGTATATTTACAATATTTTCTTTATATATATATATATATATACATATATATATATATACATATATATATATATATATATATATATTGTATATTTACATACGCTCTATCCCTTATATAGAGCATTTTTCCCATAAATATAGCATACCTCAAAACTACAATTGTATGATGTATATATATATATACTGGCGCTGCCCTCTTCCGCCAGTTTGGTCGTGGAGATCGTGCAGATCTTCGCCTATTCCGCAGTTGGGTTCTTCTGGGGTTGGTCTCGGACCGTCTTGTTCCTCCGCCTCGAATTTATTGCCGTAGGAGTTTGACCTCCAGACGTTTTCTCTCTTGGGATCAACGGGATAGGCAAGCCTTCTACCATGACAAGAAACGACCATATATATTGCATATTAGTTACTGGGCATAGACGAAGCAAGCATCCGACAGACCGATGCAATCAGGTTTGCCAGATTTCTAACTGTGCACTTTGAGCCGCTATGGATATGCTTCTGGCTAAGTATGTGGGCTTCTCCGTCGTGCAGAGGTGTACACCAAAATCAAATTCACGCGAATGGCCTCGTCAAGCTCTCTTTGTCAAATAGCCATCTCCGTTCACCGCCACCAGGGAGAGAAAGTGTATAGGGAGACAGGATGACGATCCCGATGCTCGGATATGAACGGGTGCTGACGACAACGTATACACACACACACACACACACACACACACACACACACACACACACACACACACACACACACACACACACACACACATATATATATATATAATTGAAACCTTTAATATATATATATATATATATGTATATATATAATTATTTATTTAAATATTATAACATAAATATGTTATAAAATCACTACAAAAATAGCCATTTTGTTTCAACACTTCTGGTGTCTTATCAAGTGATGATGTTGAATGTAGAATAATATATATATATATATATATATATATATATATATATATATATATAATTTAAACAGGTCATCTTAAAGCATAATGTTTTGTTACTTGTAACCATTGTTTGTAAATCAATAAACACTGCATTATGATTTAATGAGTGAGTACTTTTATAGTACACAATATATATATATATATATATATATATATATATATGTGTGTGTGTGTGTGTCTGTGTGTGTGAGTGCGTGTGTGTGAACATGCGTTCGTTCATGCGTGTTGTGTAGCGTGTGGGTGTCGATGAGATATATTTTAATATAATAATATACACAAATATAATTTTTAGTGTAATAAATAATTAATATTACACGTTTTTCGATAAGTGGTCTAACGAATGCCGGATAAGACATTGATTATCCTTACAAAGATTGTGGGGTGCAGGTTCGAGCCCTGTTAGACATCTCATTTTCTTTATTAAGACTCTCGTATGCTCAGACCGGTAGACGTAATTCAAACTGTTTAAAAACAAGACATCAAACATATGTATCCACTAAAGATAACACTTGCAGTAATAAGAAATCTCTCTTCCCCCTCTCTTTCTCCCTCATTCTCTCTCTCTCTCTCTCTCTCTCTCTATATATATATATATATATATATATATATATATATATACTAACACAAAAATAGAGAATGCCTCGTATCAAGAATATTTAACATTGAAAAACAAAAAGGAAAAAAATTAATTATTATTAATAATATGTGGAAATCTCCACACTTTACCTGAAGACCGTCGCGAGACCAGAAACCCGTGTAGTAAAATTATGGAAAATAAAGCATAATATTTAAAAAAAGAAATCCATATTACAACCAAAAACGTTTGCGGTAACTCTCTTCTTTTTAATATACACACTTTTCTCTCGTTGGAACCACTATAACCTCTTCCTTATATATATATATATATATATATATATATATATATATATATATATTTATATGCAGATGGCGATACTGATTTTCAGACAATCATACTCTGTAAATATGGGGCTTGATATAAAGAGAATAGCATATGAATAATAATGAAAATAAATTAAAATAAGTAAATAAATTTATTCATTTTTTAAAATCAAGTCTGATGGAGAGGTGTTTAATTCCGTGAAACTTCGGTAGAAACAGCATAATGAAAAAATTTAATTTTCTATAATAATATATATATATATATATATATATATATATATATATATATATATATATATATATATGTGTGTGTGTGTGTGTGTATGTGTGCGTGTCTGTGTGCGTGCGTGCGTGTGTATTTGTGTGTGTGTGTGTGTGCATATAAACGCGTATATATGTATATAATATATATAAGGCACCCACAAAATCTTTAGACGTTTTAAAAAAGTCATTATGAAAAACTTGGAAGAGGTGACAACTAAATTTTTGTTGAATATTATGTTGTTATTAAAGTTCTTGCAATCATGTTAATAGTTTTATTAATGATATGTTTGCATGTTTCAAGCCGTAATTAATGTTGCTTTAACCTTTCAGACATGGACTGAATATTGAATATTGCGTAGATGTTCTTCGTACAACGAATGTGGCCCAGATAAAAATTTATGAACCATTTGTATACAAACTTCAGTATTTACTTGATATTATGTAAATATTTCTACGGTAACGCGTTTTCTTTGTAATTTTAATAATTGGTGAACACCGTGTATATATACATATACACACACACACACACACACACATATATATATATATATATATATATATATATATATATATATATATATATATATATATATATATATATATATATATATATATATATATATCAGGTTATCCCATAAGTTCTGTTCGAATTTTGAATAAAGAAAGAAGTGACCAAATGTTATATTTAATTGCAGATTCAATCAACAATGTATTTTCCCTGATTATCTATGACTTCCTTCCATCTATTAACAAGCTTACTAATTCCATTAGTGTAAAATTCTTTTGGCTTTGATTCGAAGAACTCACAAATGTCAGTTTTAACCTCTTCCTGTGTTACAAAAGCTGTTTCTTCCAAATGATTCTGTAAGCTACAAAACAAATGGTAGTCTGTAGGAGCAAGGTTGGGAGAATAAGGTCGATGAGGAATTTTCTCCCAACCAAGTTCTTCGATCTTTTGTGACGTGATTCTTGCTGTGTGTGGTTTCACATTGTCCTGGTGAAACATCACCCGTTTTCGATTCACTAGAGTAGGTCTATTTTCCTCAAGGCTTGGTTCAAACGCTCTAATTGCTGACAGTATATTTGAGCATTAATTGTTGCATTAGGTGGTAAGAATTCAAAGTGAAATATTCCTTGGCAATCCCACCAGATTGAAAGAAGAAACTTTTTCTCATTAAATTCCCTTCTCCGCTGTGGTCCTTCCACTTTACCACGCCACTGTCTATGACACTTAAAATTTCGATAAAAGATCCATTTTTCGTCGCCAGTCACAAGTCTATCCAAAAAAGGTGAAACGAGAATGGAGAGAAGAGCAGATATCAACCTGGGATTTGGGGTTGTTATCAGATAATTCATGAGGCACCCATTTTCCAAGTTTAGGAACTTTAAGGAGTTGTTGAAGATGACGATGAACAGTTGTATGGTTTGAACTGAGAACTGCTGCCAATTCCTCAACTGATAAAGCATGATTTTCTTCAAGGGCTGCTTCAAGAAGCTTTTTATCAAACTCAACTGGACGTCCGGTTCGATCTTCATCTTCAAGGGTGAAATCTCCACCTCTGAATTTTGCAAACCATCTTCTGCAAGTTCTTTCATTCGCACATTCCTCTCCATAAACCGAGTGAATGTTTCTAGCCGCTTCGGCTGCTGAGTTTCCTTTCTTGAACTCATAAAGCATTATGTGCCTGAATACTTCCATGTTAGAAGGGTTTTAAACAAACAAAATTTAATTTTATTGTTCTCTGAAATAAAATTTGATCAGTTTAAATGCATCTAAACATGAGAATAATGTTCAGCTCCATTAGACATTATAAAATAATTTTTAAATTTCGTTCATTTTAACAAAAAGTTAAAATTTGGACAGAACTTATGGGATGACCTAATATATATATATATATATATATATATATATATATATATATATATATATATATATATATATATATATACATGTATATATCTATATAGTAATATATATGTATATGTATAGTAATAAATGTATATATATATATATATGTATATATATATATATATATATATATATATATATATATATTTAATCTAGTGAAAATCTTACACCTAGATTTCCTTCGCTATACAGATGTGTAAAGTACTCAGCTTGACATCTATGTGCAATTACAAAAAAATTCTCCTGTTTTAGAACAATATGTTGCCAGCAATCTTGAGATGAAAAAGTCCCTAATGTCAAAGACACTTAAGCATCGTCAGTAGACTTTGTCAAAATTGGCCAAATATTTCTGCATCACGGCTGCACCATTTCCTCTACGCAACTAAAAAAAAAAAATGACGGGTAAAAAAAAAACTAACAATGAAAAATAATTTTGCAAGAAACAGAAAAAATCGTTTCTTTCTGTTGGACAAAGAAAGGAGAGGCGATAAAAAACCCGGTAAAGATAAAAACTAAAGTAAAAGAATAACAAAAAATAGGAAAATTAAAAAAAAAATGTGACAAGATTTAAAGAGATACAAACAAAAAATATGTAAAACTTGAATCGAGCTGATGAAATGAAGACGAAAGAAAACAGTTCTAGATACACTACGCATGCGCATAGCGGTAAAGGAGTAAACCACGGACGTGTTGAAGACACGTATGCACACCTACGAACACGCAGGTTAAAATTAGCCCACATATATAAAATCAAGCGTTAAGTATACAAAATTAACACCTGAAAAAATGGGCACCTTTACCACGCCACAAAACGCTTCGCAATTGGAATATATATGTAATTGTTATTATAATGCGTATATAATTATATTTCATTGTTATGTAATCAAATGAATATTTAATAACATACATATGTAACTGTGTTGTAATTATATTGTAATATAACTAACACATGTAATTGTAATATGTAAATAAATCTATAAGGAAACAAATCCATGGAATAATGAATATTTGAATATAAAAAAAATATACAGTGATTTCATCTCCACCAAAAACTAAAATGTAAATATTTTTCTTTCTTTTTGTGTACCAGGTCCTTTCAGGACGTGGGCGATCATGGCTCTCCACCTCCCTCTATCCTTTGCAGCTCCAAGCAAGTTCCTTCTCACTTCTTCCTCCCTCAGACTACATTCTGTCATCCACTTGCTTAAGCCCGCCAGGTATGTTACGCGTTGTTTTCCCTTGTCTCTCTTTCCCTCTATTCGACCTGTGAGTATCAGATTCTCCAGGTCCTCCTTCCTCATTATGTGTCCCAGAAACTCTAGCTTCCTCTTCCTGATGTTAAGTATAAGCCTTCTCCTTGTTTACAATCTCTGTAAGACCTGATCGTTGCTCACACGCTTGGTCCATGATATCTTTAGCATCCTTCTGTAGAACCACATCTCGAGTCACCTTGAGTCTCTTCTGCATCTTTGAGGAAATACGAGATCTGATAAAAAAAAGTATGGGAATTGATGCTATAAAAAGTAAACTACAATACATATCAATTCTGCATTTAATCTCCTTCGAAGTAGTCCGCTTCCGAAGTCACATACTTTATCCAGCGCTGTTTCCATCGACACATGTATTCCTGGAACTCCTTTTTTGGAGGATAGCGAGCAGCTACCTTGTCGCATTCACTTGGAATCTGGTTCCTTTCAAGTGTGATTTGATTTTTAAAGAGGAAAAACTTGATAGGAGAGAAATCTGGGGAATATGGTGGTTGTCGGATCTGGGGAATGTTGTGTGTGACCAAAAACTGCTTCGCAAGACATGTTCACTGATGGAACGAATGTGGTGTGGTGAGACGACCACACTCTACACATCTTCTTTCCAAGCAATACTATAAACAACGGAAATGAGCGAAAACGTTATAATTTTATGTGTGTATGCGGGACAGCGCTCAAGGTCAATTTGTGTCAAGCGCCTTCACTCTGCGTACTTTAGTTTCGTTACCCTACCAACAGTCACAATATTTTTTGACCTGACCTCGTATTTTAAATGCATAATTTAAAAAACCGAAAATATTTATACATTTATAACTGGTGTATCTATGCTGTCAAAAATGACTGCAATTGTTAAGAAGTTATAATAGTGAGATGACGAGAAACAAAAACTTTGAAATATTGTGTTGAGATTCAACAAGAGCGGAGATCCAGAATACACAAAGTAAAACAGATGAACAGTTTAATTAACAGTTTAATTAAAATGTTCCCTTTATATTTTCTAGACAGTCAATGGTTGATTACTCTTGGTATTATATAAATCGCATTTGCTTAATGTATTTTCATGTAACAATTATATGTTTAATGTAACAGTGACTCCAAATTGAAACATCACTCAAGAGTAAAAGAAGATTATTAACAGAACGACAAAAAGGGAGACGCCAAAGCCTGTCCTAATATCAATTTGAAGGAAGACGATCATTTAAGAAACAAAATTATCTGAGTGCCTCGCAAGAAAGGCTTGAACAAACAAAACTATCATCTAAGAATGGATTAATTGAACGGTACATTTTTCCAGGGAACTAAATTTTGCTTAAATTTATTTATATACAGATGATATTTTTCTTCTTTTTTAAGGCTATTTTTAAGGTGGCATATGTATTTTTAAAAAAGATTTTTATACATATTACATAAGAATAATTAATTATAAAAATTAATTAAATTACATAAGATTAATGTGTAAGATAAAAATCTTGAATTTGCTCTGTCATAATTAAATTATGTCCAATTCCTCTTATTTTTTTAAAAAATTTACCTCAGCTCTTAATTTTTTCAATAGGAGCAGATAGGTTCGCCTATCGCCCGGTTGGCACACTTTTCCCATCTTTTGAATAGGAGTAGAGGTCTATCCCTCTTTCCTCTTCGAGATTGTTTTTTTTTCCGGTTCCTTATATATTATCATTCTTTTTCACTCCCAGTAAGCACTTGCGTCTTAAAGGCATTATCATCTTACTTGGGGTGAATGATTAAAAAGAAAAAAAGTAAATATAAATATTTTATTTGTATAGAATATTAAAATGACTGAGGGAAGAAGCCATTCATAAATTTACTACCTCATGTTGATTTACCTCCATTAATATATTTAGAGGATTTCCCGAAGGCGTTTGCGGCTGTGTCAGGAGGAGGAGAGTAAAAAATATATGAGTATGACATTTGCATCTTATATTCGTCTATATTGTATAGAAAATATTTACGTACACCAACTCAATTACTTGGGAGTAGTCCACAATACTATAAAGCGTGGCACGAAATATATAAATAAATACACAACGGTAATTATTATATATTAGATTGTATATGAAGCAAAAGATGTGCGCATTTTTCACAGACATTCGCCACCATTTTATATGATTTAAATACAAAATTACGATTAGGTTTCAGTTTTCTTGTTTTTGCCGTGTTCCTTCAGAACGCAAGCGATCATAGCTCTTCACAACTCCTATATTTTGTCGATCTAATTGTTATGGGTACTTACCTATAACGACAGCGTGAACTCTTCCTGACACTATAAATACTGCGCCTCTCAAGACGAGAGCGGATCGAGACGGAATCGAGTCGTGAGCTGTCTCTGACTGTGTGGGACTTCTGTCGAACTCTCTGCTTTGGCACAGAGGAACCCGGAAGAGGCTTTGCCGAAGGGCAAAGTTTCGTCCGGGGAGGTAGACAGTCCCTGAACCCGTTTATACCGGTTCTAAATGGGCATATTTTTGGCCGAGCCTACGGGCTCGGAGAACCCATATTAAGCCGGCCTTGTGCCACATGCAACCCACGTGGGAGGGTTGTTAAATATCGAGACGGAATCGAGTCGAGCCAATAGTAGTTCACTCCAAACCAGACTGACAGTCATACTAACACCTTCCACATCTTGTATTATTATTCTGTGTAATATATCTTTGTTATTTCTACTCTTGTGTTCGTGTTGTTCTTCCTTGGTCCTAACCTTGGACCATAACACTTATGTTTCTATTTTCGTTATCACTTCCAGTCCTTTTTCTGCCATGTAGTTACATTGTTTTCTTCTTTCACTCTGGCGCGCTTTCTTTTAGTATGGCATGGGAATATCAGATTCTCCAAGCCATTTTTCCTCATTATGTCCCCTAGAAATTTGAACTGTTTCATTCTAAATAATAGTATCCTTTTTGTTTCTATTTTCTTTAAAACTTCCCAATTAATCACGTTCTGATCAGAAACTACTTTGTAGATTAACACTGAATGTAAAACAGCGAGGCAAATTTGAAAAAAAGGTATTTTTTTTATAACTATCACGAAGAAAACATAATTTTAATTTGACTGAAAACGAATTTAAGGACTTTTATTTAAAAGGTTAAATTTCACACTTGGTTTATTCGAAACTTCATTTTATTCAAATAATTAACTTGAAGCTTTGAAAAGCGCGTGTGTTTAGAAAAGGTTTGTGTCTAATGTGCAGGTAGTACCTAATATGATAATCAATCGACCGAACCAGTTACGGAGAAGATATCAAATACATATCAAATACATATGTAATTGTATTATAATCGTATTGTAATAAAATAAATATGTAATGAAATACATATGCAGTTGTATTACATTCGCATTTTAACAAAACATAAATATTTAATAAAATGCATATGTAATTGTACTGTAATCGCATTGTAATAAAATATATATTTAATAGACTACATAATTTTACGATAAACATATTGTAATAAAATATATATTTAATAAAATAATTATGTAATTGTATTGCATTGGTCTTGTAAAAAAATAAATATTCAATAAAATACATATATAAATGTATTGCAAACGTACTGTAATAAAATACATGTTTAATAAAATACATATGTAATTGTATTACAATCGTACTGTAATAAAAAATAAATATTTAATAAAATACATACATAATTGTATTGCAATCATATTGTAATAAAATGCATATTTTAAAAAGTACATATGCAATTGTATTGTAATCGTGTTGTAATAATTGCATATTTAATAAAATACATACGTAATATTATTTTATGACATATATTGTAATAAGACACCTACTTAATAAAATACATATGTAATTGTATTGCGATCGTATTGTAATAAACACTTAATAAAATACCTATATAGTTGTATTGTAAACATATTTAATAAAACACATATTTAATAAAATCCATGTGATTGTATTGTAATAGAATAGTAATAAAATACCGATTTAATCAATACATATGTAATTGTATTGCAATCGTAACTGCAACTGTATGTTACTGCAATACATACATAAATGTATTGTCAGACAAATCTATAGAATAATAAATATTTTAGTAGTAATAAATACAGAGCTTTCATCTTCTACACCACAAAGTGAAATGTGTTTTAAATGCATAATTACAGAAATCTTTATACATTTATAAATTATACAAATAACTAGTGCTTCAATGCCGTCAAAAATGATGACAATTTTTAGAAAGTTTTAATACTGAGATGCAAAGTAACAAAATATTCGTAACCTCTAATCTTACATAATTGAACATGTTCAATGACTTAATATTAATATGAATAATTAATATCGCTACCAGATCTGGCCTGATGCTTCTGTTATGCATTTAGAGATTTCTTGATAAAAGACAAAAAGAAATACAATAAAGGAAACTTCAATGTTATTGGTCCTGAATCCTGGCATCAGTCAATTTCCACCGCCGTCACGTATTATTCCCTGTGCCTTTTCATATGTTCATGGTAATCGTTCTGATGAACTTTGCTCTATGACACCTAGACTTTATACATTCAAGCGCTGTAACAGATTGATGGCAAGGTCTTAACATTTTACCGTAGAATTGGCTAGACGTAACCGTGAGTACTACGATACTCGTTTCTTCTCCCGCACTTCTAGCTTCTAAAAATCTCTTCCGGTTTCTAGCATTCCAGTCAACTTTGATGTTTAAAATTTTAAATGGAGTTTCAATCGTTATCTTCTGTCATCTTAATTCCTGTTCTTTTATTGTTAATTCTCTTTAATGTCTTCTTTTTCTCATATTCTTTCACACTCAGTAACTCCTTACGTCTTAGTGGCATTATTGCCTTGCTTAGGTTGAACTGATTAAAAAGAAAAGCGTAAAGAAGTTAGTGAATTGTTTTAGTTACAGTATCTCGTTCACTATTTATGTTAAGTATTAGTTTCCTTTTTTGTTTTCAATTTCTCCAAAACTTACTCGTTACTCACATATTCCGTAAATGGTATCCTCATCATCCTTCTGTAGAACCACATTTCTGTTGCTTCAGATCTCCTCTTCATCTTTGAGGATATCATCCAGCACTCACTGCCATACAGGAGGACATACATATATAGTATCTCTCTGTCTATATATATATATATATATATATATATATATATATATATATATATATATATATATATATATATATATGTAAATATATACAAAGAGAGAGAGAGAGAATAAGGGAAAGAGAAGTATCAAAATCTATTTATTTTTGTATTTCGCGTTATGTCCCGATAGTCATAAAGCTATAATAATGGCATGCTAAATTGCATACATTTTACAAGACCTGTCATTTCCTGATGTTTTTGAGAAAGACGTTAAGAAAAAACGCTATTACTTAACTGATTCTATGTAAAGATGTACCAATCCTGTACGCACACTTATAAAAGAATAGAAAATATCATATATATATATATATATATATATATATATATATATATATATATATATATATATATATATATATATATATATATACTTAAATGCATATTTTATAGATTGATATTTATCGTCAGCCGTATGTTTATTTAATGTACGTAAGTATTAATGTTACATATATATATATATATATATATATATATATATATATATATATATATATATATATATATATATATATATATATAAAGAGAGAAAAAGAGAGAGAGAGTGGCATGTTTCTGCGTTATTGCGCAAGTGCGGATACCTGCAAATCCGTTGATACCTGAGTGTGCATTAATACATTTAGAGGAGTTCACGAAGACGTTTGCGGCTGTGCCAGGAGGAGGAGGAGGAGAGTAAAAAATATATACGAATATGACATTTGCTGCTTATATTCGTCTGTATTGCATAGAATAAATATTTACATACACCAACTTAATTACTTTGAAGTAATCCACAATTAGAAATGTGAATCCTGTACATTTTGGCATCAAGAATCCAGACAAACACATGTTATTAATTTCAGTCGAAAAAGTCTTTTTTGTTATATATTTTTACAATGCACGAATAAGTTGTCGCGCATCTGGACCAAATTTATGGCCAAACATATTCTTTAATTCATGGTTTGTCTAGTTATTGTTAGTAATGTTAATATTGTCAGTGTTTTTCTATTAACTTTAACTTTTTAAAGAAAAGCTACCTTCACCACAAAATTTGAACCTGATATGAAATTTTAAAAAAAAATCATAAATTGACGAATATACAAAATATTAAACAGATTGTTGGTTGAATTTAATAAAAATGATTGAATTTTAAATACACATCGTGGATAAAATATGGGTAACCCAGCAAATTTTTAAAATGTTAAAACAGTATTAAATGTCCCGTGGAACACCCAGGTACACGGCTGATATGTGTGAGATATCTTTCACTCATTTGCTGATTTCAGCCAACCTTTCTCGCAAAAACACAAACAGTATTCTTCGCAAAGGATTCCCTCTGTTCATGCGCCATTACGTTTAAAGGTGGTTAAACTATCATTCCAAGAGGCATCGTGTGCCTGTCACAAGACTTAATGACTTAATACACACTTCTAAAAAACAAACAGCGCGTCTATTTCTAACACAAGTATCCACTAAAACTAATGTTTGAATTAATAAAAATATAAGATTAAAATGAATCCATTAACTCTTTATATATATATATATATATATATATATATATATATATATATATATATATATATATATATATATATATATATATATATATATATTAAATAATTAATAAAGCGACAACCTTAAGGTTCCCTGACTATAATTTATTGCCCCAGAAAATGTATCTTTTATTAATTATTTAATTAATATTTGCTCTGGTGTTAGATTCAGTTCTCTGGATTACATCCTATTTGGAATTATCCACACGGATTACCAAACCTTTCATTACATTAATACATACATACATATATATATATATATATATATATATATATATATATATATATATATATATAGAGAGAGAGAGAGAGAGAGAGAGAGAGAGAGATTTGAATTTAGCTGACTTAAAATTAATTTGGAGAAGTTTATCACTTAGGTGACTGGTGTTGGTTCAGTCATGCCTGCTATGTAGTTTCGTCAGCACGTCAAGGTAACATGTTCACTCGTCAGGGCTTTCTGTCTTCTCTGCTTTTATTTCTCAATTTTGCCGTATTTATATGTAGTTATGTGTAATTTGATATCATTTTATCGGTGTGTGGTTTTTCAATTAATTTGTGTTGTTGTGCTCACAACAGTAGGTAGAAGGCATAACTGAACCAACACCAGTCAGCTAAATGATAAACTTCTCCAAATTAATTTTATTGACGCTCTATCCTAACTTCTGATATCGAGCACGTTTATGACAAAATCCTGCCTGTCCAAACCGATTTTCCACCAGGAAAAAGAACCAGGTATTCTGGCACTTAACACTATGCTATACTATAATATATATATATATATATATATATATATATATATATATATATATATATATATATATATATATATATATATATATTATATATATATATATATATATATATATATATATATATATACATATATATATATATATATATATATATATATATATATATATATATATATATCTTAACATGTTCATTTTCTTAATCAATCCATATTTCAATCAATGAATTTTTACCAATTTATTTATTTTTCACATAGGTACGAGGCTGGCATCCCGTTCCCACCCCTACACCGTTGAAACTGTTAGATGTAGACGTCTCTTCTACTCCAATAGCTTCATGTCTCGCACATCTCGCCTGTGGAACTCCCTTCCTTATTCCTGTTTCCCTGACAAATACAATCTCCAACTATTTAAGTGTAACGTCAATCGACATCTCCAGTTGCCTTGATCTATCCACTTCCCTTCTCCACATCCTTTCACCTTTCATTCTTATCTGCTCTCGCTCCAAATCTTCTGTAACCCCCTTGCCTTGATCGATCCACTATCTTTCTCCACATCCTCTCCTTTACCACTCCTATCTGCTCTTCCTCCAAACCTTCTGTAACCCCTTGCGTGCTAGTGGCTTCCAGCCTTGCTTGGGGTGATAAGCTTAAAAAAAAAAAAAAAGGTAAAGGAACTGCTCCACTATCTTGTCAGTATTGACACATTGCACCGGTCAGTTTTATTTTTTGCCTGAAGATTGCTATGTGCATAAAACTCAGAATTGCATCGAACGGTGTGGAATAAATACATATACACGGGGTGTAACAATAAGCTTTCTAAATTCATAAAAGTAGAAAGACTGTCTAGTGCGAAGTTGAGATGGGATGTTGTCTTTAAAAATCTACATCTGGCTTTTACATCAGCTCGAGCACCGACCACTGGCGGTAGTGGTACATTCAGTTATTTTAACCAAAAAGCAGATATTTATTCGCGTTACACTTAACATGGACGTTTTATACTTCGTTGAAAATTAAAATGATCACCGATTTTTATAAAGAAAATAAATTCGTTGATTTGTGATGTGCAGCGTAGAGGTGGATTTGATTTATTTACTTATTTTTTTTTTATTACTTGCGTCTTTTCGAAATAGGAACAAAACGGAAGAAACTGGAGTCGGAAAGAGAATAAAAATGGCGGGAAGGATGTAGTGAATTTAAAAAAAAAATGCGCATGGACTAAAACGTGAGATCTGTAGTGTAGCGAGAGTGAGAGTTAAAAAAAGCGGGAAAAAGAATTGTGAAAGCGAGTAAAGTGATGACAGAAGAACAAAGGGAGGAATATTTTGACGGAATTAGAATGAAACAAAGGAAAACGAGAAAGAGAGAAACCGCGAGGAAGCGAACGACGCGAAAGAAAAAAGAAAAAAAAAAGAAAAAAGAAAAGAAAATCGATTGGAACGAACAAAAAATAAAATAAAATCATGGATGGGGAGAGATTTAAAGATAAAAGAGAAAGAAGACTAAATAGTTTAAAGCAAAAAGAAAGCTGTCAGGTAAAGGAGAATAATAATCTGGGGAATAATCGAAAAATGTATATAGCGAAGAAAGAGAATGATGAAAAATTCTACTTTTATTGCCATGTCACCCCAGGACATAAACGATCATAGCTCTCCACTGATTCCTTTAATTTCTGTGGTTTGCCACGAATTCCTGGAAAATATAGCAGAGTGGTTTCCTGTTGCATTCTCTACGGTTTGGAATTCAGAATTCATCTTTTCTTTGATTGGTTGCCACTCAAGTTTAGGAAGCCCAATCTGCTCCGTTATTTGCCCCATATGGCAGTGGGGAAAAGAAATGTATTCATGCTTTGCCCAAATTTCGTTGAGAAAGGCATGAATCCATGTCTTGTAAAGAAATAATAATCAGAATACATTAATCCTTTGTGTATAAAACGCAGACCTTTTCATCCAGAATCGTGTCTAAGTATCTGCTGCGTCTTAAACTTTTGTTTAGAACACAATCCAATTTTGTCGGGACTCGAAACGGATAAAATCTGGTCAAACTAGATTTATTTATTTATTTATCGGACAGGTAATATTTATCTAATGGCGTAATCCAACGAATGGAAATAATTACCGTACGATTTTGTACTTTTTCCGGGTTTTGTTGTGTCTAGACACTTACGTGAGTTTGGAAATCGTTCAATGTTGAAAATATTATTTATTTTACGATAAAAAAAATACAAAATCATGCGTATTTTCAAAATAAAAATCATCAAAAATATTTTTTATTGAATGGCAATTAATGACTTTTTTGCAATAAATACCTACAGCAATTGTTGAAAAAAGAAACAATGAAAAACGTAAACAAAATGTCCCATTTATTTTTCATTTTTTTTCTCTCACTTTTCACAAGTTTTAGTCATTTTCTTTGCTCGAAAATCAGGTGCGTTCTATACATGAAGATAAGCATTTTTCTATGGTATTCCTCTGTTTTTAAAACTGCGACTCGTATTCCCTAGCGATCTATACACAAAAGATTGCTTATATATGCCGACGTCACCATAAATGGAAATGATAACTGTGATAATTTTACTTAATTGTAGTTGGTACACTCAGTTCATCAGTTCATATACAATGATTTTATGAAAGTTTATTTTGGATTTTTATTTTATTCAATGATTTTATTAAATAAAACTGCTTTACCAAATATACTTCAAATAAATAAAATAGGTATACATAAAATAAAACTTTAATAACAATAGCATTTGAAAATATTAAAAATAATTCAAATATCTTCAAAGGTATTTCACTCATCTAAAATCCTGTTTTGAAAGTTAAAATTATTAAGCAAACTAGAGGTCCTACCAGGATTTATTATTGGCGAAAACAATCGTAACACTTTCACTCGCTGTAACACCACCCTGCTGCGTGCTAGTGGCATTCTCGCCTTGCTTGGGGTGAAATGATTAAAAATGTTTAGAGTTTTCCGCCTCCAAGATTGACTGGTATCCAAAAATCAAGAACTCAGTCACAAAGATCCATAAAACGGAGAAAAAGAGAAAGATTCATTAATTTCACAAAAACAAAACTGCGCTCATTTAACTACCATAGGGGAACTTTTCCGCCTGCCATCAGCATTGCTGACGCTAGAATCCTGGAGAGCAACACACTGCGCCTTCTAGGGATCACGTTTTCCACTGACTTGAAGAGAAGCGACTACATCAAATCCATAGCTGCATCTACTGCAAGGAAAGTTAGGTCAGTGTGTCGTGCCAGAAAATTTTTTTCGTCAGACTTCATCTTGCACATTTACAAATCTACCTTTCGACCATGCACTGAATATTGCTGCCATATCTGGTCTGGTGCTCCTGCTATTTATTTCGAGGTTCTTGTCATGATTAGAGAATCTTTGGAGGTACCTACTAAAATGTATATTTGTATACGGAAATTAATTTTTCTTTTTAATTCGCATTAGTATTACATCATTATCTTACAAGCAAAACGTTTTTCTTCTTTTCTTTTCCTTTTTTTTAGAACATGGCTGTATTTCATATATAGGTATATCCAAAGATTCACTAACAAATGAATATACATCCTGAAAAAATGCCGCGAACCTAAAAAAAAGTTTTATCGTCAAAATTATTATATTATTGTTAAGAGGAAAGACCAAGGAATTTCTTTTATTATTAATTTATATTTTTAATCCTTTTTGGAACCTTCATAATTTGGCCATTTTTTTTCGCCTGAACTGGTGACCATAAATTAGTATCAGACATTTTAGTGAAAACACATTGATGTCGAAATTATTGCAAAAATCAAATAAATGTTAGATTTTAGTGAAAATTTCAGGACTTATTTACAAATCAATTAAATTATTGTCTTTCTTTTTTAGAAAATCATGATAATGTATTTTTTTATATCTGATACCTCATCACTACTTAATTAAATTTATTATATTTCGAGAAATTCATTTTTGTATGGTTTACTTATATATTAGTTATAACCAAAGTCGTTCGAGAATTTAAATAGTTTATTCATTTTTGTAAAACAGGACGTCCAGCGACAAAAAATATGTGCCGTGAATTGTAAAATAAAAAATGCAATTAAACTAAGATATTATTTAATTAGAAAAAGCTTTTAATTACTTTTATGAATAAGATATATTATGGACACTATGTTTACAGAAAAATAAATTTTCGATGAATAATGAATTTTTGCAAGAATTGCTTTCACTTTTTAAATATTAATTAGAATAATTTATAAATTTTGAAATATTTTAAAATTCTGTATTAATTCATACCGGCATGTGATATTGTTATTAAGTAAAAATTATACTTACTAACCATAAATAAAAAAAAACACGTAATACACCTCAGCGTCACCCAGTATTTAAAAAATAATTTTGATTTTTTTTTTGTGTTTGTGTGTATAAACGTACCGATGTCCATACACGATATTATCAAAAAATAACAGTGGTAACTATCTTAAATTCAATGTCAAAGTACCTAAAATTCAATAAAACATTAGATTACATACAATATTTTCCAAAATTTTTCAGATTACTGGGTATTTCATATATATATATATATATATATATATATATATATATATATATATATGCGTATTTCATTGAATACGACAGTTAAGGTGCTTTGCTTTGGTTTTTTACAGAATTTCTCTTGTGATCTCATAATTTTTTCTTTTCGGATGATAAATTATATAAAAACTGTCCATCTGTTCATTTTATCCGAGGGCTTTCGGCTATACATTTAGCCATTTTCAAGGTTGAAATATATGAACTGTTAACAAGAAATAGTTTGTTGTATGTATGTATTTATATAATAAATACATACAACAAACACTATACCTTTCTGACCATAGCTCAATTAGGTCTCATTTAAATACTCATAGAGACCTACCGAACTCTATTCGCAACATACTTGTTGACAACACACATATAATAGCATCACCTATATACAAAAAAAGGTTAAACAATAATGAAAGCCTTATTAATAAGAACAAAACAAACAACACTCAATAGTATTAACTATGAACATGGACACAATATCTTGACCGTGTTTTGAAAATGAAAACATTATATAAATACATACATATAGCAAACTATTTCTTGCTAACAGTTAATATATTTCAACCATGAAAATGGCTAAATGTATAGCCGAAAGCACTTGGACAAAAAGAACATTCGGACAGTATTTATATAATTTATAATCCGAAAAGAAAAAAAGTATTAGATCACGTGAAGAATTGTATAAAAAACTAAATCAAAGCAGCTTGTCTGTCGTATTCAATGAAGTGTGCATGAAAGTAGGATTGCTGCCTAAATACACACACACACACACACACACACACATATATATATATATATATATATATATATATATATAAAGGCGTTATATGCGTCAAGTAATTTTTACAGACATGCACCCACCCGTAGAAAAAAGTAGTAAATTTTCCAAACATCAGACTGTCAATAGAGCTGTCAGCACCTCATAAAAACACTCACCTCCTTGTAAGAAAAATGCTTTTCTAACATATTTTAAACTAAAAGTAAGTATTTCTTTCAAATCAGATGCATTAGACATTAAGTAAACCTCAAATAAAGTTTCAGAAAAGTATATTTTGAATGATTTTTTAATAAGAGAATTGTAAATATGGCTAAAATTAGCTCATTTTAAAGCTTTGGTACCGCTTTTCTTTGCAGGTACCTATAAATAATATGTAAATAAAAATACTGCAATAATTATACAAACATGTGACTGTATGACAGCATATAAGCAGGGAGTTATGCATATATCTATATCTAGAAAGATGAGGGGAGAGTAAATGAGAGACAGAGAGGAATATATACATATATATATATATATATATATATATATATATATATATATATAGAGAGAGAGAGAGAGAGAGAGCGAGAGAGAGAGTGAGGGGGAGTAACAAGAAGATCATTAATATGGATAAAAACGTTAATACTCATATCTAGCTTCTTATGCACGGATAGACCTTTTATAAACGTTCAAAAGCGCATTGATGTAGGAACATATTAATAAAAAAAAAATCTGTTGCGACCACCTGCAATCTGACCGGGTCTTGTGAGCTCGGCCGCCGGCTGACGGACAACATCAAAAGACACGTTCTTATCCAAAACTCTAAAGCTGAATTGGATTCTTTACGACTATTTGGGTAAAGCGCTGGATGACCACACACTCTACTTTTATCTCTTTCTTTCTTTCTTTCTTTTCTTTTCTTTCTTTCTTTCTTTCTTTCGATTTTCGCTGGGCTTTTATCTTGTTTCCTTCCTTTTGATGTATCGCCACATTTCCGTTTTTTTCAGTCTTTATATTTCCTTCTTTATCTTTGGAAGCGTTTGTTATATTTAATCGTGTCGTTCTTATATAATTGTACATCAAAAGGTATTCAATTACATTTAATTCGATTTAGCAATCTAAAATATTTTTTTCAGGCATATTTTATATCCATCGTTTGTTTATTTTTTGGGATTCACTGGTATATCATTTTTGTATCCCTGATTTTTGCTATGCTCCTCGTGAGACATGGAAGCTATCTTTCTAGACAGCTAGCTGGAGAGCGAAGTTACTCTCTTTATCTACCTATCTATCTATATCATCTATCAGATCATATCTTATTATCACACACACACACA
>OZ038476.1:73660161-73732661 GCA_964036315.1 Acanthosepion esculentum
CGATTGTTCGTTGTCTCTGCAAAGATTTCAAGAAGTTTAAGATGGGCTTCCTTTCTGAATGAGCGTAAAGGCAGCCATGTTGAAAGAATGATGTTCACAAGAACGAGTGTCTCCAGATAATGGACATGTTCTTTCAGTCTTTGTTTGCTGCAAAATGCTAGACAATAACGTTTGCAATGATGTTGTAATTGCGAAAGAAAAAGAGATAGAACGAGAGAGAGAGAGAGAGAGAGAGACAGACAGACAGACAAACAGACTGAGACTGAGAGAACGAAAAAGAGCGATAAACACTCACATACACAATATATATACATCTGTGTATACACAGCTGTTAAGAGAGATGTGTGACTGAGACAGAAAGACTGAGAGAGAGAGAGAGAGAGAGAGAAGAAGCAAGTAAGACTGTATACAAGTAAAGAGAAGGGAAATAGAAATAAGTGACCGAGAAAGAAAGAAAAAAAAAGAAAGAAAGAAAGATAGATAGAAGCATGAAGTAAGAGAGTATGAAAGTAAAGATAAGGAAAAGAAAGGTGACTGAAAAAGAAAGCCTGAGAAAGAGAGAGAGAGAGAGGGAGAGAGAGGGGGGGCAACAGGAAAGAGGCTACAAAAGTAATAAAAACAAAAGAGAGATGTAGGACCGTGAAAGGGAGGGCGTGAGTGATAAGCATTCACATACACATAGTGACTGAGAAAGAAAAGAAGAGAGAAAAGTGAGAAAACAGGACGTAAGAGAGTATGAAAGTGAAGATAAGAGAGGTAAGTAACTGAGAAAGAGAGGCTGAGAAAGAGAGAGAGGGGGTACAGCCGAATGAAAGAATACGAAAAAGAAAGAGTGTTGGTAAGAGAGAGTACGAATGTAAAGAGTAGGAAAAGGGAGATGAGTAACCGAGAAACAATGACTACTAGCGAGTGAGCGAGCGAGAAAGAGAGAGAGAGAGGGGGGTGAGAGAGTGAGAGAATACAAAATTAAGGAGAAGGGGGAATAGTATCTAATAAAGATTCAGAGAAACAAGGAGGCTGTAGGTACGAGAGTACGAAATTAAGAATTTAGAGAAAAGTGACCAAGAAAGAAAGAGAAAGATAGAGATAGAGAGAGAGAGAGAAAGAGAGAGAGAGAGAGAGGCAGTAGTAAGAGAGTATAAAAAATAGAAGGAAAAGAGAAATATGTGACCGATAAAGAAAGAAAGAGAATGAGAGGGAGTGAGAATGCGGGAGAGGAAGTGACAACGGGTAAGAGGGCACGGAAGTAAATAGAATGAAAACAAAGATAAGTGATCGGTAATGAAAGCTTTAGAGACAGAAATGGAAATATATAGAGTGAGGCAGCAGGTGAGGTTAGTGCAAAATAAAGTGAAGGAAAAGAGAGTTCAGTAAGGGAGCAAGAAAGAAGAAGAACGAAAGAGAGGAAGAAAGAAAGAGAAAGGGAGAAAGAGGGAGAGAGAGGAGCAGCAGGTGAGTGTGTGTAAAATTAAAGAGAATGAACAGAGATCAGTGACTGAAAAAGAAAAACTTGAAAGAGAGAAGGGAGCAGATAGTGAGAGAGATAAAGAGAAAGAAAAGGGATCGGTAAGAAAGACTGTATGATTGCGTGAGTGGGAGAAAGAGAGATTATGATAGAGAGAATAGGCAATACGTCTTCATATTCTTATAAGGAAATATCTGACATTTATTGACAAAGCAGCTAGTACTATAGTTGATTGAAGTTTTTAATTTTCGGGAAAACAAATTTCTCAAGTCCAATAGCTGTTATCACTCTTTCCAGTATTGATAGAGTTTTCCTTCCTAAACTTTTATTTAAAGTAGTGTGGAATATCAACATCTTGAGTATGTCATTATTTTCTCTTCGACTTGCGTCTGATTTTACTGCTGTGAAAAGTACTCAAGTGGTCTGGTTTCTGTTATTTGGTACAGTTCTTTGTGATTGTGTAGCGACAGTCCACAAGCTTCGAAGAAGGGAGGTTTCCCCAAGACCCATAGGCTTCACTTGTTTAAAATAATTTTTAACCATTGATCTTAGGAAGCGGTTGTATACAGCAGACATTTTAGACATTTCTAAACGAGTTTGGCGCCATGCATGACATCCACATGAAAGTCTCGATATGACATGGCTCGGATTTTCAGGCTAATGTTTTGATTTTGTCGCAATAGACCAGATATATTAAAAAAAAAAATTAAAGTAAGTGTTGTCTAACAGGCATATCCATCTTGTTTGATAAAAACATCTAGGCAAAAGAATTTGACAAACCTTGCAAAATCTATAAGGAACTGGAAATATAAATTACCAGAATGTGGCATTTATGCACAACCGCCATTCCAGTAGTCAAGGGAATACTAGGAACGATGAAAAAGAATACTGATGGGCACATTAAGAAAATCCTTAGAAATCTATTACTATCATCGCTCATATAATCAGAAAAAAATGTGTAAAAATAAATGCTTATTTTTCAGAGTAACTAATAATTTCAAAACAACAGTCATTGAAACAAAGCAAGTTCAGTCGACCAATGATGACCATTCCAGAACAACGTAACTATAAACAATTCGCGAAACGGAGTGGCTCTTGCAGCGTGTCTCACTGGCGACGGTTCGAGGTAATGCTTTCTCCATCATAGCGTTTGTAAAAATATGCTCAATAACATTTTAAGAAAAAATGAAATCCACTGCTAAGTCTGCTGTTAATAAGGTTAGTTCACTCTGTCGTGCTAAACAAGTTTTCTTCCCCGAATCTATCTTTCATATTTATAAGTTTAACATTCGTCCTTGCTTTGAATATTGCTATCACATCTGGTCCAGTGCTCCTGCTGTTTATATAGAAATTCTTGATAAAATCCAAAGAATCTCGAATTCTTGTCACATTCCCGCCACCATAATGTAGTTTCTCTGTGCCTTTGCTATGTATACTTTCATGGTAACTGTTCGGATGAACTCTTTGCTGTTGTACCTCAGTCAATTATGTGCCATGACTGACGAGGCAGATTTTTTCCCCGAAGTATGTTGCAATTTCTTTCTGCGGTTGACCAGTTGCCATCCAAAGCTATACAACTCGGTCTGTCCTCCTATTTACATATATTATATTTACATATGGCATCGGTCTTTCTTTCTTTCTTTCTATTTAAATAATAATCAGTTCGGTTATGTGCCATGCGTGATACACGCTTAGGCGATCATGTATCTTTCGATACATGACTGACGAGGCAGATTTTTTCCCGCAGTAGGTTGCTATTTCTTTCTGCGGTAGAACAGTTGCCATCCAACAATTAAGAGGTGAGCTCACTAGAGGTTGCTACATGCCTTACTTCTTGCCTATCTCACACTAGATTTTATGAATTTAAGCGCAACCCTAGATTGGTAACAGGATCTTATCAATTTACAGTAGAATTGGCTCCATGTAACTGTAAGTTCCATGCTAACAGTTTATTTTCTCACATTTCTCGTTTGTGGAACTCTCTTCCGTATCAATACTGTCCAGCCTACTTTGATCTTCATAAGTTTAAATGCAATGTCAATCGTTATCTTCTGTCTTCTTCATTATTCTTCTATTGTTTTCCCTTCTGAATAATGTTCCTTTTTTTTTCTTATTTTGTCACAATCAGTAACCATTGTGATTTAGTATCTTTACTGCTTTGCATAGGGTGAAATGAATTAAAAAAATAAACAAAATTTCCTTTTCATCAGGTCTCAAGTAAGAGACTTCGTAAAAGATTTTATCAAACAGCAAAATAACAGGAAATAATAAAAATAATAGTGCGGAATTATTCATCTTACATGGTAGTGAATGCTGGACAATCTCCTCACGAGCTAAAGAAATCTGAAGGAACAGAAATGTGGTTCTACAGAAGGATGCTGAGAATGCCAATAACTAAATATGTGAGTAACGAATATATTTTCTGGAAAATGAAAACAAAAGATATACAATTACACTTAGAATCATATAATGCGGAAAGAAGGATTAGAGAATTTGATAGTCTCGAGACATGCTGAAGAGGGTGGGTGGAAGAAGAAAGCAACGAGTAACCTACCTAAAGAGATTGTGCAAATGCTTGGCAGAACAGTGATTGGGAGGGATAGTAAAAAGACAAATATTACTAAGAGCTACAGAAGAGAGGAAGTTGTGGAGAGCTATGATCACCTACCTCCTGAAGGGACACGGCATATAAACGACAGTTATGCCGAACATCTTCGAACGATCATGAAAATTTTAGCAAAAGATGGGAAGAACTACATATATGGAGATGAATTAAAACCGGCAAAAATATAACATTATGTAAAAAACAGAATACCGAGGAAGGTTCTGGAATATTTGAGAGGGTTGAAATCTTATGTTAACGGTTAGAGAGTGAAAAATAATAAAATAAGATTTATTAGTGAACTAGCAGCATGGATCGGCGTTGCCCGTGCTTGATTCAAAAATTGTACGACTCATACAGCAATCACTATCACTTGACTTAAAATATTTTTGCCCTTCCTTGCCTTTAAAGGAGTGCCCATTGCCGTGCTGATGTTGCTACATGCCTTACTTCTTGCCTATCTCACACTGTGAATTTTTTCTAAGCTTTATACTAAACATTAAATCTGTTACGAAAAAAGAACTAAACAAAATGAACACAAAACGATCAGCTTTAAAAAAGCACTCTTAACTGGAAAAAGCGAATGAAAAAAGAATGTTAACAACAAATACTTTTTCACACCCAAACCAGTTCTGCGGAATCAGAATCAATGTTGAGTTTAAGCAAGCGAATGAGCCAATTGGAGTAAAGTGCCATGCAGATTTAAATTTTTCCTACTTGTGACGAATGCAGCTATCGATTTTTGTGCATGCTAGTTAACATTCGTGTCAGTCAGCTGTTGGCTCTCACGCTGGCCAATAGAATCTTCATGCCTATTCGTGGCAGCCAGCTATAGGCTCTCACTCTGGCCAGTAGAAAATGGCCGCAAACTACATAAAAACTGCCGTAGAAGCATGAAAATATCGATCATTTCCACTATCGATGGGAGTTGGGAAATGCAAAGTCGGTATTGGCCTTTTCACTAACTTGGAGCATGTGCATGTAAATTTTGGTGCAAATACGTCGGAAATTGCGGCCGTGCATTCGTTGCACACACACACACACAACACACACACACACACACACACACACACACACACACACACACACACACACACACACACACACTTCCTGCCTTTTATAGATAGAGATGTCTTCGTTTTATCAAAAGCGCAAAAATGAAAAGAAATGGAGACGAAAAGGACACTAGTGCTTAGAATCAGAAAGAGACAATTGGCATTTTTATGGAAACGTAACGAGGAAAAAGGGTTTGGAAAATTTGACACACACAGAAACAGGAAGGCAAGAGACAGACTGAACGAAAGCAAGAGAAGCAAAGGAAAACAGCGCGCAGCAATGAAAGCGGGCTTTTGTAAATGGATGTTGGGTTCGAGATTGGGAGTGATAGCAAGGGGGCAAAGATTACATAGAATTACAATGAACACGAAATTGCGGCGAGACAAGACAGCCAAGATTCTGAAAGGACACAGTACATAGAAAAGTAAATGACTAGAAAACTGAATAAATGGTGAAACAAAAATGTAAGGATTTAAAAAGTCTTTATCCGTGGTGAGGAACAATCCAGAAGAAACTTAGAAAAAGGTTAGGCTAACTCCAAATTAGATAAATATTTGAATATAGTAATGCAAATATTATCTGTTTCCTTCGATATTTATTGACCTAGAAGTTATTCAGTTATGTGCCATGCGTGAGACATGCTTAGGGGATGAATGACGAGGCAGATTATTTCCCGCTAAAAGTTGCCATTTCTTTCTGCGGTAGACCAGTTGCCATCCGAGGCTATAGAACCCACTCTGTCCTTATGTTTACATATATTATATATATTATATTTATATATGGCATCGACCTTTCTTTCTTTCTTTTTTTCTATTTGAATAATCGTCAGTTCATTTATGTGCGATGCGTGATACACGCTTAGGCGATCATGTATCTTTCGATACATGACTGACAAGGCATATTTTTTCCTGCTGTAAGTTGCCATTTCTTTCTGCGGTAGACCAGTTGTCATCCAAGGCTATAGAACCCGCTCTGTCCTTCTATTTATGGCATCGGTTTTTCTTTCTTTCTATTTTAATAGTCATCAGTTCACTTATGTGCCATGCGTGATACACGCTTACGCGATCATGTATCTTTCGATACATGACTGACGAGGCAGATTTTTTCCCGCAGTAGTTTGCCATTTCTTTCTGCGGTAGACCAGTTGCCATCCAAGGTTATAGAACCCGGCATGTTCTACTACTTACCGATACCTGTGGGGAGGTAGAAGAAGATGAGACATACCACGGGTATTAGCACGTACATGAATGTAATGGATTCGACTGGAATTCGAACTCGGCTCTACGATTCCTCAGTCCGAGCTGCTAGCCATTTCTCCACCGTAAGTACTAATTTCAATTAAAATCTATAAAATCTTTCGATTGAATTCATTTTTCAGGTAAATAGATATTTTAATTTAATTGTATCGATCTTTCTGACATTGTTGGAGAATGTGCTAAACTTTTCTTTAAATTCGTGTGTAACATCAACATATTGACACGTTATTTTCTCTTCGAGTGGCATGTGCTATCCAGTTTAGTTGTTGCTGCTGTTGAATGTCCTCAAGTGATGCGGTACATCACTTCGTTTTTGATTCTCTAGCGCCAGTTCACGAGGTTCGAAGAAAATGATCCTCACTAAGACCTACAGACTACATTTATTCGCTGAAAGTTATTTTTAATCATTGACCTTTGAAAGCGGTTGTTTACAGATGCGAGTTTAGATGAGAGTTCGCGCCATGTATGATATCCAAAGGAAAGTTTCGATCGGATGTGAGTCTTTTTAAGAACCGAAATCGAGTTCTATATTCTACGTTTTAGTTTTGTAGTAACTTGCAGTATTGGGCGAAACTACTCCTAGCGAAGACTATTCTATGCTTCGAAAATCAAAGTAGTAACTTTCCATCATCATCATGCAGACACTGAATTTTCGTCTATCGCGATGAACGGGTCTTCTCTTAGGGAGGTATCGTACCTTGAGAGCCTACTGAGACTTAAGGTAAACCCTGACAACAAGTACAACTCGTACATAAGAGCCATCGCTAAGGATGCAGGAAAAATAGTCGACTGCCCGTACCGCCCCAGGAAGTACTTGACTCCTCCTGTTACCTTCAGAAGAGCCAGACCAGTTCGAAAATGAGCCGGAACTGCCTAGTCTTTACCTTGTCAGTCTCGATAGCGTCCAAAAGCGTAAACGCGGCGTTCTGAGTGATTAATTATTTTCCACCTTACAACCTCCTTCCCACAGACGAAACGTTGCAAGCCTCTCATATATCCATCACTATTTCCATGTAAAGAGTTCAGACGAAATGCATTCTTGAGTTCCACTAGTTGTAACCTTCACAACGCAACCCTCCATGCCATACACACTGAAGCGAACCACCTTCATTCCCTTCGGTGAGATGTAAGTTCCACTCGAACGTCTTCTACCCACGAACCGCTACTTTGTGGAACCGACTCCCAAGAGGATGCTTCCCCGATTACCCCAATCTTAACCTGTTCAAGTCTACGGTTAACCGTTATCCCACCCACCAACATTTATTCATAAACCTCGCCACTTACTCTGTAACCGTCTACCTAGAGTAGCTCTTGGGCCTTGTATAAGGGGAATAATATTGTAAAAAAAAACATGTTCATTTTCCTTATTTCCTACATTAAATATGTTATAACTGATCCACACACCAAGGTATTTGAAATGGTATGTGTTTATTAATCCTTCACCCTGAATTTTTATTAGCTTAGCGTAGATTAGATGTGGCACAAGGCAGAAATATGAGGATTGAACACAGTCGTAACTGATCTATCTAGACTAACTTGTTAACCATTGCACCACATCAACGTGTCCCTAAAAGATTTCCTAAAGCATAACTTTGTAGCAGAAGGCCGAAATTAGGGAACAACCAGTAAGGAATGAAATCCATCCTGAATGTTTAAGATGGTATCATCAGGATATCGTGCTATCACTGTTTTCATTCAAATTCCATATGATAAAAATGTGTAAAGAATATGTTAGCGTCACGCGAAGACTTGCTTCCACTTGATCTCCCCTGAGAAATGAACGGCTAGTGTGAAAACTCCACGAACATATAATGAATAATACCAATAACAAAAACAAATGAGGCCTGCAACAGCATTAGGAGAATGAATCGCGATAATGGAGATATATTTTTTTCAAAACCGTGACAGACATATCTATCACCTTCCCCACTTTTGCGAAGCTCCTTCTCAGCCAGCGGCAGACTCCCCTCTCGAATCTCTCCGATGTGATACACCTGCTCCCACTGAAGCAATCCTGCGCCGCCACCATGCTTTTAGGTGAGCGTGGGCTTTTAAAAATGATGAAATTCCTTAAAACATCGAACGAAATGCCCACAGAAAGGAAATTAATATGATAGCCTTTTCTTTTTTTCATATTTTCTTTATGGACCGGAAGATCATTGGACGAATCGGTGGTGTGGGATGATTATCAAATATATATATATATATATATATATATATATATATATATATATATATATATATATATATATATTAGAAGAAGAAATGATAAGAAGGCGGTTTCAGAGAACGTATTTATAACAAATAGTAATTACAATAAAGAAAAAAATATGAAAAAGATACAATGCCATAGAAGCATATATATATATGCTTGTGTGTGAATCTGTGAATATATACATATGTGTACTGTATATATGCGTGAGCACAGACATATACATATACACACACATACATACATGCATATATATATATATATTCGATATATATATATATTCGTGTCTTTCTCCCTTTCTTTTTCTTTTCTTCCTCTCTCTATCCTTCTCTCTCTCTCCCCTCTCTCTCTCTCTCTATATATATATATATATATATATGTGTGTGTGTGTGTGTGTGTGTCTATTATTCACATATATAATACTATATGTATATACATAGTCTTTATATCTGTAACCTTTTATTATAAATTATCTATCTATCTCTCTCTCTCTCTATATATATATAAATTCTATATAAACATAAATTGTATATACATAAATCTATGTCTATCTCTCTGTCCTCTCTTTCTCTCTCTCTCTCTCTCTCTATATATATATATATATATATATACACACACACAAACTGGTTGCGATTAATAAATTGTCATCTAAATTACACCAAAAGAAAATAACACTACACTAACATGTTATTTCAACATAATTTTACCAAAATTACACAAAAACATCTTGTAACATTATAGCGTAAATTTATTCAATAAAATCGCCATTGGTTTCAACCAAGCCCTCCAGACGATTTCGGAATCTTTTGCAACTCTTCTGGCCAGTCTTCTTGATTAAGTTGTTGAATGTTGTCATAATCCTTGGCTTCAGTTTATCTTTGGTGTTACTCGGAGTTTTGTTGGTCTCTGGCTTAACTGCGCCCCCACACATCATAATCAAGACGTCGCAATCTGGGGAATTCGGTGGCCAGAAATAAGAGGTGATGTTATCGCAGAAATTGTCTGACAGTCATGACTGTTTTCTTCTGCTTGTGTAGCATGATGCAGAGTCCTGTTGCCAGACATAGGGTCATCCAACAACCACCTTCATAACTCTGGGCAGCACTACCTCCTCAAGATACTTGATGTAGGCCACCGTGTTGAGTCTGAGGACTTTTGGAAAGGTGAATATTTGGCAAAACATCGCCATGATGAGTGATCACTCAAAACACCAGTAAGTAAATGCATTTCTTTACAAAATTATACATTCATTTTTCAACAAAAACTTTCTTTTTTCGTCTTCAACCTGTTCATAAAGAGAGTTTTTTGTTTTAAATTTGATCCATTTTAATGATGATTACATTCTTCTGTAAACTTGTGAGCATTCAAACAACTGTTTGATGGTTTTGATTTTTGCATCACGATAACACAGATTTGCATTGCAATGAACAATGTAAACTGTGTCAATTTTTATTTTCGTAGCTAAAACAGAAGAAATATAATCTAATGGATTAAGGCACAGGGTGGCCCGAAAGTCTTTTCACCCCATACATAATATAATTTTCTATTTCAGATGGGGTGACACGAAATCCTACAGTTTGGAAGTGAGGCAGAGGGTGTCAAGACTTTCGGACCACCCTGTATATTCATTTCTAATCCGACATTATTTCTTATTAGTTATTTTATTATTATTGCTATTAGTTAAACGTTATATTTGAGTGTATACACGTATTTCAATAGACGCTGTGTTATATTTTTTATCAGTGTAAATTAATTTACACTGTTGTCTCTTCAATCATGGGAAAGAATTCTCATCAAGCGATTGTCCATGGCACCATTATTGACGCAATTCCCAACGAGGGAAAACTGGTTGTTCGCAGAATTTCACTTTGAAGCAATTAAAACGAACCTTACATGGGCGTCAAGTGTGGCTGAAAGAGCTACAGCCTTGAAGAAGGATAAACACAGCGTCAAAACACCTGGTTTGACACCTTAAATGAGTTCTGCTAGAACTGGATAGTATCAGGCGCTAAGGAATCAAAGGATGCCATGCACGTATTCTTGAAATGGAATACATCAGCCCAATACCTAGCACAAAACCTCCTTTCAAAGACAATATCCCCAAAAACTCTCTGGCGAATAAATAAATTCTGTCGAATCTTTTACATACCGAGGAAGCGAAATAAATTCCATTGAAAAAGATGTGAAAATTCGCATAGGTAAAACCTGGGCTTGCCTTGAATAAAATGGATGTAATCTGGAAATCTGATGTACCAGACAACCTCAAACGGATCTTCTTTGGAACTACTGTAGAGGTGGTCTTAATGTAAAGGTACCACTGCCTGGACATTAACTAAAACCATAGAGTCTAAGCTTACATTCGGATGCTCAAAGGTATACTTAACATCGCTTGGAGACAACATCCAGCTAAATCAACGCTCTATGGATCCATCCTCATATGTCTATAATGCGAAAGCATAATGTTCTTTGCAGGACACGGCTGGAAAGTAAAACATGAATTTGCGTGTGGTCTTTTGCTCTGGACACCTAGCTATGGTTCAATACCGGTTGGTCACCCAGCAACTACCTACATTGACCAGCTATGTTATGACACAGAATGCCGCCCTAATGAGCTTCTGACCTTGGTGCAGGAACGTGGTGGTTGGCGTGATAGACAGATGAATAACCGAGCTAGCTCGACCGAATAATAGAAATGTATAAAGGAACGTGCCGAATTTAGCTATATATTGTATCAAAACGTCACTTTCTTCCCAAAATAATGATTAAAAAAATTCGAACTCTGTCTTAATATGTGAAATTGACGCTTCTCGTAAGCTAATTTTATCTCCACTCTTACAGACTATCATTTTACCTTGGACATTCACTTCTATCTATTTCGATACCTTAATAATATCCTTTGTTCAAAACACATTGTCTTATTATAATTCTGCTTGTTCTTTTCCCAGCACGACCGTTACGCCCTGCCAATACCTCATAAATAATAGACTACTCCGTTTTGATCGTATAGAAAGACGGAAGAGACATATCAGAGACGCTACTTGCTTTCAGTGAAAGAAAAAGAGAATGGAAGATAGGAATATTTAATGTCTGTTTCAGTGAAATAAAAAAAAACTGTCAATTTGAAATCTTTTCATATGTATCGCCTTCATTAAAAAAAAACGACCAGCATTCATATTTATGATTGTTATTGCAATATTTTTTTAAAACTGTTAAGGTCAAATATTTTAACGAAGCAATAGGGGAATCTCTACGGATATTTTATTATCGTAGAACTCGACATGGGCTTATTCAGTCATTAAATTAAAAATTAAGATTCATCAGAAAATCCAAATAGAAAAACCGTTAAATTTTCACGGTTCTTTCTAGTTGTTATTATTATTATTATTATTATTATTATTATTATTATTATTATTATTATTATTGAGTAACGAGATTGCAGTATCAAAAATGACACTGGGATACAAACATACGAAGTCGAATATACCCTTCATAAAAACCCAGCCTGAAAAGGCTATACAAGGCACATGCATCACAGCTAGATATGCAGGATATTTTGACAGATTTTGATAATCAATTGATTAACTGAGTTTATATATTTTATGGTTTATCAACCCTTTTTGGTTTATACAAAGCCGAAACATATTTCTGGTCGTAGGAGGTTTCTTACAATATCCGGTTTTGCCAAGTGGCCCAGCTTTTGATATAAGCAGAATATAACATTGTAGGTGGTGTGGGTCAAGTTAGAAATATCTTCAGGTCGAGTACGCCAGTCTGCTCAGATTGGTTTCCGAACGTATCTAGACGTGACTCCGATTTTGCCTGGCTGCTTCATTCTGCAAACTTTTTTAAAAAAAAGCATCTCCAGATACAACTATGATAATCCCTCGCTATTACCACTCAGATGCACAGAGATGCACAAATGCGTCAGACCCTAGGGAAGATGCCTAACTAAGTTCAGGCAAGTGACAAGCAAATATGTTGGTAGCGAAAGGGATATTTACTTCAGTAGGACGTCGCATCGTGGCATTATTATTATTATATTTATTTTATTTCTTTTGATTTCAGGTGTGCACACATTTCCTCCGGGTCCCGCCCAGAGATCTAAGATTAGAAATAACATCATGACATTTTCCACTGACCAATTAAAAAACAAAGAAAAAACCCACAGACACATTTTACATAGATAAAGCCCTTCATAAAGTGTGGGCTGTACTAGTGAGAACAATTTTTGTATTTCTTTAAGGCATGGACGTCCAGGAATCCCTTCAATTAGTCTACTGGAATTTTTCCAACCAATCCGAGGGCTCTAACTACAACAGTGATTGTTGATGTTCCCATGTGCCACATTTTTGAGATTTCGATTTCAAGGTCCTTGTATCTTGATAGCTTTTTGAAGATCTTCAAGGATACATTGCAGTCTGCATGAACTGCCATATCAATTAGGAGGAACTTTTTTTTGTTTGCGGTCTGTAATAACAATGTCGGGGCGGTTAGCTTTGATTGTTCTGTCTGTGTGTATTGTGTAGTCCCATAAAATTGTAACAGATCCTATCTCCGTAACCGGGTCTGGGTGGTGTTCATATCTAATTTCTTTCAGTTTCCTTCCCGTTGAAGTTGCAGATGAATTTTCAGTGCAGATATTAGCCCACTCTGTCGTGCCGGGTTTTATATTCAGTGGGTGCCAATACCGTGCAACCTGATACAAGATGATCGTTTCTGGACATTTATCAAAGAATCTGCATTTTGGGCTGACACAATTATTATTATTATTATTATTATTATTATTATTATTATTATTATTATTATTACCGTAATAACTGTATTTTCTTACGGTTACACCTCGTTCTTCTACAACTGCTTTTCTGCAGCATTGAATCTTTCCTCATTGCTAAGTACCCGGATATACTGGCCCTGTGTAAGACCAATCTTGACTCCTCTATCCCTTCCTCTGATCTCTCGATCCCTGGATACCTTCCTCTCCTCAGAAAAGACTCTCTAACCCACATGCCCCTTGCCTCGATCGACCCACTGTCTTTCTCTTTCTCCACATCCTCTCCTTTACCACTCCTATCTGCTCTTCCTCCAACCCTTCTATAACCCCTTTGCGTGATAGTGGCCTCCAGCCTTGCTTGGGGTGATACGCTTAAAAAAAAATGATAAGGTACCGGCAACGTTCGTCGGTGCTAGCTGATCAATTATACATTAATACACTGCTATCATTAAGCAGTTGTAGAAGAACGAGGTGTAAGCGTAAGAAAATACAGGTAATGTTGAAGCTGTCTTTACTGATGTCCCACTGCAGCTGTTTGATTCATTTCACGTTTAATGCATCCCGACTACTTTGGTTTTATCTTGCAATGTTTAATTACCCTATTCGTCCCTGCATTGAATATTGATCTGCATTGTTATTGGTCGTGACCTGACATATCGGCTTCAGTCATTTACCAACTGCCGTAACGTACCTTCTCTGTACATTTTCTATAAATACTTGAATAGTAATTATTCTGATAAGCTTTACTCTTTGGTTCCGAGATTTTATAAATTTAAGCGTACTGGCAGATAAGCAGCAAGTTACGCTACATTATTCGGACTATTGTCCTCATCTTTGTTGCCATATTTATCGCAACGTTTCAGCCGTTGTACGCTCCGGCCTTCTTCAGGTGGTTGGAATGTCGAACTGAACCCTTTATTTCGCTGGCTGGGGTAGACTGTTCTAGTAACACGTGCCATGTCTAATGGATGTCAGTTATCAGTTATCTCCTGTTAATTCACCTCTCTAAGTTCTCCGCTGCCTTTACTAGGTATTGAACTCACAACTCTTTGGGTCCTGTCACTGGATCTAACCAACGTGCCATGTGCCATGTGTCCTTAAGGACATCCCTGTAGGAATTTCTGGGACTTGTAAACTTAAAGTCTTCAGCCATCATTATTTACCAGTGCTCATATTGCAATTTTTGCTGTTATCATTGCATGTCTCAGAAATTCCTACACAGATGTCTTTAAGGACACATAGCACAGTGGATAAAGGCACTGGTTAGATCCAGTGACAGGACCCAAAGAGTTGTGAGTTCAATACCTGGTTAAGGCAGTGGAGAACTTGGAGAGGTGAATTAACAGGCGATAAATGATAACTGGCATCCATTAGACATGGCACGTGGAACTAGAACAGTCTACCCCGGCGAGCGAAATAAAGGGTCCAGTTCGACATTTCAACCACCTGAAGAAGGCCGGGGCGTACTACGGTCTAAACGTTGTGATAAATATGGCAACGAAGATGAGAACAGTAGTCCGAATAATGTAAATAGTGTACATAATACCTCATCAAGGCAGCAAGGTATTATAATTTTACAGTTGAAATAGTAAGACGTAACCGTAAATTCTATGATAGCAGTTCGTTCTTTCGCATTTCTCGCTTCTAGAGCACTCTCCTGCCTTTCCGCATTCTAGTCAACTTTGAGTTTCATAACTTTAAATGCAATGTCAATAGTTATTTCATTGTTCTTTTCCCTTAATAATGCTTTCTTTTTCTCATATTCTTTCAAGGCTTACGGCTACATTCATTCTGGACAGAAATTTGTTTCTTCCCCATTTATTTCCCATTTGGTTAACTATGTGGTGCCAGACAATTTTCTCTCCGGAATCTATCTTACATATTTATAAAGTCTACCATCCGTCCATGCTTAGAATATTGCTGCGCCATGTGTTCTAGTGCCCTTGTTATATATTTAGGCATTCTTGATCAAATTCAAAGAAGAATCTGCCATACTATTTGTCTTGATCTGGCGTCTCGGTTTCAATCCCTTTTCCACCGACGTAACATAGCTTTCCTGTGCCGTTTCTACAAATTTTTTCATGGTAATTGTTCTGTTGAACTTTCCGCTATGATAACTGGACTTTATGAATTTAAACATGCTACTAATTTGGTGGTAAGGTCTCTTCATTTTACAGTTGAAATGGCTAGATATAACCGTAAGTTCCATACTAACTGTTTCTGCTGTCGCACGTCTTGCTTGTGGAACTCACTTTCGGCTTCTCGCTTCCAAGTTAAATTTGATCTTCAAAAATTAAATGCAATATCAATCGTTATCTTCTATCTTAATTTAATTGCAAGGGGTATTATATTAAAATCTTTAACAATATATATATATACATTAGACTCAGTCATTCCAATCTTTTTTTCTTTCCTTTTTTCCATTCTTTCATTTACTTCTTTTTATTATTCTGTCCGCTTCGACTCATTTTGTTTTTTCGTTTGTTCTGGTCTGAAAATTGTTTCTTCTCCATTCATTTTACATTTTTCTCTCCGGAATCTATCTTACATATTCATAAAGTCTACCATTCGTCCACACTTTTAGTAGTGCTGCTGCTATATCTGATCCGATGCTGCTGCTGCTGCTGCTGAATATTTAGAGATTCTTGATAAAATCCAAAAAAATAACCTGTAATATTACCGGTCCTTGTTCTCTCTCCTTAATAATATTTTTATCATATTCTCTCACACTCAGTACCACCCGCGTGTTTTAATTGCATTACTTGGGGTGAAATGATTAAAAAAATATTTTCTCTCTTGCTATTTCTTTATGTTCAGCTGTAATTCTATTTGGCTTTTTATATTCAATAATAATTTCTTTTATAGCTAAAGACCTCTTGTAAAGTCTTTCACTGTATTTTTACTTTGTTTTAAAAGTTATCTGCTTGCATACACTAAAAAAAACCTTTACCCTCAAATGTGTCCTGCTCAAATAGGGACTCATCGGATATACGCGTGCATCTTTTGTTCCGTCGAATACAGTCGATGCATCCAAAGTCTGTTCATTCGTCAACAAAGTACTACCAAGAATTTCCCAGTTTGAAAGTTTATTTTCTCTTTCCTTCGCCATTACATACCATCGGAATCTAAGGCGTTTGCGATAAATTTGTTACGCGTACGCTTTTGCGACGGTAGACACATTCATTTCTTGAGGCAGGCATCGGGGCGTGCGAATGCACTCTTCCAGGCCGTTCCACACGCTTAAAAAAAATCATTCATTCACTTTTTGAACCAGAAAAGAAGAAAATAGAAGCGCCCTGAAAAATAGGCAAACATAAGACGTAAGAAGACTGTTATAAGAAAAGCACGATGCCCATATAATGACTTATTTTTGTATTATCATCTTTCGACTCACTGAATTGAACATTTTTTTTTAATAGAAAGTTGTTTTTTTTTCTTATAGATTCCTCCATTTCTACTTTGTTTTGTTCGTTTGGCTATTTTTTCTTTTACAGTTTTTTAATAGCATGTTTGGTTTTTCCTGCCCCATACTTTTTAAAATTCTGCTAGCCTTTTCACTGAGTATCATGGCGGTATTCAAAGGCGTTCCTCATCATCCATATGATTCCTGTTTCTTTCCTTTTTTTCCTTTGTTCGTTGATTTCTATTTTTTTTTTAAAGTTTTTAGTTACAATTGATTTTTTTAATTCATGGTCTTGCTTTCTTTTGTTTCATTCTATTTGGAATTTTTCATTTTCTTTTTTTCCTCTCAACGCTTCAACTTCCTTATCTCTCTCTGTACCGTGTTCTCATTTTTTTTTACTTCCTTTTCATCTATTCATAATTCGATGATATTATTTGCATACTATTTTACGTCATTTCGTCTCTTTTCCCTTCCTCATCCTAATTCCAAATCTTTCCCATATTATCGACTTCCTTTTTTATGTTATCCTCCTTTTCATTTCCTTATTCCTCTAACACTTTCTTCTTATTCCACGCCTTATTTTCATTTTTTTTATTAAATGGCTTATCTTCATATTATATCTCTTAACACTTTTATCTATTAAACCTTCTTTCAAATTCATTTGCTTCCTTATTCGGTTCACCTTTCCAACTAAAACTCAATTATTAAATTTTTCGTTCATTTTTCATTTCTTTTTTTCCAATTCTCAATGGATTAAGATTCCATTAATGTTGGTCTTTTTTCTTCAGACATTTTCTTTTTTCATCATTTTTCGTCCTTCTTTCTAATTCTCGCTGTCTTTCAATTCTTCATTCTCTTTGTTGTTGTTACTGTTGCTGTTAATTTTCTTCTTCTTTCTTCCAAGTCTATCTTCTCTCTTTGATGTTTTTTTTTGTCTTACCTTCTTTTGTTCTAGATCCCATCTTTCTCTTCCTTGACTTCTTTTTTCTCATGTCTAAGTGATATTCTTTCTTTCTTTTTTCTTTTCCTTTGAGTTTTTGTTGCTGCTCCCGTCGACCCTCTCCATCATTTTTGTCCCGTCTTTCTTTTTCTCCACCAAATCAGGCTTTTCTTCTTTGCTTTCTTGCGTCGTCCTGCCCACAATTATTATTTGTACTTCACTCAATTTCTTGATCATCAATAACAACATTTTCAGTTTTAATTCTACCCAACCCCTCGGACCTCTTTCTCTCTCTCACTTATAAACCTCATAATTTTCATCGTCATCTTCTTTCACTAATTCGTTGTTTTTTTTTCTCCCTAACTCTCACGATTCATAAAAGAATTTAAAAACAGTCAACAGAAAAAATAGCACAGAAAAATCACTTCTATTCTTACATTATAAATAAATAAATATATATATATATATATATATATATATATATATATATATATATATATCATACAAAAAAGGTCGTTTCTACCACGCGTTCGCCACCCACAACTAAAATCACCAACGCCCCCAACCCTACATTTTCTGCCGTAGTTTCTCTCTCGGCAATCCAACACAAATATGCCTGACAGATAAAGTGTTATTAATTTAATTTTTCTCAGTCAACTTATTGAAACTTCCGGTTATTTATTGGACGGACGACAAGAGGTCCTGCAGTTTTGTACAGCTTTTTTTCTGATTTGAAAAAAAAAATGCGCAGGACCCACAATACTACTCTTCAAATAACACACACACACATACATACATACATATATATATATATATATATATATATATATATATATATATATATATCAACATGTGCATAGCGATTAAATACGTACATTTACACACAATGATAAGTATACAACCATAGTTCAGTAGACTGCAGCCGCATAGTTCAGTGTATAGGCGAATAAATGTTTCTTCGTCAGTACCTCTCCCCACACGTAGGCAAATATTTTCAAGCACGTACACACTCGCATATACTTATTCAGAAAACCCAATACATTAAGAATAGACTGCATATGAATGCACTTTTATTAAGGAGCATCTAGGGATAGAGGCACACGGACAGATAAGAGAGCATGCACAGCTTTGAAGTGCCTACATGATGGCACCTTCTGGGCAGGTAGATATGGAGACACGCGTAATTCCATCGAAACGCACACATGGGTTTAAATTCAAACCCACTTCAGTTTCAATATTTACTTTTGCCTAGCCTAACACAATCTTTGAACAATAAAATATAAACAAATAATAAAATAACCAAATATACCCCAGAATAGTATCAGTGGGTATATATATATATATATATATATATATATATATATATGTGTGTGTGTGTGTGTGTGTAAGTATGTACGTACTTATAATGAATATGTATGTCTGCGAGCATATATACGTATATATATATATATGTGTGCGTGTATGTGTGAAAAACTATAAACCGTAAATTTTCAAGCATACACACATAATGAAATACACTTTTATGTATTTGTGCAAATGAAGAGCAAATATAATTCATAAAAAATAAATACAAATAATAATAACAATACAACAACAACAACAACAACAATAATAATAATAATAATAATAATAATAATAATAATAATAAGTGAACAGAAGAAATAAATAACAACAAAGTGTGAACGCGGCAACAAAACAATATTTTTAAATAACAATAAGTTTATATACAATTTATTTGTATTTCACCACATACATGCATACGCATTTTCTGAATTGCTTTCCCCATATATATATATATATATATATATATATATATATATATATATATATGTGTGTCTGTGTGTGTGCGTGCGTGTGTGTGATTTATGTTCTCTGTTTTGCATAAAAATAAAAATAAAACTGAAGCCAAATATAATTGCAAAAATTTTTTTTAAAAACATTTCATAACAAAAGTGGAGAAAAAAAAATAGAATCAGAATAAAAGGGGGAGTAAAAAAAAAAAAAAAAAACTAAGAATAAAAAAAGAATGGCGGAAATTGTCAAAATTACCGAACAACAACAAGACAATAAAAGCAATACAGTAAAGCAACTTCTCAGTGATTTTATTTTTAACTTTTTTTTTCTGCGTCGTTTTTTTCCATTCAATCATCCAAGCATTCAATATTTTTGCTCTCCCCCTTTACGATAAGGCTTTATCTGCTTGTAGACGTGTGTGAATATAAAGGCGAATGTGTTCTTCGCATGAACACAGCCCTGCCTCTGCACCGACATTATATCAATCTCCCCGTCTCTGCATGTGAAATTACGCGTTCGCGTGTCTATAGGAGCGTTAGGTATATTTTTGAGTTTTTGAATGCAAATTATAAGATATATGATAGCACTGAAGATTTGTGCTTATTGGGGTCACAAAAGATACTCACATATAATATATATGTATATTTATAAAAGGCATACACTCATCATTCTTTATTTCTGGTACAAGGCTACAAATATTGGGGTCTTCCTGAGTATCGAACTAACATTTCAGTAGTCATAAACTACGTAAAATTAACTTCAAAGAGAGGCGCCCTAACGGATGCACATTAAGCTCATATGATATTTTTGAATCATTTCAACCCAGGCAAGTCGATAAAGGCTACGAAGATGCAATAGTTGGGTTTACTGAGAGTGAACGAATCGGACAAATATCAGTATTAAGGAGAGAGGACATGAAAAGAACAGTTATATATATATATATATATATATATATATATATATATATATATATATATATATATATATATATATATATATATATATATATATATATATACTGAGCATTTCACCCCAAATAAAGCAATAAACTCACTAAGACGCAAGGAATTAAGACGTGTGAAAAATATGAGGAAAAGAAAACATTATTATGGCGAGTAAGCAAGAAATGAACAAGAATTAAGAAGACACAATATAGCGATTAAAACTGCATTTAAATATTTGAAGATCCATGCTGACTGGCAAGGAAGAAACTGGAAAGACAGTTCCACAATTTCGAGAAAAGAACTGTGTGTGTGTTAGTATATATATATATATATATATATATATATATATATATATATATATATATATGCCGGCTGTAACAGCAAAATTGTCGAAATCGTGTAACAGCAAAATTCTCCAATTGTTAGATTAAGCTTTCAACCGTTAGCTTATAAATGTTTAAAGATATCTTACCGGCATCGCCCGAGGATTTTATAAACAATCTTGGACCCAACTTTGAGCAATGAGAATGTATAATTACTCTCCAAGCTTAACAGAAGAATCCTGATGCAATCGATCATAAACGAAAATGACATGTTCATTATTAATTCAACTAAGCTAAGAATCGGACGTTCATGAAGGATTAAAATAAAGTTCAAATATATATATATATATTATGCCAGGATCATTTTCCTATTTAATCAAGATGATCTTCGCCCTCTCTAACTCTTTAACTCTCTGTCCTTACAGGTTTCACGTACGATTTCATTTTTAAGTCTTTATTCAATGCTCTTTAGACTGTCATAGCTCAAACTCCTCTCTCACGTGCCAAACGTCTTATGGATTGAGTTGGATCATTTATAATTAATCTCTTTAGATTTAAGTTGAAATGATGATGTCTATTCCTGTTGTGACCTCCTGACCCAGTTTATCTCTCTACTGTTCCTTCTTTTTTAAACTTATTCACCGTTCTTTTGATGGTTCTTGAATGAACTTCGAAGATGGAAGCCAGAATATGAATGCTGGTACTATTACTGAAGGCGTGAATGATCTTATCCTGTCAACATTGCTCAATTGGGAAGATAGAGTGGGGCTGACACAAAACGATTTTAACCTTTCTCTTTCGAGTTGAATCGTTTTTTTTTTAGTATTTCTTACGACAAATGGTGTCAATATGGCTAAAGATCTTATCTCAAAATCTGGAAAAAAAAAGAAACTCAATTATTTTATTTTTTATTTTTAGATATTACATATTTAAATATTTTGTGGGATGAACAATTATGCTGTAACACGATTTGGACAATTTTGGTGTTACACCTGCTATATGTATCGTCATTTTGTCAAGAAATTATCGATTTTTTATTTATTAATCCGACAGATTTTTATCACTTTAAACATTATTTTTAGCGAATACTTATATTTGTGTAGACGTTCCATTTATTTATTAAACGGTATACTTAATTATTTTCATGTATCGTCCTGAATATTCGAGAAATCTTATTAAAGATAAATAGTCCGGCTATTTTTTAAATAAGAATTCTCGAATATTAAGGACGGTAGATGAAGTTAAATAAATATACTGTTTAATAAATAAACACACACACACACACACACACACACACACACACACACACACATATATATATATATATATATATATATATATATATATATATATATATATAGTAATTAAGTAATTCATTGAGTCTGAAAGAAACCTCAACAGAATGCAGAAAGCACTGGACACGGCCGTTTCGTCCTATAATTGGGACTCGTCAGCAGTGCGCATCCACTACCGAGAATTGAAACCCTGACAGTTGAGTTATTAAGCAAACGTCATACCAAGTCTTCCAATATATAGGACGAAACGGCCGTCCAGTGCTTTCTGCATTCTGTTGAGGTTTCTTTCAGACTCAATGAATTACTTAATTATAATTATTAAATCCTCCTTACAATTTCTATCATATGTATATCATTGCTTGATCCGGCTTCTAATACTTCAGTTTGAGCGGCTTGGTGATAGTAGTCGTGGCTCCTGGGGGCACAGTCCGATGGTTACAGAGAATTTCAGTTGAGTTCCACCGCGGAATATGTGAGCGAGCGGCGCTATATTGAGTCTGATTGGCTAACTCTTCGTCACCGAGGCCCGTTGGAACCGTTGGTATGACGTTTTCTTGATAACTCAACTGTCAGGTTTTCAATTTTCGGTGGTGGATGCGCACTGCTGATGAGCCCCAAATATAGGACGAAACGGCCGTCCAGTGCTTTCTGCATTCTGTTGAGTTTTCTTTCAGACTCAATGAATTACATGATTATAATAATCAAATCCTACTAATGATTTATATCATATATATATATATATATATATATATATATATATATATATATATATATATATATATATATAATGTAAAAATCATAAACAAAAATAATATTCATTTAAGTTTTCCCTATTCAGAGTTATGCCGATATTTGATTGTAAAATTCAATTTTTACATGCAAGTATCTTGATAAGATAAGTAGATATGTAATTTTATTTATTAAATTTTATTTTATTTATTTACATTATTGCCCTGTCTCTTGCTATCGATCTATATAATTACAAAGATTGTTTGCCTTAAAAAAGTCTTTCAGAACTATTGCGGTCAAAGCATGTGTTGGTGAGGGTTGTAAAGCACTAACTTTATTATTGTTAAATTTAACCTCTCTCTCTCTCTCTCTCTCTCTCTCTCTGTACACACATACACACACGAATATATATATGACCTATGAGGTGAATTATATATATATATATATATATATATATATATATATATATATATATATATATTTCACCTCTTAGAACAAAATTAAATAGAACAAATGTTATTTACGAATTTAAATGTCCATTAAGGAATTGTATCCCTGACCAATCAAAATTAATAAACAATTATATAGGCCACACTGCATGTTTGACAAGAAGACTCACACTACATCTTTCTGACCATAGCTCAATTAGGTCCCATTATTCATACTCATGGAAACCTACTGGATCATATTCGTAACAGACTTGTTGATAACGCAAATATAATAGCATTGACTACATTAAAAAAAGCTAAAAAATAATGGAAGCATTATTAATAAAAACCAAAAAAACAACACTCATTAATATCAACTATGAACATGGACATAATATCTTGACCGTGTTTTGAAAAGGAAACATTATATAAGTCCGTACATACAACAATCTATTTCTTGTTGACAGCTAATATATGTCAACCTTGAAAATGTCTAAATGTATAGCCGAACGCATTCGGCAAAACAATTGGACAGTTTATATATAATTATATCAACCGATCAGAAAACAATTATAAGATCACGTGAGAAATTGTATAAAAAAATTAATAAAACACACCTTGTCTGTCATATTCAATGAAACTTGCATGAAAGAACGATTGATGCCTAAATTCACAATATATATATATATATCTATATCTATATCTATATAATATCTGGATAAAATGAATGAAACAAAATTGGGTGTTTTTTTTATGAAAGTATTTATTTCTGTGTTTTTGTATATATTTATTTGTATATATTTATAAATAAATAAATAAATATATACAAAAACACAGAAATAAATACTTTCATAAAAAAAACACCCAATTTTGTTTCATTCATTTTATCCAGATATTATATACATATCAAGAAAGTATACGTGGCCTCTCATTATGCTATATCTATATATATATATATATATATATATATATATATATATATATATATATATATATATATATATATATATATATTGGGAGTAGAATCTCTGACTGATGCCAGATCAGTCGGGTTTCGATTCCGGCTTGAAGCAATCGAATGTCTAGCTGATGGGCTGCAATACAGCGAAACAGTCTGTCTGTGGATGACTATTTATGCTCTCGAAATAATTCGATTGAGCTCTCGGAGAGGAAAGGGCGATTTTATAAACAGTGGCTGCTGCTGCTAATGCAATGCTCTTATAGTCGAATCGAGCTCTCTTAGCTATTGACGTCTTACGCATAGTAAAAACGTTTAATAGCTTGCTGGTATTATCTCTGACTGATACCAAATCGGTCGGTGGCTAGACACACTGATGAGCTGTGATACAAAGAAACAGTCTCGTCTGTGAATGACTTTCGACAACACTCCTTAGTTTAAACGTACTGTATTAAACAGAATGAATAAAGAATGAATTTGAGGATTTTTTATTGATAAAAAATAAGTGAGACTTGTAATGCAACTTGTCGAAATGATGTGTTATAATTTCAATCATTTTGGGTCGTCTCCAGAAATAACCAATATAGCGATTGTGTTCTTCACAGTTTAAAGTTTGAAAAAGTTCACTTTCATTTCCAACTTTAAGCGCTATTAGACCACCTATAAACCCGTTCAAAACAGTTCATGATACAAATTGATGTGGTAACAATATTATCAATTTTATTATTAATTGCACATATTTAATTTGTATTTGTGATACATGTTATTCTAATAATTATTATGACTCACGTAGTACAATATTACTTAAATCAAACGCAGTAATAAGTCAATTAAGGGAAAGGATTTAAAATTTTTTGAAAATGAAGGAAAAGCATAAAAAAACTGTAATCCTGATTTAAATCATGGAAAATAAATTATTTTACGATATCAATACATATATGTTTTGCTTCTCTACATTAAAAGATAAATTCTTTTCATAAATGTACTTTGAATACAAAATTAACACTACAGACGGTTAAAAGAAGGTTTATTGCTCCACTGGACTTCATAGCTAACACGTTGCCTGAAAATTTGGAATGACAGCTCAGGACAAGTGTACTCATTTTTAAAATAATAAGTATATTTTTTCGTGATCACGCTTCATCTTTTTTTGGTATAATTATAATTTGAAGTCATGAATAAATCAATTGTAAAATATTCATATAGTCCCAAAATAACGAAACAATTTTTATCATTATGATACTTATACACATTGTAATTCTTTTTGTTATCATAGGAAGCAGTTTGAATTACAATATCGGCCCCGAAATCGAATGAAAAGCACAAAAAACGACCGAAAGCAAATATATCCTGACTTAAAGTATAAAAATAAAGTATTTTACGATATCAATAGATATATGTTTCACTTTTGGGCACAGCAATCGGCAGCGGCTCAAGGTACAAGATGTTCCTAAATTAGTTGGGGTATTATGTAATGTTTAAGCAGTATCTCAGGAACACACATACATATAAGATTTTCAGTGTTATACAGTTTCACCTTTCTACTTAAATTTCCTTGAAAATGTCCAACTGTTATCGAAAGTACACGAAACAAGATAAACTTTCTGCAAGTTCCTTCAGAATTTCAGCCTGACATTAAACAACTTCTGTTGGTTCAAATATTTAAGATTAAAGCGACAATGCCTGATTTTGAACAGGGAGCATCCAGGTTAACTTATTAATTTGGTAACTCATCCAAACATCATTTTCATTTTGCCTTTTTAAATCTACTTTTCTTAAAAGTCGGTGTCACCCAAAGCAAGGCAGTGTGTCTACTGGCATACACCTGGTTACAGGGCGTGGAGGAATTAGGAAGAGAAATATTAGTAATGAGCAGAAAAACAAAAGGGCAATCAGGTGGACAGTAGATAGCAATTGACATTGCATTTAAACTTTTGCAGATTAAAGTTGGTTGGAAGCATGAAGACCGGAGGTCCACAAGCTAGAAGTACGAGATAAGAAACTGTCAGCATAGAAGCAACGGCCACATCTAGCTTGCTCAACTGTAAATCGGTGAGATCTGACCGCCAGTCTAGCATTGCGCTTAAATTCATACAGTCTATGTATCATAAAGAAGAGCTTATCCGAACAATTACCATGAAAGTATTTATAAAAAAAAAGCACAGAGATGCAACCTTACGGCGGTAGGCAAGTGACTGACGCCGAGCCGCTAGATCAGGACCAATAATATTGCTGATTTTTCTTTGGATCTAATCAAGGATCTCAAGGAAAATAGCAAGAGCACCGGACCATATATAGAAAAAATATTTTGAGCATGGACGAATGGTAAACTTGTTAAAAATTGTCTCGCCCGCCACAGTGAACCAACTTTCTTAGCAGCTGATCTAGCAATGGATTCAATGTAGTCTTTTCACTTTATGTCAGCTGAGAACGTTAGCCCGAGAAGGCGCAATGGTTCACTTTCTTGGAGGATAGCATCAGCCAAGCTGATGGAAGGTAGAGAGGAATCTCTCAAATGATTTACTGAGAGAAGTTTAGCTTTGGAGGCGTTAAAATTGAAAAGCCATCTTTTACACAGTTAACGACCGTCATGAGTTGTTTTGTTAATCAGCTGCCATTTTGAGCTCATCTGACTGATCAGCCTTACTATCAAGGTAAGTTAAGAGCTGATGTCATCGGGGAGGTCGTTAATGAAGATTAAAAACAGTGTAGGACCAAGGATGGATCCATGGGAGGACTGTAGATTATCAGTCAGTTACGTGCCATGTGTGATACACGATTAGGCGATCATGTGTCTTTCGATACATGACTGACGAGGCAATTTTTTTCCGGCAGTAGGTTGCTATTTCTTTCTGCGGTAGACCAGTTGCCATCCAAGGCTACAGAAACCGGTCTGTCCTGCTATTTACCCATAGCTTGGGGAGAAGAAGTGGATTCCTACCTTCCCAAGGGTATTAACACATAAGTGAATGTAATGGATTCGACTGATATTCGAACTCGGCTCTACGATTCCTCAATCCGAGCCGCTATCCATTCCTCCACCGTTTGAGTAGAACTCGTTAAATCGGGAAAAACGAGTGTAAGAGACGAAAGCCCATCTGGACGCCCATCAAGCTCGCGCGTGGAAGAACACGTCCAGAGATTGGCGGCCTTGATCAGAGAATCACGTCTGCACAAGTGGCAGTAGTCGTGTGGCATCAGCTATCGATCTGCACAAGCCTGATGACTTGGGGTACGGTAAAATTTGCGCGTGTTGCTTTCCCAAACAAGCAAGCGGTGGAGACGTGGCTTCGTGAGCAACCGAAAAGTTCAATTTCTGACCGGATGAAGAATATCGTTGAACGATGCAAGAAGGGCGTCGCCGTGCAGGGTGGGGTAACTGTGTTGAAAAGTGAGATAGGCATTTGTTCTTCATCGGTGGAAATAGATGTAAAATTTAAAATATCTTCACTATAGTCATTACATTAATATTCATTTTTCCTGCTATTTTCACAAACGGTTAAAAAATATATTGACTTAACATATGTTAAAAGAAGTTCAGTAAACATTAAAACAGTAAAATTGAGTAAATAATAAATCAGTAATAACGAAAGATATTCGTAAATATTTCTTAGGATGTTCTAAATAAAAGAATTATAAAAGTTAACCTGAAGCCTTTATTAATCATTAACTCATTTCTTCACCTGAAATGAAATCAAGATAAAAGTAATCCTGGTTCTTTTGCTTTTGCGCCACTCAAATTTTAGCGCGAATTATTGAAAGGGCAAGGATACATGTTAATTAGTTTTACACATAGCAAAATTTAAGAATGAATTCCATAATTCGTTTTGAATAAAAAAAGGTGTTGTTTTCAAAGACTGGTTACCAATCAATATAAGGAAACGTAGTTGGCCTCGATATTTCATACCTACCTGGAAGAAAATTTTTTTTTTCGAGAGCATTAGTGCGAAGATAACAAATGTTATCGCTGTGCCAATTCTAACATGGTTCGATAATTCAAATTTTTATGTTATTAGGCACAATAAGATTTCATGAAAGGGGGTAAACATACGAATTAAATATTAAAAACGGCTGAATATTATTTAACTCGTTTGTAAGCATACAAAGGGAAGATACCAAAATTACAAATTGGAGACACCAAAATTACAAATTGAAGACACCAAAATTACAAATTGAAAACACTAAAATTACAAATTGGAGATACCAAAAATTACAAATTTAAGACGTCAAAATAACAAAATGAAGATAAAAATTGAAGACACTTAATTTACAAATTGAAGACACCAAAATTACAAATTGAACACACCAAAATTATCAATTGAACATACCAAAATTACAAATTAGAGATACCAAAATTACAAATTTAAGACGCCAAAATTACAAATTGAAGTCACTAAAATTACAAATTGAAGACACCAAAATTACAAACTGAAAACACTAAAATTACAAACTTAAAACACTAAAATTACAAATTGGAGATACCAAAAATTACAAATTTAAGACGTCAAAATTACAAATTGGAGACACCAAAATTACAAATTAGAGATACCAAAATTACAAATTAGAGATACCAAAAATTACGAATTTAAGACGCCAAAATTACAAATTGAAGACACTAAAATTACAAATCGAAGGCACTAAAATTACAAATTGAAGTCACTTAAATTACAAATTGAAAACACTAAAATTACAAATTTCAGACGTCAAAATTACAAAATGAAGACACCAAAATTACAAATTTAAAACGCCAAAATTACAAATTGAAGACTCTAAAATTACAATTTGGTCATACCAAAAATTATAAATTGAAGACACCAAAATTACAAATTTAAGATACCAAAAATTACAAATTGAAGATACCAAAAATTACAAATTGATGATAGCCTCATCAAACAGCTGCAAAACTTTAAATATCTAGGAAGTGTTTTAATAGAGGGCAGAAAATGCGACACCGAAATCCGAACGCGCATTGGGGATAACGAAACGTGTCTTCAAATATTAAGCAGAGGAAACAAGAAAATTTCTTTGGAGACAAAGAAACGAGTACTTAACTGTTACTTTGCAGTCATTGCTGGAAAATCGTTTCACAGATGACGAAGAGACTTCGGGCAAAATAAATTTGGTTCTACAGAAAGATACTGAACCTATGAAGGACTGATCACGTGAGCAACGATGAAGTTCGAGTGAAAATAAAAAAAGAAAAGGTCATACACATAGCATCAGAAAAAGTCAGATGAAATTTCTTGCGTATCTAATAAGGAAAGAGGGCTTGGAGAATTTGACACACACAGGATTTATTGAATGGAATAGAAATCGTGGAAAACAGGGCATACCCTAGCTTGCGAGCTTATGTAACTGATTAGAAGAGGAGGTATTTACTAAGGGCTACAAAAAACAGAACGTTGTGGAGAGCCATTATCACCGACGTCCTGAAGGGACATAGAGCATAAAAGAAGGAGTCTGACTGGTACACCCGGGTTAATGTGACAGCGGCGATCAGGGACCACTCTCTCAGTCTCAGACTGGTGCGTTACATGGGATCAATGGAAAAATAAACACGGACATTCAAATTCAAGCTCTTTGGGGATAACTTTTTTTTAATGTTAGTATGTAGGCTGTGATAGTGAAAGGTTGATAAGTTTGACTCGAGGTTATATGTGATGAATTGTGGGTAAGAAGTGTGTGCTGTCCTCAGGAGTCGGGACAACTTTGTGAATCAATATTTAGTCGCCACTGTAGAAAATGCGGCTATCTTCGCCACAAGGTCGAAACAGATTATTTTGTATGCATATATCTTTGAATATATGCAAATAAACCTACGTGTAATTCGACGCCAGTGTAAATATATGTGGTTGTTTCCTTGATAACGATTTGTGTCGTTGATTTTCGGAGGTTAAAATCGAAATAGCAATCTTTCTCCGCGCCTGCACTTCGATCTTGCGCATGCGTACTAAAGACCCGAGTGCAAACATTTTTATTTTTATCAAAATTTTTTCGATAAGTTGCTGCGTATTTTTATCTTATTTTTATTCAGGCCCCCATCTTTTCGGGCTTTTTTTTCTTTTGTGTTTTATTTGATGTAATTTTTATGAAACATTGAAAATACAAATGTAAAAACGAGGAAAAGAAAAAAGATAAAAAAACGACAGTTTCATTCCTTTCCAATTCAATACTTGCTTCTAAAACATTATATCGGAGTTTAATATTCCCCATTTCCATTGTTTAGTTCTTTCTATTGTTGTTGCCTATGTTTTTATTGATAAAGCTTTTATTGTTGATTTTCTATATAATTTTGGTAGGAGGTATTATTATTATTATTATTATTATTATTATTATTAATAATAATAATAATTATCAATGGTTATTTCGCTCATTTTATAATCTTTACATTAATAAAAATTATTATTGTTGGTGGCTTTTATGGTATCCGTATTGAATTTCTTAGTAAAGTGCCCATCAACCCCACTCTACTATACCCGTTCATATCAACATTAGTACATTTATTACACGTAAGATATAATTATTACTAATTACATGTTCTTCTTCTTCTTCTTCTTCTTCTTCTTCTTCTTCTTCTTCTTCTTCTTCTTCTTCTTATTATTATTATTATTATTATTATTATTATTATTATTATTTGTGTATTATGTTTCCTGCTTTGTATCCTGTAAAGCTGGGTCAAAACTATGGTCCTTAGGCCCTATAAGAGAATTGTCATTTAACAGATAGCACTTTTGTTAGTATATGGGATGTTCCTAGTAGGGCGATGTTCTGGGCAACTTGTATATTGATGTTATCTGGTGCATTGTTAGTAAAATTGCCCATTCCTTTTCTTACGAGTCCCAGATCTCCGATTACTATTGGTACAGACTTCATTTCCCACATCCTGATAATCTCGATCTCCAGGTCATTGTAATTAGAAAATGTCTCGATACGTTTTATAGGGTGTCTTATTATTATTATTATTATTATTATTATTATTATTATTATTATTATTATTATTAATCAACAGAGCAGGACATTAGCAACGTGACGCTAGAGTGCAAATATCCAAAGCCCAATATGTCCACCACGATACCCACTTTGATAAGAGTATACTAGGCACATACATTACAGCCAAATATACGCGATATATTGACAAGTTTATAGGTGGAGCCCATTAATAAATATATTCAGGCTGGATAAAGAAGTCCGCTGAAATGTGGGTCTTCATAATTAACTAGAAGCGAATCCCAAGTCGCCTTGACTGTCTCGTCCTTCAAATTTAAAAATCGACCCTTACAGCATCCGACTGTTGTTGTTGTTGTTGTTGTTATTATTATTATTATTTTTAAAATGCCCTATCTTTGTTTCATAATATCATATGCTGAGTCAATAACCTAGGGCAAGTGAAGGGTATGATTTTTTGCTTTTTCCACTTAATTAAAGAAAAGACGCCTATTAACAAATAAATAAACGGACAAAGTTCTTTGCAGGATATGGCTGTGCTTGTTAGACCTATTTTCTAGATTTCCCGGAGAGAAAGTGCACCAGGAATTTTGATGATTTGCTGTTAAGTTCTTTTTTTTGCTTATCAGACTCCGAGCTCCAATAGGAACAGTTTTAGTTTTTAAGTGGCCACATCTTTTTTTTTCATCTTCTGGTTTTCGTATTTGCATAGTTTTTTTCAAAAAAACATTCGCAGAGGTTTTTTCATTATTTGATTTGCTTATTTTAATCTCAGTATTCAAACTTTTTTCTTTTCTATCTTTTATGATAATGTCCGGTAATTTGCTTATATTGTTTTCTGTGTTGATAGAAAAATCCAAGACGATGGTAACATCTGCTTCCTCAACTACAGATTCAGGATGACGTTCGTACCAGTTTGCAGGTGTTTTATCCCTTAGTGATAACAGGTTTTCCAATGAAGATGGTGACCTACCCTGTCATGGTGGTTCTTTTTACTCATTGGCTGTGAATATTGAGCATCTTGAGATAAGAGGATCAATAGTTTCAATGATTTGGTTACAAAACCTACATTTTGAGTCCCTATTATTATCCAAGATATTAGCTTGGGGGTTGCGTGCAATCAGGTTCTTATACTGTGAAGCAGAAACACACCTTTTATGTCCCGAATTTCTTAGCCACTGGTGGGTTAAGAATTGGATTCAATCCTCATTGGGTGTGCCATACTTTCGGCCATGTGCCACAATTAAGCTACGTTTAGTAAATCGTTTGGGCACTTCGACGTTGTGTAATGGTTGGCAAGTTTATCTTGCTAAATCAATTACAACTGAATAGTGAGTTCGATCAACACAGGGTTCCCTCATACTTTCGGGCTTGTGCAACATCTACGCTACGCTTATTAAATTCCTATAATGGCAAGGGATTCTTTTTTTTTTCGCGTATTGTTTTCGTAACGTTATTCATGTTCGTCAGTGATATATTTTTCTTTGATTTTAAGATTCCACATTTTCAGTTTTCATTTCTTTTGCCTTACTGTCTTTCTCACTATTTCCGCAACTGCTGCCTTTTTTGTGTCTAACATCACTTTCACGAAGAGTTTTCGATTTCCCTCTGTTCTTGTGCATCTATTATCTAAATATCATTTAGGCTGTGTGAACACAGTCCTTGAATTTATTTATTCGTCTGGTTTTCTTTCAGCACAAATCACGTTTTTTCTGTGCTCTATTTTGTACAGTCTTGTGTGTAGTTATTAAGTTCTGGACCGGTGTGACATCGATTTGAGTTGACCTTTTATCTAAGAAAGTCTATTGTGCTATTTGAATAATTTCTTGAATAGAAATCCGGAAATTCCATGTGGCCATATAGGTTTCCAATTGACGATTTCCAGGAAAGTTCTTTTTTTTTTAAAATATTATTTTAATAAAGCTTTCGTTTTCTATTTCTAGAAGAATTATATAAAAATGTGCTAATCATACGTCTACAGTTTTTTTAATACTAAACATTCATCCAATACAAAGTCACTCAAGATAAAAGTTTACTGAATGAGTTTGCTGTATGTACGTAAGAGGAAGAAGTAAGTGCAGAATATGAGGATATGTAGTATAGATAACTGTTGAATCTAGACTTGAATAAGTTAAAATTGTTAAAATAGATCGGGAAGCATCTTCTTGGGAGTTTGTTTCATAGAGTAGCGTTTCTTGGGAAGAAATTAAGTGGAAATTCTTTCTTAGCAATGGAGTACGAACGGAATAAGAATGATTGGAACCCTTGCACTTGGCATGGAGAACAGTGGGTTTAAAAGTGTGAACTGGTAGAAGTAAAGAAGTATGTATGTCTGAACATTTGGCATGGAAGTAGCAATAGAGTAGCGATAGAGTAGCAATAGAGTAGCGATAGAGTAGCGATAGAGTAGCAATAGAGTAGCGATAGGCTCGCGACGTTTCGTCTGCGCGAAAATGGTTGTTGGAGAGAAAAAATGGTTCGTCGTCCACAAGGCCGCGTAGACGTTACTGAAATCTGTCAAAGATGGGGAGTGAGGATTGGGCAACTCCAGTACTGATATCGCAACAATATTCCATTTTAGGCTTGATCTGAACTCTTTTGAAGATAAAGCTTGCAGAAGGAGTCAGAAACTTTCTGGAGTGGTAAAAGAACCGTCTATTTTTTTCCTGTATCTTTGGTGACTGGTCGTATATATGAGTTGCACTTCAGTTGTGCTTTCTTTTCACACCGGTACTACCTGTTTCAGGATAAGGGGCAGCAAGTCTGTTCACAATTCTAAGTGGTAGTTACGAAAAATCCGACGAAGAAATTAAACGATCATAACAATATATTTAGTATGAACTTTTAGGCAGATCATAGCTCATTAAGATATGATGTCACTTGATGTCTGACGAGAATCAACAGATAAGAGTTTTGTGAGGTCAACGAACACTCGTTTGACCCTTTTGTGATGTCAACGATTACTCATTGTTACTTTCGTAATGCTCGTTGTAGTAGAGACTTTGTAATCGCCGATACAACTATAGTAACGCCGTTGAACAATGCTGGAGTCAGACGCCTTTGAATAGCACCCACACTAATAGTACTTGCTCGATAATACTCGCTCGAATAGTAACCCGTATAGTGATCCGAATAGAGCAATAGTATAATGAATAGAGTAGAGATAGTATCGACTAGAAATGGTGATCCGTATTGTAATAGAGGAGAAATAAATATCCGAATAGTCATAGAGTATAGAATAGAATATTACGATCAATTAGACGTCAAGTGACTTCCTACTTATATGCGTTTCCTCTATGGTCACGTGGTCTACTTAATTCAATAATGGAATCGCCTGTGTTTGCTCACTGGTGATCTATATTCGAACTCAAGTGTCGGCAGCGACACTTTATTTCTATATGTTGTAGCGTACCGAAGGACAATAATGGGTGTGTCCCCATTCACATAAATACAGTAGTAAATACCGTATGTTGGTCTGCAGCTGGAGATTCGTCTCCAGCTGTGCTGATCAAACTCCCTGCCTTCGGACACAGAGGATCCCCAGACGAGGCTACGTCTCGTCTCGGGTAAACAGTTACCCGACCCTTTTTTATACGGGGTCTACGAGGAATTTTTGGCTGAACCTACGGGCTCGGATACCCGACATTAAATTCGGCCTTGTGCCCAATCTGATCGCGTGGGGCGGTTGATAGATATCCTGCAGTTGGAGATTCGTCTCCAGCCGTGCTAGTCAAACTTTGTCTCCGGGCAGAGAGAATCCCCAGACGAGGCTATGTCGAATGTCAGAGTCTCGTCTCGGAAAACAGCTATCCGACCCTGTTTTATACGGGGTCTACGAGGAATTTTTGGACGAGCCTACGCGCTGGAATATCCCACATTAAATTCGGCCTTGTACCACATCTGACTGCGTGGGGCGGTTGATAGATATGCAGTTGGAGATTCATTGTGGAATTCATTTGATTCACTTCTAGCAGTTGACTACTACTTCTACGTGCCGCTGGCGAATCTTATATGTGTTTTTAGTTTCCTAAGAATTATTGTTCATTACCAACCTTCGTTTGATTATTCTATTCAGTAACCTTCCCTAGGTTACAACGCTATATAACATACAGCTATAAAAAAAATCAATGAATTAGAAATGGGAAGGCACATAGAAATCGGGAAAGATTTCTTTATGACACGAGCTAAAATATTCTGAAATAGGATAATGCCTCTAGAAACAAATAACAGAGGACTGAACTGCTATATACAATCTAATCTCTTGTATAACATTGAATGCCAGATAATGAAGAGATTCGAAGCGAACTGGATGTGAGCATACTGGTAAGTGCTGGGAATAATATGTGAGTTAGGAAGAGTTTTATGCAAAACACGATCTACATGGAAGCTGATATTTACAATCAGAAAGAAACAATTTATAGGATATATAATGAGCAAAAAAGTCTTGGAGAATTTAACACTCATGGGAAATACTGAAGACAGGCGAAGCAGGATGAAAAAGCGAATAACCTAATTAACGTGTTTATGTGAATAGATGGCAGAACAAGAACAAAGAAATGGTGGTAAAGTTGCAAATGTTACTTAAACCAACCGAATACAGGAAGTTATGGAGGAGTTTACCAAACCTCTGAGTTAGCGAATACTCAGCTTGTCGACTACTCTTCCTCTGGACGAACCCAGGCGAGGCTATGCCTACGGGGCATAGTCTCATCTGGGGAGCTAGACAGTAACCTGACCCTATATACACATGGTCTACGGGGAAATTTTGTCCGAGCCAACGGGCTCGGAATGACCAACGTAAAAAAACGGCCTTGTGGTAACAGGTAAATACCGTTATGGATGAGTCATAATCGCTTAAATCTTTAAGGTATATGACATATAAAAGATTATTATTATTATTAATAGTGGCAGTAGTAGTAATAGTAACAGCTGTTGTTATTAGTAATAATAAGGTTAAGTTCGTTAAATTAAGGACGTATCACAATTGTATGATTATTTAATATCGAAAATAAAGATCACGGAACAAAACTGGCAGTGAATCAATAGATAGGCTGACACAAGTCCAATTTAAACTAGAGTCAAAGTGTTCCCGTTTATACTAAATTACTAAGATATACCTCCGATTTATAATAGAGTCAAGAAGGTTCGGGTCCGGATTAATCTTGAGCAGCACATCTTATGCTTTTCTCCATCCGTGAGACCATTTTTCATGACGAGATTTTGGGCGAAGCCAGATATTAACCAACTACACTGAAAATATATCCTTTGTCACTGCACCCGTCGCAACTGTGCTGCACGTGCGTTTTATTACCGTTCTTGCGTGGTGCATCATGTTAAATAAGATAGAAACTGAAATTCAAGTGTTTGAATTTAACTTTCGCGACACCAGCATTTCGCTCCGCGGCTCCATTTGAAGTCGCGACCCTAACTTTATGAATCGCTGATCTAGAGTAAAAAAAAAATAGTACACTTAATTCCTGTTTAAAAGAGAGTAAAAATGGAGACACTTGAATATTAAAAGTTGATATACAACTAGCTTACACTAGAGTGAAAAACGAAGACACAGGTCAGGTTTAGTCAATCAGGTTAACATAGGTCCAGTTTACAGTGAACATAGGTTTGGTTTGCATGAGAATAAAAAAGGAAAACATAGGTTCGTTTTACCCGAGAGACAAAAAGGTAGACACAGTCAATATGGTAGACATCTGGTTTACACTAGAGTTAAGAAGGTATAGGCTCTGTTTACAGAGAATCAAATGGTAGACGACATAGGACTGCTTTGCACTTGAATAAATATGTTAATATAGGTCTGGCTTGCACTAGAGTCAAGAAAGTATAAGTCATGTTTACAGATAGTCAAAAAGCAAGATTACATACGTCTGCTTTACACTAGAATAAAAATTGTTGACATAGGTTTGGTTCACATTAGATTCAGAATCGTCGACATAGGTCTGGTCTACACTAGAATAAAAAAGGAAGACATAGATTCGGTTTAGATGAGCGACAAAAATGGTAGATATATGTCCGCTTTACACTACACTAGAAAGGTAGCTATAGGCCCAGTTTACACTAAAGCCACAATGGTAGATACAGGCCCGGTTTACACTAGAGTCAAGAAACTATAGGTCAGGTTTATAAGAAAGACAGAAAGGTAGCTCTCGGTTACAATTGAACAAATATATTGACATAGATCGGGCTTTCAGTAGTTCAGAAGTTAGACATAGGTTAGATTTATACTAAAGATATAAAATAAAGAAGCTCCTGTTCATAAGAGAGTCGAAAAGGTAAACATAGGTCCAGCTTACAAACAATGTTCACGTAGGTCTGACTTACACTAGTCAAAATCGTATGCATATGTTAGATTTAAACTAGAGACCAAAAGGTAAACATTGGTTGGGTTTATACCCATCTGCAGGAGATGCAATCTTCCTATTTAAAACCCTGTGGACATGGCAATGTAGTATAAGTAATAGCTTTAACAATATTTCAAGTCTTCTTATTTTAAACTCTGTGGACAGAGCAATGTAGTAGTAGTAGTAGCAATATTTCGAGTCTTCTTATATTAAACCCTGTAGACAGGGTAATGTAGTAGTAGTAGAAGCAATATTTCGAGTCTTCTTATTTAAAACCCTGTAGAAAGGGTAATGTAGTAGTAGTAGTAGTAGTAGTAGTAGTAGTAGCAATATTTCGTGTTTTCTTATTTTAAACCCTGTGGTCAGGGTAATGTATTAGTAGTAGTAGTTATATTTCTTGTCTTCTTATTTTAAACCCTGTGGACAGGGTAAAGTAGTAGTAGTAGCAGTAGTAGTAGCAATATTTCGAGACTTCTTATTTAAAACCCTGTGCACAGAGTAATGTAGTAGTAGTAGCAATATTTCGAGTCTTCTTATTTAAAGTAGCAATATTTCGAGACTTCTTATTTGAAACCCTGTCGTTAGGGTAATGTAGTAGTAGTAGTAGCAATATTTGTTGTCTTCTTATTTTAAACCCTGTGGACAGAGCAATGTAGTAGTAGTAGTAGTAGTAGTAGTAGTAGTAGTAGTATATTTCGAGGTAGAGTAGAGTCATCATTATCTTTTCAGAGAGTCATTTATCTATATTAGTCTACTTAAACTGATGTCATCATTATACTTTATAACTTGGCGCCATCTGGTAGTCATCGTTAGCAATCTAGTGTCTATCGCTGGGGATCAATTGACAGCAGGTGTCGTCGCATTTATCACGCCCTTTCAATATTTTGTTGATTACAACAATGATGTTTTTTTTTTCAAAATCCCTTTTTATTATTATTGCCCGTATTATTATTATTATTATTATTATTATTATTATTATTATTATTATTATTATTCCTTATACATCATCATCATAATTAATACGAAATGCAGTTGTCGTAGCAACATCATCAATATTATTAATCACATTCTTGTAATTGATTGTCCTCGTTCTAATGATCAATATTCCCATTTTTTATTAATTTCATTTCTCTTATTATTGCGATCAATTTGTCTTTGTTTTGTTCTCGATGACATAATAAGTTTTTTTCCCTTCTTCCATTCTATCTAATGTCTCTCTAATCATTTCTGCTGTTTATATTGTTTCCATTGATTTTGTTTTATTAATTTTATTTACATTTAACTGCTATCCCGTCATTTTATTGTTTATTTATCAAGCTTATCTGTTTCTTGATCTATTTTATTTCTTGGGCTTGTTTTTCTATCGGTTTTTTCCCCCATTTTTCTAAAACGACAGGAAGTGAAGCAGCAATTCTTTCTCTATCAGGGGCGTATGTAAGAATTATTGTGTTTCGTGCGGTCCATCTCATTACTCATATTTTGACAAGGCTGAAAATTAATTAAAATTTCCCGCTACGGAATTAAGTTGTGTTCCCGCTGTCCGAACGGATTGCTTCCCCCATCTCCGCTCCAATAACAATCCAATCCAGTCACATGGTTATAAGGCTTCTACTTCGTTTTTATCCTTGATCTATATTTGTGTTTCTTTTTCTTTAATATTTTCTTCGGGGAAATTTTAGGTTCTTTCTTTCGTTTTTCGCTTCCTTTTTTTTTATCATCCGTTCGTTTTGGCGATTTTTAAACACTTCTGTCTTTACAAAAATATTCTGAGGGCAGATTTTTTGTTTTTTAATAGTGATTTGACTGATCAGACTTCGACATTTCCTGATAGTTTTTTAAAAAATTATTGCTTTTATATGCTTCATTCTTCTTCCTTGATAAGTCTTTCCTTTTCTCTTTTTTTTTAATTCTTGCCTTCTTTAAATTTTCATCTTCGTATTTTCGATATTTTTTCCTTCTTTCCTTTTTTAACTTCTTTCTTGTTTTCTTTCTTTTTTTTTCAATTTTCCTGTCTTTCTTTCTTTTTTCTTTCTTTCTTTAGCAATTCATTCCATCTTTATTTGTGTGTTCTTTCATTTTCTTATATTGTTTTCCACTTTAAATATTTCTTTCCTCGTTTCGTTGTCAATTTCTCCCTTTTCGCTTATTGTGTTCTTCTTTCTCGATCTTGTTTTCTATTCTGTTTTTTTTTCTTTCTTTCTTTCTTCCATCTTGTATTCTCTTTTCATTTAAACTTCTTGTAATCGTTTTTTATTTTCCCATCTTCTTTCTTTGCTTTTTCTAACTTATTTTTTCTTTCCTTTTTTCATTTTCTTTCTTTCTTTCTTTCTTTCTTTCTTTCTTTCTTTCTTTGCCTTTTCTAACTTATTTTCTTTTTTTACTTTTCTCGTTTTCTTTCTTTTACTCTCTTTTTCTTTCTTTCTTTCTTTCTTTCTTTCTTTCTTTCTTTCTTTCTATTAGTCTCTCTTCTTTCTGTATAACTAATCACTAATGTTTATTTTTTAATTCTTCCTCCAATAACACATATTTTTCCAGACTGCTATTAATATCTGCGTTTTTTCAGTTTTTGTGCCAAGAGCCGCCTTTCTGTTATTTCCCAGTTGTTTTACTTTCTTCTCTTCTCTTGTTCTTTACTGTACTTTCTTAGTTTTCTTTCTTTCTCCCAATTTTTACTTCCCTTTTTTTTCTTTGTTTTAATTTTTCATTCCCTCCTTCGCTGTTTTTTTTGGTTTGACTTTCTGTATTTACACTTCTTCCCTCTTTCCTTAACTTTCTTTCTTCTCTTTATGTAACAGACATACATTTATAGCTTCCAACTTACCACCATCATCCCATCCAACAACCAATGATTCTTTTCCTCATAAATCTAGGCATACGAAGAGATCCGTTATTTTCGCTTAATAAAAGCGATAAATCTCATATTGATTGCAAAATAATTCGTCGCACACGCTTGAACATGATAAAAAGGCGAAGACAGACGAAAAAATAAACCTACAGCTGGAAAAAAAAACATTGTTACACTTGCATATGCATATAGATAAACTAAAGAAAAATATGCACACACAGCGGAAGCTGAAAAGATTTTGGACCGACCCACATAACACAATTTTAATGATCAAATTTCAGACTACTGATTTTGATATATATATATATATATATATATATATATATATATATATATATATATATATATATATATATATATATATATATATATATATATATATATGTATATATATATGTATGTGCGTGTGTGTTTGTAAACTTGGAAAGTTGAGTTAAACGTGAAATAACTGAGACAATCAGAAGAGGCATGGCACGTGAAACTAGAACAATCTACCCCGGTGGGCGAAATAAAGGGTTCTGTTCGAAATTCCAATTACCTGAAGAAGGCCGGAGATGTATGTATGTATGTATGTATGTATGTATGTATGTATGTATGTATGTATGAACGGTGGAGTAGTGAGTAGTGGCTCAGATTGAGGAATCGGAGAGCCGAGTTCGAATTCCAGTCGAATCCATTACGTGCTAATACCCTTGGGAAAGGTATTAATCCTCTTATACTCCCTCCACCTATGGGTAAATAGAAGGACAGACTGGGTTCTATGGCCTTAGATGGCAACTGGTCTAGGAGAAGGAGACTCTGGATTCAAAACCTGCGGAGGGTCGTTTGGGGATCTTTTGGCACGTAGTGCATCAGTCCTCTGTATTAGGCCCTTCAAAAACTGTGTTTGGTTCTGTCCAATCTTTCACCACTAGGATCAAATCATATGTGCTGGTGTCTGGGCTGTCGGTTCCTTGGAACTGAGCTGCTTGACCCTCATACGTTGAATATATATATTTTACACTAGACTTTATTTTATCGGATACCCGGTTTTGGGTAGACGCCCTGATTTTTTGTTTTTTTAAACAAGTAGAAGTTGCCGTCTAGCGGCATACGCATTCGAGAGATTTAATAAAGGGAATGTGATCTCTTTATAAAGGAAATCATCCTTTTGAACTGGCGTAATTCGACGATCGCATTCATTGTGTCTCCCGAATGCGCAGGTCAGTAGACATAATTCACATTTAAAAAACTGGGTGTTTACTCAAACATGGGAATCCACTAAAATAAGGTTTAGAATATTAAGAAATAATACTGATTTAAGAATAATATCCATTAATTCCTTATATATTTCGATTTTTTCTTGATTTCGCGCAAGTTTCTTTGCATTTTGGTCTCTGTTGTTGAAAAAAGACCCCAGTCTTTGGTGTGTTGCCGAGCGCTTTCGGTTTTCATCAACTGTCATCATAGCTGTCTATTTTCGGTTTTAAGTGGGATACTTTTTATTTTTATAGGTAATATTTCTGGGCATTCAGGCCGTGTTGTTATATTAGTTTATTAGAGATTTAAGAGGGGGTTGATATTTATTATTTGGAGGATTAGTTATTAAATATATTTAAGATGTTTGTGCAAGTATTAAATCAGATTTTATTCATGTTGGGTTTTAGGTTTTTAATTGCGATGCTTCAAGAATTTGTAAGCATTTTTTGCATTTATCTTTGTAGATGATTTTGGTATTGGAATAATAGCTGATTTTGGTATAGTTGATTATAATTTTTCTTATTTCAGAAAATTTGAATTTGTTATTAGTCTGTTGTTATAAGGTAATTTTTATGGCACTGGGGCCATTAAATGGCATGTAAGTCAACGTGAGATAGTTGTAATTGTGTGTCCGATATATATATATATATATATATATATATATATATATATATATATATATATATATATATATATATATATATATATATATATATATATATGTGTGTGTATTGTTATGGGATCTTACCTGTAACGACAATGAACTCTTCCTGACGCAGTAAATACTGCGCCTCTCAAGAGAGATGATAGAACGAAGTGGAATGAGTCGAGACGGAACGAGCCGAGACAATAGTAGTTCACTCTAAACCAGACTGACAGTCATACTAACATCTTTCAACTTCTTGTATTATTATTCTGTTTAATATATCTTTGTTATTCCTACTCTTGTGTTCGTGTTGTTCTTCCTTGGTCCTAACCTTGAACCATAATAGTGGTGCGAGGATATTGAACCATAATATATATATATATATATATATATATATATATATAGTCAAACCTAATGAGCCAGACAAACCTACCAAGGATTTCACTAGGTTTGCTCTACGTTTGTATCGAGCTCTTTAGTTAGTTGTTTACTCGTATCGGGGTTTTTTCTTTGGGCCTTGAACCTGTATCTCTGCGATTATTTTCGACAGACTTTCATGTTCCTGGCTCTTTCTTTTTTAAAACCTTTTTTCTCTTCGTGATTGATTTAACTATTGATAAATGAAGAATTCGAAGTTTTTTTCGACACGAGTATAGTTACCTATATTATATATATATATATATATATATATATATATATATATATATATATATATATATATATAAATATAGGTAACTATACTCGTGTATATACAGCCGTGCAGCCTCGCGTCCATTACCATTCGCACGGCCGTATATATAAAAATCATATCTGCCTGTCGACGACATGAATATCCTGCCATTGTTAAACGAGACACTTCTCAGTTAACTCACTACTCCACACGTTAAACGTTGAAGACAGACTAGCCACAAATGTACACGAATGACAAATGTAACCTAGTCCACTTGGCAACACAGAACCATCTACCGTAAACCTTCTTTAAACTTAATGACTAAATAAAAATCCTGGCTATTAATATGCAAATAATACAAGTAAAATTATATAATTTTGCGAAAATGAAATTTAACAGTACTTCTGCTAATAAAATTACAAAACTCTGAGTTGACCTCCGATAAGTATAATGCGTTTTACTTCTATTTGAATAATAATTTTCAGAGTGTGCATCTGTATTTTTAGATCTAAATAAGCAAGTTTCTCATGAAATGATGACGACTGATCGAGAAACATTACGTTTGGTGTATATGTACATTACATATGATATTTTTTTATCTCACAATCGGTTATGTATTCCTAGTATGCTTGGCTAGCTCCTCAAAAATGAAGGAAGTGACTTGAAGAAGCAGAGATGTGGTTCTTTAGAAAGATGCTGACGACACCATGGTCCGAACATGTGAGAAACAACGAGGTTTTGGAGAAATTGGAAATAAAAAAGAAAACTTATACTTAACTTCAGGAAGAGTCAGTTGAAATTTCTGGGGCACGTAACGAGGAATGGAGAGACTTGGAAAATCTGATACTCACAGGACATACAGAGAGAAAGAGGGACAGAGGAAAACAACGCCTAACATACTTGATGGGCTTGAATAAATGGATGGTACGACAGGGTTTGTGAGAAATAACAAAAAGATAAAACTTCTTAAGAGCTACAAGTGACAGGAAGGTGTGGAAGACGATGATCACCTACGCCCTGAAGGGACAGGCACATAAAATATGATGTCCTAGTATATATATATATATATATATATATATATATATATATATATATATATGTGTGTGTGTGTGTGTGTGTCTTTCTCTATCTCTCTCTCTCTATAAATATTTATATATATATATATATATATATATATATATATATATATATATATATATATATGTGTAAATTTTTAAACAGTTTTCTTTTCTTTTCTGGTCGGAAAGGTGACCTGATGAACCAGGAACAAAAATCCCATTCCTGGGGAAATAAAATATAATCTATGGACTCTTGAGTTTGTCAGTTTTTAATTTAACTAATATTCGCTCTGATTTTACATTGGACTCTCTGAATTCCATCCTCCTTGGCATTATCCATATGGATTAACAAATATTTTCATTACCTAACTATATATATATATATATATATATATATATATATATATATATATATATATATATATATATATATATATATAGTGTATATTTGGGCAGCAATTTTTCATTAATGCGTGTTTCATTAAATAATATAGACAAGTTTTGTCTATTTATTTTAAGTAAGTTCCTTTCATATTGTCTGATAAGCTTAATCGCATTATCGTTGAAAGACGAAAGGGAATCACCATAGTGATACATGTTTAAATCCAATCTAAGCTTTCGGCTTACATAAGCCATTATCAAAGATTACTATTTCAATAAATCAAACAACACACAGACGAAACCACAATAATAGTTCGCCCTTGCTGCTTGAAAATTTCAAAGCAACGACAAACTCGTATATACGAAACGCGGAAGCTTAAATGGGTGCTTAACCGGATGCTTGAAGCTTTTGCTTTCTGCCCATGAGAATTTGGTTCGAATCTCACTATAGTTGATTTGTCAGGGTTAGGTTCTTCTTGATGTTGTCGACTTGGGGCACTGTTGGGATGTGCCTGGAGACCATACCACGGGTTGACTTAAGCTTTTTGACGGAAATTGGATATACAGAGCTCGATCGATATCACAAGTCATTGTGACTGAGAATCGGAGCCTACTGAAATTTTATGTTCACCCACTAACTGAAACTAATAGCATGGTTGTAGTATAAACCACAGGAGTAATCTGTGGCTATTGAACAAATAGAATAGAGCCTGAGAAGGCAACTGCAACAGGGATTGATTAGTTGCTCTCACAAAGTTGTATGTTCGCAAATGAACAGCCAGCCATTAATAGTTAATTTCTGCTTCAGTATCTGATTTGTATTCGAACAAATACTGAAATATTAAAGAAAAAAAGTAATTCTGAATTATATCCTGACTTCCACACAGGAAATGCCTACTCCCAAATGTATATACGCATACAAATATATTGAAAATTATTTCTTAATCTATATTATTATACAGTGGGCTATCATAAGTTTTTAGCCAGCCTTAATTACACCGTCCTGGGTATGACGATAAACTACATCCGCGTCCTGGGTAAGACGAGAAACTTCGTCCAGCAGCAAGACCTCTGATCAGGACGTTTTGAGGAGCGTGGAACCACCTCTTAATTGATGGTGTTCCCAGGTCCACCCTGACTCAGGTTGGTAGCACCTGCTAGGTTCCCAGCTATGGGCAAATACTTAACCCCGAAACTGAGGTAAAAAGTATTATAAAAGTTTAAAAATAGGTTTTAATACCAGAAACACTTTGAAAAAATTATTACCAGAAATAAATTTTTGAAGGAAAAAAAATGTTACCAGCAATACATTTTTTTAAATAATATTACGAGCTATACATTTTTGAGGAAAAAAATATTACCAGAAATAGATTTTTGACAAAACAAAACAGGAAAAAAGTTGTTGGCATTAAATAGCCCATTAAGGTTGATATGCCGTAAAACACAACAAACCAAACCTTAATTACATAAATTTTGGCTTGTTTAATAACGTCTCCTTTTTTTCTTTACACAATACCGTATTAGTATCAAGTTATTCTCATCTATGACCGGTAGTTGACTTATATTTTGCAATGAAAGTTCGCGGAAGTAAGGAAATTGGTGAATTTCAACGAGGACAAATAATAGAATGGCATCAGTGTGGCAAGTCAGATAGAGAAATTGCTAGGTTTTTCCAGGTTAATCATCAAACGGTTAATAATATTGTAAAGAAATCTAATGAAAAAGGCCATTGTCTTGTGGAACAACGTTCAGGAAGACCAAGCATCGTGTCTGAGGCGAACGAAAAGGGCGCTGAAGAGGGAAGTCATCAGAAACCGTCGTCAGAGCGTCAAAGACGTCGCCAACAGAAAGGAAATGTCGCCATATGTGGCGAGAAAGATTCTGAAAGAGCTAGGCTATCAAAGAAGTGTTGCAAGAAAGAAGTATTGAATTCAGAGCTTAACAGGAACTTTTGTATGGACTGGGCGAGAAAATTCGAGATGAAAGATTATGAATTTTGGCAGTCTGTAATTTGGTAAGATAAAAGTAAATTCTGCCAATATTCGAATTCGCGACAGGTTTATTCTTGGAGAAATCAGAATGAGACTTGAAACACTGAATATCTGCAGGCGACCGTGAAACATGGAAGGATTGGAGTAATGGTGTGGGGCGCTGTCTGGTTTAGAGGGAAATCTGAACTGATTCTGGTTGACGAGCGGTTGAATGGTCCAAAATACTGTCAAATATTAGAGAAAGGAATACTCCCACTGTTTGAAACCAATCAGATTGACAAGAATATCTACCTTTATCAAGAAGATAGAGCACCATGTCATACAAGCAAAGGCCTGGAAGGAATCGCAAGGAATCAAGTCACTACCATGGGTAGTCCAAAATCTTGAGATGAATCCAATAAAACACGTCTGGGAGCACCTTCACCGAAAACTTCAAGAGCGTGCAACCAAAATCACGTCAGCTTAATTTCCTTCTGATATGGGGGGGGGGTTCAAGCTAGTTATTTTTTTATTTACTCACACTCCCCAAGAAAAAAAAAAACATGTTATCTACGAATATAAATGATCGGTATGCGCAGATTTATGCCTGAAAAATAGCTCCCATAAGAACTTTCAATCATTTAGATCAGATGTTCACAACCGGGGCCCATATGGGCCCTAGTGTCCAGGTAACAATACTAGGGGTGACCACAAAAAACAACAAATTGGAGGTCCACGGTAATATATATATATATATATATATATATATATATATATGTATATATATATATATATATATATATATATATATATATATATATATATAAATGAGAATTAATATATATATATATATATATATATATATATATATATATATATATATATATATATATATATATATATATATATATATATATATATTTATATTTATATATATATGCATGTATAGGTTGAGACAAAAATAATGGCTGTTTTTTTGGAGCTGACCACCAAAGCTAGAAAAAAACAGCCGACGTGGAACGACTGAGTGGCCATCACGATCACCAAACCAGAATTTTTCTTGCGGGGTGTACTGACTAAAAGATCTTGTTTACAATTTCAAATCGAAAAAAAATCCCGATTTACGATAAACAATTTCTGATAAACGTACTGAAATTAATGTAAAAATGTGTCAAATGGTTCGTAGAAGTGTTGCTGATAGGATTCGGCGTAAGGGGAACATTTTCAACGTGTTAAACAGTTTGTTAATCATAAAAAAATCATATTGTTTTCATTGATTTTCTTAAACTTCCACTTTATTTTTATTCAGTTAAAATTAATTAAAAAGAATAGGCGTTAGCCTCGTCTGACATAAGTACAAACGTGGCAGAAATTGAAAGTTGGTAGATGGTGTTTCCTTAAAAAACCAGGATTCGAGAATTTGACGTGCTGCAAACGTTCAACTATCTTAGCGCATAAATTAGACTATATTTGTTTAAGTTTCTGTTTATGCCAGCCTAAGTCTCTTTCACCCATTTATGCACACTGCAAAATCAGTTATTAGAGATTTTGAGAAAGCAAAAATAAAACATACATTGTATTAATTATAGGTTTATGAAAACAATCCGGTATTAATTATAGGATCCTAAATAAAGACCGGCTATAATTATAGGTCTCTGCTTATAAGCTTTTAATGCACACCGTCCTTTAAATTGGAATTGTGGACATTAATGAATTGATAAGACAGACGTATGTACTTGAACGCATTATACGGAGTGCGCCAGGTATTTGAGAACGGATTTTCCGCCGGCTGTAAATTGGAAATTGATTCAGACATAATGTTTTTTTCCCCGGTAAACGCTAACCTTTAATAATCCTATTTCTTTTACAGAAATATCGTGAGAATTAATACCGTCGTGTCCAAACTGATACAGGAAGCGAAAAACAGTGTTCTAGTGTTAGTAGCATGCAACGATATTGTCTTGGAGATAGCACGCTTCTTGAATTTGGCTAAAAGAACAATAAGTTACGAATAACAATGCACGAATACCTTCTTCTTCTTCTTCTTCTTCTTTTCTTCTTCTTCTTCTTCTTCTTCTTTTCTTCTTCTTTTCTTCTTCTTTTTCTTTTCTTCTTCTTTTTCTTTTCTTCTTCTTCTTCTTCTTCTTCTTCTTCTTTTCTTCTTCTTTTCTTCTTCTTCTTCTTCTTTTCTTCTTCTTTTCTTCTTCTTTTTTTCTTCTTCTTTTTCTTTTCTTCTTCTTTTTTTTCTTTTCTTCTTCTTCTTCTTTTCTTCTTCTTTTCTTCTTCTTCTTTTCTTCTTCTTCTTTTTCTTTTCTTCTTCTTTTTTTTCTTTTCTTCTTCTTCTTCTTCTTCTTCTTCTTCTTCTTCTTCTTCTTCTTCTTCTTCTTCTTCTTCTTCTTCTTCTTCTTCTTCTATGTACCGCATCCATTTAGGCAATTGGCGATCATGGTTATCCACAGTTTGCTGTCCTTTGTAGAACTTAATAAAATTTGTCTTTTTGCTATCTCTCCTAAACCTCGTTCCACTATCCATTTCCCTAGGTAGGTTATGAGTTTTTTTTCTCTGTCCTTCTTACGTTCAATCTGTTCTGTGAGTATAAAGTTTTCCAATGCCTCTTTCCTTCTTATATATCCTAGAGATTTCCACTGTCACTTTCTGATGTTTAGTGTACGTATCCTTTTTGTTTCAATTTTACCTAAACTCTCGTTGTTGCTTACGTGTTCGCTCCATAGTATTCACAGAAACCTTCTGTAGAATCACATTTTCGATGCTTCATGTCTCTTCTGCATCTGTAAGGAGATTGCCCGGAATTCAGTGCCATATGAGATATTGCATAAGAGTTCAATAGTATTTCCTTTGTTTCTAATGAAATTTTTTTGTTTCTTAATTCTTTGCTTAACATTTGGAAGGCATCTTTCACTATTCCAATGCGTCTTCGGATTTTAGTGTTGCACTTTTCGTCGTCTGTTAAAACATTTTCCAGATATTTAAATTGTTGTACCTGTTAAATACTGATATGTTCAATTTGTAATTTGCATGTTGGGCTGTTTTTATGCTAACAACCACGCATTCTGTCTTTTGCAATTGATGTTTAATCCTTTCTTCTAGATTTCCTCCACCACCTTCTGTAGGAGTTCTTGTAGTTTCCTTTCTGTGCATGTTATAAACACTGTGTAACCTGCATATCTTATGTTTTTTTAATATTGTTGGAACTAAAAATTAATCCTGATAGGACTTCTAATTCTCTCAGAATCGCTTCACTGTATATTTTCTTTAAGTCTGGTATGAAGACACATCCTTTTCTTACGCCCCTTTCTATTTTTGGATATTTGCTGATTCAAACTTCTTTACATATGAAGGCGTTTGCTGATAGTATAAGTTCTGGATTAATTAATAACCTTCTAAAATATATAGTAGTCCCAACAATTTTTTAGAGTCAGTAAAATAATAAAAAGATAGTGAGAGGTAAAGAACGATATATATATATATATATATATATATATATATATATATATATATATATATATATATGAATATATATATGTATATATACATATGTATATATATATATGTATATATACATATGTATATATATATAGATAGATAGATAGATAGATAGACAGATAGATTGTGATATAAATAAAGATAGTAAGATAGTGCTATAAATAAATAAAGATAGATAGTGATATAAATAAATATAGATAGATATAAATAAATAAAGATAGATAGTGAGATAAATAAAGATAGATAGATAGATAGATAGATAGATAGATAGTGATATGAATAAATAAATGAATATAGATAGATAGATAGATAGATAGATAGATAAATAAATAAATGCGGGGAAAAGGATGAGGAAAATTCAAGGAAGGAGAGTAGAAAGAAAACGGTTTCAAAAAACACGAAAAGAAATTAAATGTTAGAAAGGTTAAACGTAGCAGAGAGAGAAAGAGAGAGGGAAAATGGGAAAGAAATTGGGAGAGAAAAAAAGATACATAATGTAAGAGAGAGAGAGAGAGAGAGAGAGAGAGAGAGAGAAAGAGAGAGGGGGGAATGGAAGTAAGTTTTAATATTACAATCAATCAACCAATATAAATGCGACTACGTTATAGACATCCGTTTATATATCAGAATTTTTATTTTATTTTGATAGGATATATTAAGAAAAGGCTAGGATTTATACACGGTGTGTCAGAAGAGCTTTCAAAATCTAATCATTTTTCTGTTTGTTACGATTAACTCTCATATAATAAACAATGTTAAACTAGTAAACGTTTTCATGCATTTAAGGCGCCATCTTTAATACAGGTGTGGCGCATCTATTGGCAATATAATTCGACAGCAAAACAATTTAATACCCTGTATAAAATCAAATTAATAGGGGATCTGAGACAACGGATATAGAATTCTGCAAAAGGATGCTGAGAATACCATGGCTGGAGCATGTGAGCAGCAAGGAAGCTTTAAGCAAAATAGAAGCAAAAAAGATATATTTAGAATCATAAAAGCACAAATGAAATATCTAGGGTACATAATGAGGAAATAAGGCTTAGGAAATTTTACACCCGCAGGTCTTATTGAAGGGAATATAGAGTAAGCTTTGTGCAAATGGATAACAGAACAAGTAATGGGAGGGTTAGTAAAAATATTAAAAAAAAACAAAACATTGCTAACAGCTACAAAGGGTAGGAAGTTGTGTACAGCCTTGACCGCCAACGACGTGAAGGGACACGTTACAGAAGATGATTTTATAAGGCATAAAGAATGTCTCACAAGAACGCTGTGAAATGCTGCATTTATATATACGAAACGTCGTCATAGGTGCTCCATACTAAAGGCCTTGTGCCACCTTCTACGGTGCGCTTAGAAAATAATTTGGGTACCTCGAGGCGGTGTAATTATTACCTTGATTGGGGGGAATGATTATATATATATATATATATATATATATATATATATATATATATATATATATATATATATAAACATATTGCTTATATTTTGCCAATATTATTAAAGGAAGAGAGAAAAACGGTAATTCGTGAATTTCCTAATGGTATTTGTGTAAAAGTGAATGCAACCGACTAAGCCGGAATTTGAACACGGCTCGCTGATTCCAACTTTCTGTGTCGATAACCGTTACTCTTCCCGTCCATCCTGACGCATATACACTGAAGGAGAATAAATTCACCCAGAAGGACGATATCTTTTTTGGGGTAGGTAGAGTAACTACATACTTAGTAGATTCTGTGTTGAAATTTTGAAACTCTTCGATAAGTTTTTCATACCATGGCATTGTCCGTGTCTAATCTTAAAGAATTCATGTTTTTTTTTTCAGGGAGATTTTTAAGTGAAGAGCTTCCGTCAGATATCGAACTTGCACTGCCAGATCCGTTTGGGCTTACCTCGCAAGTCACTGATAGGGGGCCCCAAAACCTGTAACAATGTTATACATATTTCACACATACACATAAAAAATAGATTATACTCTCGTCTATTTGTTATTACTATAAAAGGTATATGAGGTCTGATCAAAATGTATCGTGACTGTCGCTATAGTAACAGGGCTAAAGTAGATAGAGTGAACTCGCTTGACACAGATTGACCTTGAACTCTTTTGCGCATAGACACATTATGTTCTTGCTCACTTCTGTTGTTTATAGCAGTGCCTGGAAGGAAAGTGTGTAGAGTGTGGTCGTCTCATCACACCGAAGTTTTATAAGAGACCATGGCTTGTGCAGCGGTTTTTGGTGAAGGACAGCATTCCCCATATCCACCAACAACCATATTTCGCAGATCTCGCATATTGCAACTTTTTTCCTTTCTGAAAATCGCACTTGAACGGAACAAGAATTCAAGTCGTCAAGGAAATACAAGAAAATCTGACGAGGCACCTGAAAGGAATTCCATATCTATCTATCTATCTATCTATCTATCTATCTATCTATCTATCTATTAGTGGAAACGATACTGAAAAAATCTGTGGCTTCAGAAAGAAACTGATTCGAAGGAGATTAAATTCAGAATTGATAAGCGTTATAGTTTTCTTTTTATAGCACCAGTCCCGATACTTCTTGATCAGTTCTCTAATTTAACGGCTATATGTGTTTGAGTAGCCATCTCATTTAAAAAAAAATGAAACAGTAAAATTAGTGTCTACCGGCTTCAGCAACCTTATTAAAGAAAATGTATCTCTTGCCAGGAATCGAACATACATTCCATTTAAAGTTTCATTAAGAGTTTCGATTGATCCTGCCGGTAGATATCAGTTTCGCTGTTTAAAAAAAGGACATGTCGAATCAAATATATGTACACACTAAATGTAACGTTTATTGTATGAAGTAATGATGTTTAGTATTAAGTAATATTTATAGTATTAAGTAATAATGTTTAGTATTAAGGAATGTGTATAGTATTAAGTGATAATGTCGGATTTGAAATGAAATAATTTCTTAAATTAAGACAAAAAGATCCTTTCCCCAAACATTTACGAGTATATACGCGGGAAAGATAAGAACAGAAGCAAACTGGTAAATAGTATACCAGTTTGTGTCATATATATATATATATATATATATATATATATATATATATATATATATATATATATAGTCAAACCTAATGAGCCAGACAAACCTACCATGGTTTCACTTAGGCAGATCTGCCTAAGTGAAACCTTGGTAGGTTTGTCTGGCTCATTAGGTTTGACTAGGTTTGCTCTACGTTTGTATCGAGCTCTTTAGTTAGTTGTTTACTCGTATCGGGGTTTTTTCTTTGGGCCTTGAACCTGAATCGGTGCGATTATTTTCGACATACTTTCATGTTCCTGGCTCTTTCTTTTTTAAAACCTTTTTTTCCCTTCGTGATTGATTTGGCTATTGTTAAATCAAGAATCCGAAGGTTTTTCGACACGAGTATAGTTACCTATATTTATATATATATATATATATATATATATATATATATATAGAGAGAGAGAGAGAGAGAGAGAAAGAGAGAGACAGAGAGAGATTTTTACTTATTCTCAAGCTAATGGTCGACACCTGCTGAGTCCGAACACACAAACTGGCATACTGTTTATCTATTTGCTTCTGTTCTTATCTTTTCCTGGCCCTCTTTCCTCCCTCTCTCTCTATTTACCTATTTATTTGAATGTGGTCATATCTATCTATCTATCTATCTATCTATAAATTAGTGTATATATATACATATATATATATATATATATATATATATATATATATATATAGTGATGAAGGTGAATTTAAACGTACTTATTTTTAGATAAACACGCCAGTAACTGAGAGAATTCGATTCGTTTTATCGAAGAGTATTGCATTTGTAGCAGTAATAGTTACTGTTTACAAACTCACTTTTTCTCTCCTGAGAAATCAACCAAAATAATATTTCATTTATAGTATCACAGCTCATCAGTGTGGCTAGATGTCCGGTTGCCTCTAGCTAGGATCGAAACCCAGCTGAATTCCATAAGACGGAGAATCTACCCTTAAGCCGTTGGTGTACGGCAGAGGTAAACGTGAATTTAAGCGTATTTATTCTCAGATAAACATGCCAGTGACTGAGAGAACTCGATTTGTTTTATCGAAGAGTATTGCATATATATATATATATATATATATATATATATATATATATATATATATATATATATATATATATATATGTATGGCGCTTGCTAATTTCGGGGACAGATTTATTTTGAATAGATTGTTCATATCTCTTCGTTACGACGAAAGAGGATTTCCTACATTTTATTGTTTTCCGGTTGGTACTTTTTTTCATTTTTGCTTGTCTTTTTAACATAAAAATACTTCTTTGTTTATGTATAGTCCTATAGTATTTTTTTCCTTTTCAGCATTTTTTGTCTAATTGGACTAATGGCATCCTAATTAAGTGAATTATGTCGACTGATAATTTTGATTGGTCAGCAGGGCTCGGGTTGGCAGGGAATGGGGTTAGAATAGACAAAGTGAATGAAGACAACTGATAAAAAATATAATATAGTGAAAAAGAAAGAAAGAGAGAGACAGTATGCTACTAGTGGGCAAAGAGTAGGGAAGGTTGCGTCGTAGACGATTGCGTTTACAACCAAAATCGATAACATGATTGTGATTAGCCGCGTGGTGATATCATTATTATAGTGGCAATGACAATTTCAACGGCCTAATTACAGAGATTACGGAAATTTGTCGTAATTGATATTATCTCACGCTCATAAACACACAAGCACTTGTACGCTTCTGTTGGCGCCTTCAGAAACATTGGACAAAAAATATTAAAAACGATATGTGCGTTTCACACACGATGCATGTATATTTATGGAGTTCACATATAGATTTCAGAGCATGTACGTAATACTTATGTACAGCAAGATTGATTTATAGACAAACAAACTAATAGATAGATAGATAGATAGATAGATAGATAGATAGATAGATAGTGAAGTAAGTTAAATATGAACAAACGTATGAAAAAGTATGCTAAAAAGTTAGATTTGAAAGAACTGAAACTGGCGCCATCGACTTAGGGGTAGATTCTCCGACTGACGCTAGATGCAACCGGGCGTCTAGTTATACTGATGAGCTGTGATAGACTGAAACAGTCTGTCTGTAGATGAAATATATATATATATATATATATATATATATATATATATATATATATATATATATATATTAAACTTAATTTTTTATTATTTAATTTTTGTTGTGTTTGTATAAGTATTTTCTTTTCTGGACATAAATTGTGTAAAAACGGTCCGCAACGTACTCGTAGAAAATCCGATTCCTCGTCCACATGTAAAAAAGGCTAAATATAATGGAAGCTTTAATAAAAATAAAAAAATGTAAAAGCTAAAATCAATAATATTAATTATGAACACAGTCACAATGTACAGACCGTGTGTGGATAACCAAAAATCCCATCTTCATAGATAACCATATATAAATTCATATTCAGTAAAATATTAAATAAAGAAACACTTGATAATGGCTAATAGAATAGCCGAAAGCGCTCGGGTAAACAGAACATTTTTATAGCTTTTGCACACTTTAATAATGTTCACCCTATACAAGGCCCAAGAGACACTCCAGTTAGGGGGCTACTAAAGAAGGTTGTAGTATGAGTGGTAAAAGTGAAAGGAAAAAGTAAGAAACACCGTTTATAAGAATATGAGAGACAGATAATTATTAAACCTAGAACTGGAGAGGTTAAGATTACAGTGGTTACAAAAACATTCACTTGGGAGTCGATTCCGCCAAGTTGTGATTCGTGGGAAGAAGTCGTTTGAGTGCAACTGGATATGAATGACGATGGTTCGGCTATGTGTACGTGGTAGGCTTGGTCTTAGCTGTAAGTATTACAACTGATGGAACTAAGAAATGTAACTATATTTAACTTGATTTAAAATAATCATTCCACTTCATATCAGGAGAAAATTGCGCTTAGAACTGAAATATTACAACAACAGGAACGGAAAGCAATAATTTAATATAACCGTAAATTTAAATATAACAACAAAAAAATACTTAACCGATTTGTTTTTCCTCTCATCAAATCTCGATCAAGGATAAGAAATGGACACAGCAACATAAACCAACAATCCTAGAGACCGGATGTCATGTAATAAATATATAAACATTAAGGGCTAATTATACTTAAACATAAAAGACCACTAATTTAGCTTACAAAGGGATGGCTGGAAGGACTTAATATAGAAAATTAGAGAAACTTAAATTGAAAAGCTAGTCGTACTCTGAACAACTTGCTTATAATATCGGATACATTTATAGTAATTAAAAAATTCTCAGCTATCACCGAACGAGATGAATTGATGCACATATGCAAATTGTCCAAAACTGCGTTTTCGAATACTGACTGGTATACGCTGATTAATACTTGCTATCAATTTCTGACCCATTCTACCTTTGCAGTCAGCGTTACATTTTAATTTAAAATGATGACGCATGGAGGTAATATGATAGGGAGGCAGAGCATTCTTTTGGATTGATTTTAACAGAAATTAGACAGTATTGATAATATGTGAATTGGCAGACAGTTAACTGACTTACTAGCAGAAACGTATCAAGTAAACCCTGTAATAGCATCACCAGCCCACGGTATATGCAGATACACAGGTCATATTTGAGGGGTGGGCAATCAAAACTACGGCATTTTTTTTAAGAATACTAATTTCTACATCAAGTGTCTATCCAATTTCACACAGATACTTTTTTTTAAAATTAGTACGACCTTTAAAACTTACGCGTCAGTATTGGGTCCCCAAGGAGCCAAAACAGATGAAATGTAAATTATTTTTATCACACTGTACACGGTTTTAGTCAATTTGGGGGCATTCCTGAAATATTATCTATCCGATTTAATTTGCAAATTACCAAAACGCATTTTTTTCTTTTTATGTGCCATGTCCTTTCAGGACGTAGGTGATCATGGCTCTCCACCTCCCTCTATCCCTTGCAGCTCTCAACAAGTTCCTTCCCTATGCTTTCTCTCCCAGACAACGTTCTGTCAATGACTTTCTTAAGCTCGCTAGGAATATCACGCGTTGTTTTCCCTTGTTTCTCTTTCCCTCTATTCGACCCGTGAGTATCAGATTCTCCGGGCCCTCCTTCCTCATTATGTCTCCTAGAAACTTTAGCTGCCTCTTCTTGATGCTAAGTATAAGCCCCCCCCCCTGTTTGCAATCTCTCTAAGACCTCATCGTGGCTCACACGCTCGGTTCATAATATCCTCAGCATCCTTTTGTAGAACCACATCTCTGTCGACTCGAGTCTCTTCTTCATCTTTGAGGAAATCGTCCAACATTCGCTGTCGTAAAGAAGGACAGATGTCACGTAACATCTGAGTATTCTTTTTCTTTTGTTACCAAAGAATTCCTCCTGTTTCGCAATACACTGTCCAGCTTTTGGAATGTGTCCTTGGCCATCCCAATAGTTTTCAATGTCCTCTGTCAAAACGCTTCTTTGATATTTAAACTTCGGTGTCTGCTTGATGCTAGTGTTCTCGACCTTCAAATCGCATTTCGGGCTCATCCTTTTATTGATGACCATGCATTCTGTCTTCTTGTAGTTTATGTTTAGTTCTTTCTTCTCACTTTCCGTCGCTATTACGAAATTGATATTGAAATATTGAGGACTTAATTTATTTTACGTGTATGCGTTAGCTGGCAAATTGTTTACTTTTGTCATGTGCATATGGCCGATATTAGTTTTCTATATAGAGAGAGCACCATTTTCTTTTTTTTTAAGGAAAACTAATTTTGACACCACTCTCACTTATTTCACTAATTTCTTTTTGAACATTTGGTGATGGAAGCTATAAACCGAAGTTATTCTTCACAGGAAGCAGCCAATCGTTTTATGCAGATGTTCATAGATAAATCTTCCGACGGTGGTGATAATTCTATTCAATCTGATGATGATGATAATGAGCTTGATGATGCTAAAGATGTTGCTGGGATACCAGATGCCGAAGATGCTGACATTGTGGATGGTGTATATTTAGATCAGGACCGTGATTCAGTTCCTGAAAGTGGCTATTCAGCTCGATCTGAGAAAAACTCGTTCAGTGTTCCACATGCGTCTTTAAAATCTCGTGGTGCAAATATTTTAGTGGTAATCAAGAACTCACATTGACAGTGAAAACAAAGCGAGAAGATTTTTTTTTAACTCTGAAATTATCGAAATGATTGTAAAATGGACAAATAAGTACTGGAAATACAAGTAAACAGACTGGCAAAGTCTTAAGGTGAGAGAACTTCACGCATATCTTGGTCTTTTATATGCTGCCGGAGTGTAGAAATAGAATTCACGAAAACATCAGGGAGATATAGAAAGATGAATCCCTTTCGAGCCAGTTATTGCTGGGACAATGTCAAGGTGCCGATTTGAAGCAATTACTCAGTGCATTCGTTTTGATAACTTAGATACTCAGCACAAGAGGGAGTGTGATAAGTTTGCTCCATTCCGTACGTTATGAGATTTTTTCATTTCACAGTGTAAAAAAGAACTATAAAAGAACTGCTTTTGTGCATCGATGAACAGCTCATTCCTTTCAGCGGGAGATGCCCATTCAGACAATATCTAGCTTCAAAGCCAGATAAATATGGCATGAAGTTCTTTCTTCTAGTGGATTGCAGCACTGGATGTATCTGTGATGAAATATTATATGCAGGCAAAAGAACTGATAGAAATCTATAGTTGGACTGGTATTCAAAGTGGTGAAGCAATTACATGAACCATTTTATGGAATCGGAAGAAATATCACCGCTGATAATTACTTTACAGATTTTAGCCTCATTGAAGAACTTTATCGGAAGAGGTTTTGATCTATGTTGAAACAGTAAAAAAAACAAAAACCGAGACATCCCAGAAGGCTCCACTAATGTCCTTCTCGTTGGCAGTTGCTGCTTCTCATTTGATCAAAATGTGAGAGTGGTCTCATTCATTCCAAAGAAAAACAAAGGTTACGCTTCTTTCAACAATGCATACTGATGTCAAGGTTGACGATGCTACTGGGAAATCTGATATAATACTCTTCTACAATAGTACCATAAGAGGAGTCAGTACTGTCAATCAGCCTGCACATTTTTATTCAGTGCAGCGAAAAACAAATCGTTGGCCTCCTGCTGACTTAATGAATGTTCCCAACCTTTCTGCTATCAATGCTTATATTGCATTTATGCATCGCCAAAATTGGGAAAAAAAGGCTGTTTCTCCAAGAGCTTGCGCTTGACTTAGACCGGACCGCACCAAATGTAGATGGAGTTCACCTTGCTATTCAGAACGAAATGCTTGCATGTGGAATTGAAATTTCTCATCCAAGAAGAACAAATCTACCCGAAAGCGATGTTACAGGTGCACATTGAGTCATGTCGATAAAAAATTCACGCATAATGCAACTGTCTGTGCCTCACATTCAAAACAAAAAGGAAACATTTGTCTGAAGCCAACCAAAATGACGAAGAAAGTAATTGCGAACATTATCTCCAAGTACTATTTCATTTCTGATATCTGATGTCTATGTTCGATATCATCATTATTTTCATGTTTGAAAGTAACTGTTTCATGCTTACTAAATACCTTCATTTTTAATTTCTTTACATCAGTCAGAATCTTTTTTACTTTGCTGTTACCATATAACTCTGTAAGGTTGAGTGTTCTCTGTCCAACGGAATGTAACAATCACATGACTATCGCTAAAGTTTGTTTATTGATAGCAGTGTGCAAGGGATATTCAAACCTCCTGGATCGCAAGGCAAAACTACTAATCCCAGAAGGTACCGCAATACAGCATTACCCTCTTATTTCCAATAGTAAATCATGAATTTCGTATCTGGTCCCTAAGGACCCATTTCGGATTCTAATGTTCGGCGAAAACATTGGGTATCTTAGGGTTAAATCCCCAAAATAAACCTTAAATAGTGGGATCATCTTATACTACAATTCTAAAAAAAAGAAACCTTAAATTCTGAGTTATGTTTCTCGGTAGGATAATCTCGGCCTCAGCGCGATAACCAATAACGTACATGAAAAGATTCATATTATCAAATAAACTGATAATAAGCGTAATGAAACCATTTCTACCTTATATATTACTGGCATAATTTCATAATAAATTGACTATTTGAAGAATAATTCTATATTAATGAAATCAACTTGTAAACATCGAGTTATGACTGCGTTTACAGCAACATTTAAATTGATTCAACTTTCAATAATCATCCTGGTAGTAATCATACGGCAGTAATAACATTTTGGATAATATATTCATTTCTCATTAAAAATAAATTATCGTATTGTTTGCAGCATTTTGTTGATGAAGTATAAGTAAATGGCCACTAGTAAACCAGTCTGTTTGTAAATTTATAGGTATAGTTAAAGAAGAAGAAGAAGAAGAAGAAGAAGAAGAAGAAGAAGAAGAAGAATCAGTATTGTCAAGAGATCACGTGATGAAACGTAAACAAAATAATAGTTTCCCTTTTAGGAAACGTGTGTAGGAAAGATATGATATAGAATCGGTTTTATTATTAAACGTGACGCCAAGACGGCGCATTGTGTTGCTTTCCTGGAGTCGAGCGTCAGACATGCTGATGGCAGGACGAAAAGGTTCGATATATCGAAGTAACATTTAACTTTTTTTATTAATAGAAAAACCAACAAATATATTGGCCATCACCTGGCCTAGTAGACAAACTATAGGTATCTTCAATATTTGCTACACATAATCTTGTCAAAGCAGAATTCCACAGTTTTTCTGTTAACTTTTTACAATGTTCACCCTGTACAAAGCTCAATGGCCACTCAATGTAGTGGCTTACAGAGTAAGAAGCACAGTTTATGTGAATATGTGTGGAAGATAACGGTTAACCCTATGCTTGAATAGGTTAAGATTATAGTGATTGGGGAAGTCACCTCTTGATGTTGTTAAGGTGGAAATACGAAAAGAATGAGGATGGTTCGTTACAGTGTGTGTGGAATAGCGGGTCATGTGCATGGTGGCAATATTCAAAGCAAGGATGAGGCAGCAATAGACAACTTATATGTAGGTATATATGTAGATTTATATGTAGGTATATATGTATATATATTATATATGTAGGTATATAAGTAGACTTATATGTAGGTATCTTATATATGTAGGTATTTAAGTAGACTTATATGTAAAACACATTTTGGCGAGTAAAAAATGTATTGTACGACTTGGCGAAGCGGTATCGGGAAAATTCACCGTAAGCATATTTTCCCTAGGAAAACTCGCTACGGGAATATTCGCCGTAAGAAACTTCGTCGTATAGGATTTATGCCGTAAGACAATTTCGCCGCAATTCTTTTCAGATACCCTGATCTTGAACATTCCTTTTCGAGTAATAGGTATTTATAGTGAATTTAAAACAGTTTATGTTTGCAAATAATTTGTTTAAATTTCAAAAGAGATTGAAAGGGTTATCTATCTTTGATCAGATATTTTATAATGAATTTGGTTGCGTATTCAAGTTGTAAGTTTGTTTGAAATAATATATATTGCTTGAGTGAAAATTATTGGCAGACTGATATTATGTAACAGAAAGTTTAACGTTAATCTGAAATATGAAATTGCGTTAAGTAAGTTGTGGTGTCACGTTAAAATTTCAGCGCTCCTCACTGACGAGGATGAATGATGTAGGATTTTGATCCTATACCTTCGTTTATTAAGATGTTTAAATCGAAGTAACAATAGTGTGAGCCAGATATACTTGATAAAACAAGGTGCTTAAAAATATGCGGCGAAATTGTCTTACGGCAAAAATCCTCTAAGGTATGTTTTTCCACGGCGAAAATTCCTGAAGCGAGTTTTGCTACGGAAAAAATGTTTACGGTGAACGTTTCTAGAACCTAGCGAAGCAACTATGGTAGCTGCAGACTTAGCGATTGATTCAATATAGTATTTCCACTTCATGTCAGTTGAAAACATTAGTCCGATGAATGTGAAATGAGTAACTCTCCTGGAGAGTAGTTTATATTCTGATTTTATTTGAGATTATTTATTTGAAACTTATTCAGATTTAAAAAAAAAAAACAAAAACTATTTTCTTTTCTTTTAATCTATGAATGAAAACCAAAAATTCATTCATGACCATGAGAATAAAAGAAAAAAGAAAGTAAAACATCGGCGCTTGATGCAATCGAATAATGACCATCAGAAATTTTAGTTCACGGCAAAAATTGCAAAATAAAATTTCCAATTTATATATTTTATTGGTCTAATCTTAGTATAAGAAGCGATATGAGAATATTTTTTCAGGACTGTGGTATCATATTATTATTATTCTAATCAACCGTGATCCAAGATTTGACCACTTTCACAACTTAAACAGATATTTCATCCTATATAAAATATACATTCTTTTGATATATTTTTTGAATGCAAAGATTTGTACACGTATATCTCTTGCAATATATATTGCAAACACATATGAAAGAACATTTAAAACAATATGATGCTTAAAATTCATTTGATTTACTTTCTAACACTTCTAAAGATGGCGCATGATACATATTTGTTTACTTTTCTCCATCTCCAACAATCATAATGGTTCGCATAGAATATAATATTGATTAATAAATCTAATAGAAATAAATTATTAATTCCTTTTAACAAGACTTGTATGCAAGAAAAACTGCTGCAAAATTTTACTGGATTTACGTTACCTGATCTTGAAGTTCGTAACGATTAATTACATCTATCTATCTAACTATCTATCTATCTATCTATCTATCATGTGAATATAGAGCTATATTAAGCCGATAGACTCCCTTGTAGAGTATTGGACCACAACTCCAGTAAACTAGATACTGGTGTTGTGGTTTCTGTAAAAAGTAGGCTTTTACGGGGATGAAGATACTAGCGCCACGCTTAACCGGTTGTAGAGAACAGTGTTCTCTTTCCCCTAGAGTGGTTGCCAACCAAGACTAGAAAACGGAGTCTTCCTTGATATTATGCCCTAACTGGATTCATACATTTCCCAGATGAAAGCGAGCGCAATGGTCTCTGTTATGGTTCAAGTTCCTTGTACCACGTTGATGGTCGAAGGTTAAACCCAATGAAGAAATAACTCGAACACAGGTATGGAATAACAAAGATATATTACAAACAGAAATATAATACAAAGAAGTAGAAGTATTAGTAATGACTATCAGATTTGGTTAGAGTGAACTATGTTGTCTCGACAAGTATCACTATTCCAATGTTCTTACAATTATCTCCCCTCCCTCTTGAGAGGCGCAGTATTTATAATGTCCGGAATAGTCCATTATTAATATTATGGGTAAGTTCCCATAACACCCCCTTCCGAGGCTTTTGCGTAGCAGGGATTTTTAATAATTTTTTCTCTTTGGATCTATTACCAAAGGTTCTGTGAACTTCTTTTTTCTGTACGATTTTCGTGGTTCTGGCATTATTTGCGGCCTTTTTATATCAAATGTATCGAAAATCGTATCCATCACTTCTTCCTGAGGTGGACCGTTAGCATCCACTAACAGACTCTTTCTTATTTGGTTTATGTGTCATTTATGTGAAAATTTGTGTCCCTGTACTATGTAAACCATATTCCAGATTCTTTTTTCAATTATACCTTGCTCCCAGTAAGATGTATTTTTTTATATGCTTTAAAAAAACCTTTTTCTCCTTTGTGGAATTTTCTTTTTGGTACGCACGACTGTGTTATTTGCTTCGTTTGTTTTGGTAGCAATTTATCAAATACTGATCTGATATTTCTGGCGAACATCACTTCTGCGGATGATAATGCCGATGGCGTAGAATTATTTGGCGTAATTCTATATACCTGTAAAAATTGTTGTAACGCTTTTTTTGTAGTCACATCATATGCTTTCCTTAACGCTCTTTTAAGTGTATCAACAAATCTCTCCGCTTGCCCATTTGATATTAGGTGATATGGCGGGGATTTGATATGTTTGATTTGAAAAATTTCCTAAAACTCTTGGAAGTCCGCTGATGTGAATTGCGTTCCATTATCTGTGACTAGACAATCCACTACTCCTGAACCGAGAAAACAGCTCGTGGAGGCAATATATGTTAGTTTCCGAAGTAGGATTTTTGCAACGAAACACCTCCCGCCATTTACTGTAACTATCCACTATGATCAAATAGTAGAAACCATCTATGGGACCTGCATAATCTGCGTGTATTCTTGACTACGGACGATCTGTCTCCGGCCATGGCTTATGGATGATTGGCGGTGCTTTGGCTGCTAAGGAACAACCCTTGCATTTTTCCACCATCTGTGTAATGTCCTGGTCCATGTTTTGCCAATATACATAGCTTCGCATCAGCGATTTCATTCTATTTTTTTTCTGGATGGTCCCTGTGGAAATCCTTTAGGATTCGCTTTTGTAGTGTTTTGGGAATTACTACCCTTTCGTTATAAAGTATCACATTATCGCATAAAGAAAAGCTGTCCGATATTTGCTTATTTTTTCTGCTATTTTTACTTTTGTTTCTTTTTTTAATTCATCATTTATTGCTTCATTCTTTATCTCTAGTAGTGTGACGGGGAGGTTTCGAACTGTACAACATAGTACTGTCCTGATATCTTCTTCATGTCGTAGGTCTGCGATTACAGAATCTTCCAATGGCTCTGTTTTCGTTGGTATAAGTCGCGACAGACCATCCGCCTGCCCGATTTTTTCCGTTGGTAGATACTCCAACCTGAAATTGTAGTTCTGTAGAATTGTACCCATCTTAACAACCTATTGGCCGTGTAAACCGGTAGACCTTTTTTCGAACCAAATATTGTTAATAACGGCTTGTGATCCGTCTGTAGAGTAAAAAATCTACCATACATATATCTATGAAATCTTGTGACTGCAAAAATAATTCCGGGAGTTTCATTCTCTATTTGTGAGTAATTTTTCTCTGCTGGTTGATAGAGTTCTAGAAGCATGAGCGATGGGTTTCATTGTCCCATCCGGCATTATATGCAGTATACACGCCCCGACTCCATAGGCGCTCGCATCACTTGCTACAATTATTTCTAATTTTGGATCGTAGTGTGCCAAAAATAAATCCGAAGTTAACGTCTTAATTATTTTGTCAAACGTTTTCTGGCATTCATCTGTCTACTCCCAAACTTTTTCTTTCTTCAGCAGTTCGTTCAGTGGTGCGCGAAGTTTATGCATGTGAGGAATGAATTCCTGGTAGTAATTCACTAAGCCTATAAAACTTTGTAATTCTGTTATATTCTTTGGAACTGGCATGTTTTTTATTGCTGTTACCCTTTCAGGGTCTGGTCGTCTTCCTTCTTGATCGATGATATGGCCCAGGTATTTTATTTCCTTCATAAAAAAATCGCACTTGTTTTCTTTTACCTTGAACTCATAGCTTTGTAATCTCCTGAACACCTATTGTGCGTGTTCCCAGTGTTGTTCAACACTTTCGCTATTTATCAATATGTCATCCAGGTATGCAATCGTGTACTCTAGTCCGACGAGCATAGTATCCATTGTCTGTTGGAATATAGCCGGCCCGACCTTAATCCCAAATGGTAATCTTTGGTATTTGTATAAACCTTTGTGCGTGTTTATGCACAGTAATTTTGAACTTTCCTCATCGACTGGAATTTGTAGGTACGCTTCACTTAAATCTATTTTTGAGAAAAATTTTCCTCCGTTTAATTTTGTGAATACTTCTTCTGGACTGGGTAGAGGATAGTGGTAGTCTTTCATCGCTGCGTTCAAACCCGTTGAGAAATCAGCGCATACTCGAATCTCCCCCGATTTCTTCTTGGCGTAAACCGCAGGTGCGGCCCATTGACTGTATTCTACTTTTGTCAATATGCCAGTGTTTTCGAGTCTAGCCAATTCTTGATCTATTTTTTCTATTGAAGCAAACGGTACGCTCCTTTTTTTCTTGAAGGTAGGTTAAATATTTTCTTTTATTTCTATATTTGCTGCCATTTTTTTACATCTTCCGAGACCTGCTGAAAATAACTCGGGGAAACTCTTTTCTTTTCTCATTAATTTATGTGTCTCGGTCGATAAACTTTTTACATTTTGGCAGTACGTACTTATTGGTAAATCCCAAAGTTCGAATTTTTGCATCCAGTCCATTCCGAATAAGTTTTCTGTATTTCTTAACACATACACTTTTGATTTTTTGGTCATTCCATTAAATGTCACATTTGTAATCACTTCACCCTCAAATTTTATTTTTCTCCCAGTTACCAATCTAGCAATTTTATCGGTTCTTAACATGGTAGGTTTGTTCAGTTTTCTCCATGTTTGTACGTTAATAATAGTTAAGTCCGAGCCGGAATCCAACTGTAGTCTGACTTTTCTGTTTTGCATTTATACTTGGACGTATTTTCTTATGTTAGTCTCATCCGCTTGGTCAGTCCTCGTGATTCTTATTCTGCTTTTGCTTTCTCTTCTAGTCCAACAATGAGAACTTTTATGTCCTACTTTTTTTGCATGATAGACAAGTTTTAAAACGGTATGAACAGTCTTTATACCAATGCCAAGTCCCAGAGCGATAGCATGGACTGGGTGGTAGTTTTTTCTGATATTGACTTTTTGAAGAAGAAAAAGTTGTTTTATCTGTTTTTGAGGAGGGAAAATTGGTTTGGTTTGTTTCTGAGGAGGGAAAGTTGGTTTCTCTTCGTACTTTACGTATGTGCGCGATGCCAGCTTCTTCTATATCTTTTGAGTCTTTCTTTACACTTATGCATCTCTGACAGTCTTCGGCCAGTTATTGAAGTGTCAAATCTTGTTCACTCTCCAATTTTGTAAGGATTCTGCGTCTAATTTCCGCGTCTTCGGTTGAAACCAGGCCTTGGACGTACATTAAACATTTGAAATTGTTCGGGGTGAGTTCCAATAACTTAAAGTCATCACAATATTTGTTTACAATGGAAGCGAAAGTTATGTAATCTTCGCTGTCCTTTTTTGTTAGGTTCAGGCATATCCATCTTTTGTGGAATAGTGAGGTATTAGGGCTGAAAAGTTCTGTTAACAGTTTTATTGCTTCTTTGAAAGTTAACTCATTTGTTTTCCTCGGTAGGATGTAATCTACAAATTTGGTATATTCGCATGTGCCTAATTTTCTTAGTAATAGACGTACTTTTCTTGCGTCTGACCAATTTCCGCAGTCAAATTCATATAGATCTTCGTACCTTCGGAAGTAAGTTGCAAAGGTTTTGTCTTCGTCGGGTGCATACGTGAAATCTTCGATAGTGCTCCAAATAGCGTCTTGTGAGAGAACTGATTCATTCTCGGAATTTTGCCCTTTATTTGACATTACACGTAGCAATAATTCTTGTAATTCACGATGTTTCTGTTCGTTTTTTTTTGTTGCTGTTCAAATTGGATTATGATAAGTTCCACAATGGTTGACTTAAAATCTTCCATGTTAACGTAATTTTGTGTAAGTATTTTCCCGTAGTGTAGCCTGATATTCTGGAACCTGTGTAAGCCAAAAAAAAAAAAATTGATGTCCAAAAAAGAATATTTTCTATTTTTTTTTTATATGTTCGCGTAGAACTTGTTTTTTTTTTTTGTTTTTTTTTTAGAAATCTCCACGTAGAATTTGTTTCTTACAGTTTGCTCGTCGACACTGTTATGTGCGACGGATAGCAAAAACGTGTTTCCTCCGCGTAGAGAGTTCGTTTTTGGGGGAAGTTTCCTCTTCGTCACTTGTTATGTGCGACGGATAGCAAAAAAGTTATGTCCACCGCGTAGAGAGTTCGTTTTTTGGAGTTTTCTCGTCGCCACTTGTTATGGTCTAAGTTCGTTGTACCACGGTGATGGTCCAAGGTTAGAACCAATGAAGAAATAACTCGAACACAGGTATGGAATAACAAAGATATATTACAAACAGAAATATAATACAAAGAAGTAGAAGTATTAGTAATGACTATCCGATTTGTTTAGCGTGAACTATGTTGTCTTGACAAGTATCACTATTCCAATGTTCTTACAATTATCTCCCCTCCCTCTTGAGAGCCACAGTATTTATAATGTCCGGAATAGTCCATTATTATTATTATGGGTAAGTTCCCATAACAGTCTCGCTTTCAATTTGAACTCAAAACGCTAACTGTATATTTCGCGCCGCTAACCACTCCCTACGCGTAGACGCGCGTGCACACACACACGCACATACATATATAAATATATACTCATATAAATGATTAAATTTCATAAAAACATACTTCTTTACATGATAAATATACGTAGCTACATCTCTAATATGTTGATGTCATATGTATAGATATATTTGTGTTTCATATATATATATATATATATATATATAAACATGTTCTTATATAAATGATTAAATCTCATAAAAACATACTTCTTTACATGATAAATATACGCAGCTACATCTCTAATATACTTATGCCACAATATATAGATATATTTGTGCTTTCATATATATGTATATATATATATATATATATATGTGTGTGTGTGTGTGTGTATATGTGTGTATTAATATATGTTAATCTGTGCGATGGTGCGTGCGTGATTTCGCAGGAAATGATAAAAATGTTTTAGCCTGTTAGCACGCCATTGCAAGTCAATGGCCTCTTTGTCTTGAGGCTGGCTTGAGAGTGACCACCACTTGGACATTGTTGGACCGTGCTATATAAGATAATATTCCCCATATGAAGTCCCTATACCCTTAAACTGAACCCCATTCACATATTTGACTTTCTACTCGACGGCCAGCGAAGAGCACTGATGTGGTGGTCACCTCCCTCGTCCACAAACAATAACTGCAGACATATTGCGACGGTGGTGCCCTCTAGTATGTGGCGCCAAATCAATCTGGTTTCGGCTTCTATAACTTATCGCAGAATTGGCGCGAAAAACAACACGGGCCTCTTGTGGAGGTGAAAGTTAATCTCGCTGCAGTTGTTTGTTATTTGCATCCAGAGGGCAGTTAAAGTAAGTAAAGAAAGAAGTTGAAGTAGAAAAGAAAGAGAAGAAATAACGGAAAGGTATAAAGTTTGGAAAATGGATGAAATAGGTGCTTGTTCAAGAAAAATTAATGTCACAGAAGGTGTAATATAAAAGATGGAGGAAGGAAGAAAATAATGAAAAATGTGAGGCGAGGAAAGGAAATCTGAAGAAAAAGAAACAAAGAAAAATAAAGAAAGGCAGAAAAGAATAAAGGAAAGAAAATAGGAATAATGAACAGAAGAAAGGAAGAGAAGCACAAAATGAAAGTTGAAAGGAAGGAAAAAATATAGGAAATAAAAACGTAAATAAAGAAAAAGAGGGAAAAAAAGTTTGATAAAAGATCGGAAGGAGAAAAGAAAAACAGACGATGAAAAAGAAGAGAAAAAGAAAGAAACAAGTAAATAAAAAATAAGGAAAATGAAAAAAAAAAGAGAAAAAGAAAAATGTAAGAAAAGACGAAAAGGAAGAAGCCAAAAAGTAAAAACTTTAAGAAAATAAAAATAAAATAAAGGAGGGAAAAAGCAAGGAAGGTTATGGAGTCGAAAGGAGTAAGGAAGAAAAAAGAAAACAAAAACTAAAAACGGAAAGAAAGCGAAAAGAAAGAAAAGTCAAGAAAGAAGTAACGAACGAACGAAAGAACGAACGAAGGCGGTGGTGTCGAAAAAAATCAAGAACAAAGAGGAAACATGCTAAATTTAAAATCTAAAAGAAAGGAAAAATGATGAAAACGCAAAGGAAAGAAGGTAGGAAGAGAAATACGAGGTTATGCCGAAAGAAGGTAGAAATAAAATAAAAAAGGACATAAATTGAAGGAGGAAAGAAAGGAGTCAAAATCCAAGGAAGGAAGGAAAGAAGGAAGGAAGGAAAGAAATGAAATTGAAGGGTACAAGAGATAAAGAGAAAGAAGATAAAAATGTAAAAGCAGTAAAAATAGAAAAAAGAAGCGAGAAAAACAAGAAGAGAAAAAGGGAAGAAAAGACCAAGGAAGGTTGAAAGAAAAAAGAGGCAGATACGAAAGAAAAGCAAGAATGTATAAAATGTGAAGGTGGAAATAAAACAAAAAGGAAGGAAAGAAAGGAAAAAAGAAGAGAAACGAAAGAGGTGTAGTCGAAAAAAGAAAGAAAAACAAAAGGTAGAAGGCAGAAAGAAGTCAAATCCGTAACGGAAGAGTGAGACTCGAGAAAATAATGAAATATACATAGAGCATTGAGATGCAATAAAACAATCGTAATATACATGATGGTGCTGAAAAGTCCTCACACAAACCACCTCCTAAAGTATGACCGAATGATTAAGCATAAGATTTTCTTTTTGCTGGAATAACTTCTTGGGTGTGCGCGTAGCGTCGCGGTTATCGGCGTGGAATTCAAATGTTGTTCATTTGGGATATATTTAAATCCGTCTTTTCCCCTTCCCTTAGCTATAGATTACTAGCAGGATAGACTGAGCTCTCCAGACATATTGGGCAGCCATTCTAAGAGAATAATAGTAGAACTCTGAATTGTTTTTTTGTTTATGTGTTTAACGGCATATGAATTCCTTATGTGTCATTTAATAGCGAAATTTTAATTTTCTTGGAGCTTGTGTAATTTTTTTCTTTTTTTAAAAAAAAATCTATTGCTGGTAATTTATAATTTTTGTGTTTCAATCTATACTTTCAGTTATTTGATCTCATTTTGGGAGTTCACTATTTGCCCATAGCTGGGATCCTAACAGGTGCTACCACAACGGGTCAGGGTGGACCTGAGAACAACAGCAATTAAGAGGTAGTTCCACGCTTCTCAAAAGCTCCCCATCAGAGGTGTTCCTGTTGGGTTTAGTTTATAGACATACGCGGGACGAAACTCTGAATTTGGAATCGGTTTCGTGTGTGGTTAGCCCAGTCTACCCTGTAAAAAATAACTTATTGTTCTAGAAATCCCAGCAGCAACGCCTAGCGTGGTTGAGTTCTTGATACTCTACTCAGCTAGGTATCTATAGGTTCAGTCGATCGACTGGCATTCTGGGTCGAGCCGACAACTTTTACAGCATTTCCTCATATATATATGTATCGCAGTATGCTAAACGTGTATGAAAGTTTACAAGATCTTGATAAAAAATGACGAAATTAATAATAATTAGTACATAGATTTACTAATTATCAAAAATATATCGGGTGTAACAGCAAAATTGTCCAAACCATGTTAAAATATATTTGGCCATGCCACAAAATGATTAATATCTAAAAGAACATGAAACTAACTTTCTTTTTTTCAAGTTTTCAGAGAAGACGTTTAGCCATCTTGACGCCATTTGGCGTAAGAATCACCGAAAAACCCGTTCAGTTATTCAGCTAGAAATAGAACAGAATAAAAACAGTTTTGTGTCAGCCTCACTGTTTTCCTAAATGGGCAATGGTGAGAGGAAAAAGATCATTCAGGCCTTCAGTAATAGTACCAACATACATACTCTGGCTTCCATCCTCAAAATTCATTGAAGAACTATCAAGCGAACGTTGAATAAGTTTAAAAATGTAGGAACAGTAAATAAGTAATCTGGATCAAGAGGTCACAACAGGAAGATGGGTCATCAACTCAGAGCTAAAGAGTTCAAGTGAAAATGGTCCAACTCAATTCATAATACGTTTGGCATGTGAGAGAGGAGTTTCAGCTATGACAGTCCAAAGAGCAGTGAAACTGGAAAATTAAATCGTACATGAAACCTGTGAAGCGTCCAGACAGAAAGTTAGAAGGTTAGAGAGGGCGAAGATCATCTTGAATAAGTTGGAAAATGAACTTGGAATAACACACACACACACACACACACACACACATAAAGTCATTGTACATTCTTATTCTTCAAAGAGTCCAAATAGTGTTATATATAGCTCGGTGAATTCCAGTAAGAAATCTTTAATCATTTCAAGGCACAACGGTTCAAATCTTAATCTAACAACTGGACAATTCTGCTGTTACACGGTTTGGACAATTTTGCTGTTACACACGGTATGTGCTGAATTTCTTTGACGTTAAAGTAACATTCCAGAATGTTTCTGGTATCCTGGTATCAACGCAGGATAATTTACAATGAAAATATGAATATCGAAGACTTGAGGAAGAATGTCCCGTCATAAGTCTTTATGGATTTTTGGATCGGCAAATCTGCCCTGGAAATATAATTTTTTTTCACTTCACTTCCGGTGAACAATCTTTGAAGCTGATAACTGTAACATGTTTTCCATGTAACACATGAAAACATTTTCATCAACTTTTAGCAATTCATCCTCATCTTTGTTGACATATTTATCACAACGTTTCGGCCGTTGTACGCTCCGGTCTTCTTCAGGTGGTTGGAATGTCGAACTGAACCCTTTATTTTGTTGGCTGGGGTAGACTGTTCTAGTTCCACGTGTCATGTATAATGGATATCAGTTATCAGTTATCTGCTGTTAAATCAAGTTCTCCACCACCTTCACAAGGTATTGAACTCACACCCTTTGTCACTGGATCTAACTAACGCCTTTATCCACTGTACCATGTGTCCTTGAGGACATCTGTGCATGAATTTCTGGGTATTATAAACCTAATGTTTTTCTATATATACAATTTTTTACCTGTGCTCATATTGCAGATTTTGCTGTTACCATTGCAAGTTTTTTTTTACCAAAGCTCATATTGCAATATAGACAGATACTTTTAGCAATTCGTAACACAGCACATTTTTATAATGCCGAATGCAG
>OZ038476.1:73737661-73745161 GCA_964036315.1 Acanthosepion esculentum
GTAATCAGGATCGTCATCCTCTCTTCCTATTTCATTTTTCTCCCCCAGTGGCGGTGGCGGAGTTGGCTGTGAATCAAATACAGTTTGCGTTAATTTGATTCTGGTGGGAAACCCACACACTTGGCCAGAATTGCCTCTCTCGCGTTTTGAGTCAGGTGAGATCTGGCAAATCCAGTGAGATCTGTTTGCATTGAGCTGTCGGATCCTAAGACTGTCAAGGTCCGCCTTGCTTACGCCAGCCCTACTGGCGCTGGCTTTTTCCGCCGGTTTGGCCGTTGAGATCGTTGCGATCTTCGGGAGTTGGACGCATTTCTCTAAGAGATTTGAGGTTTGAAAGAGCGTGGAACCACCTCTTAATTGTTGTTGTTCCCAGGTTCACTCTGACACGGGGTGGCAGCACCTGTTAGGATCCTAGGTATTGACACATATTGAACAACCATACAAAAGCAAAAGAGTATGATAATATGAAAATACATTTTATGTATAAAAAGTTATCAACAATATATATTTATAATAAAATTACCAACAATATATATGTATAGTAAAATTACCAACAGTACATTCTTAATGTAAATTAACCAACAATAAATTAGTAAAGAAAAACGACCAGTAATACCTACAATACATTTTATCTGCTGTTGAAGGCATACAATTGCGTTCAAAATATATTTAGATGTGTTCAAAATATTTAGATTTCGGCATTAAATGGCCGATAGAGGTTGATATGCCGCTAAACAAAATCAACCCACCAACCAACTAAGCAATTGACCAACCAACATGAAAGAACTCTCTCGAGACATTAATCTACATTATATCATATAATTTTTTGAAGAAATCAAACTGTATTCCACAATATAAGTTCAACAAAACTACAACATAAAACACGCATATAACCGCCTCTAGTAATTAAGTCAATACAAATATATACAGGGTGACCCCAAAAAAACGGGAATTTTTGAAGTGCTCATTGCCAGACCTGAGCAAGTGGCAACACTGCGAGACAGTGACCTTGAGCAAGTAAACATTTCGCCATTTTAGTAACGAGAATGAAATTCACAATATCCTAGCTGAGATGTTGCAGCAGTCAATGAGGAATCTCAACAGCAGATTTCAAGAATGCATTCGTACAGGAGGACGCCATCTACAGGACGTCATTTTTAAAAAATAAATATTCCATCATTGTTTCTTAAATGGCATGTTTTAAGGTTTCAATTACTATGAATTAAATATTTTTTCCATCACACTTGGTTTTATCGGTTTGTTAAAACGTTCCTGTTTTTTTTTTTTGGTCACCCTGTATATATGGCAAAAAACCTGAGTATCATCTACCAAATATTCATTTGTGAAAACAGAATAAACATCATATAGTTTTATTTCTTGAAATCTCCCAAGAAAATAAAATTTCAGCATTAAATGACCCAAAAGGTGTTGATATGCCATTAAACAAATAAATCAAATCATGAAGTCTTGGTTGAAGACCAACGACAGTTCATTGCTCAAAATTATTTATTTTCGGTTCAGACAGTTGTGCTTGTCTGAGAAGAACCGCATACACCCGCGCGCGCACACACACACACACACACACAAACACACACACACACACACAAACACACACACATACACATATATATTTGTTTTTCTTTTTATCTCGTAGTATATACTGCATAAAAGGGTGGGCGTACAGGTGTGACAAGTGTCAGGGTCATTGTTTCATCAAATGCAATTATGTTAGATTAAAAGTTTGTTTTGCCAAGAGTGGTAGTAGTAATATGATTTATTTGACGCACGGGAAATGGGGCTATAATTAAGACTCTTCAGCAGACTTCTATTTTCTCTTTTCATATCTTAAGCCTTTTGTAGATCCTGACAACTAACAAAACGAACAAGCAATCGTCAAGCCTGTAAAAAAAAATCTTAGCTTAAGAACGGCATTTTAATCTCCAAAAACCATTAACGACGTTTGCATTTCTTTTTAAATTAAAGCAAATACATATTTCTATTTTTGTATTTTATATTATATGATATTATATAACATAACGTAACATTCAGTTGTCTGTTTGTCTTAATCGGAATGTTTGTTCAGAATTCAGATGTCAGTCAATGATAATTTAGCATTCTATTTCACTTTAAATTTTATATCAAGAACATTGTCAGTAAAACTACTATCCCAGAAATGGATCTTTTTAGAAGGTTTCGAGAAAACTACGGTAGATAATTCAAGATCTCCGGATGAAAAGGAATGACTAACATGGCGGACACTGAGATCACAAGCGTTCGATTAATTTGTTGTAAATTATAGATTTATTTTACTACGTTTCAAAATCTACAGAAAAGCCAATTTTTTGCCTCTATTCACCCCTTCCAACTTCCTAATTTCGCGTAAGCTCACTTTGTAAGTCTTACCTTTCTTACTATTCAGTCTAATACTGAATCCATCATATTACTTGTTGGGCAAATAGGCACGACCGGGGAGCATTTATTGTACTGTTGGTGCCATGAATGTTTTCTCGACAGTATGCAAATACTTAACGTACCATATGAATGTAAGTTTTCACTAAGGTTTTATTTCTACATATCTGCCCTGTTTGAGCACTTCAACATGGTGTAATGGCTAACAAGCTTGTCTCCTCGCAAAACTCAGTTAACTTTCCAAGTATATCTTACCTGTTATTAAGTACTGAAAGAGACAAAATATTCTACAGAATGTATTGAAGGAAAGAGAGAAGAAAGGACTAAGCATCAACTTCAAGAAAACAGAATGCATAGTTGTTAGCAAAAAGTGAGCTCAAAATGCAAATTACAAATCAGAGATGCCAAAATCAAAGAAGCGCTGAAATAAATATCTGAGAAGTGTTTTAACAACGGACGGAAAGAGCGACACTAAAATCCGGAGGCCTAATGGAGTAGTCAAGAAATCATTTAAAAGAATAAGTAGAGTACTAAGAAAACAAGAAAAAAGAGTATTAAACAGCTATGTGATATCTGTCTGTCTGTATGGCAGAGTGCTGGACAATCTCTTCAAAGATGAAGAGGAAACTTGAAGCAACAGGAATCTGGTTCTACAGAAGGATACTGAGGATATCATGGAGAGAGCAATGATGAAATGTTGGAGAAAATGGAAACAAAACGGAAACTAATACTTAACATCAGGAAGAGACAATTTAGGTTTCTGGGTGCATATCATGAGGATGGATAGATTGAAAAATCTCTGATCCTCACGGGACAGACAGGGAGCAAGAGGTTCAGCAGAAAACAACGCATAAAATTGTGAGCTTCATTAAATGTATGGCGGAACAAGGCTTAGAAGAAACAACGGAAAGACAGCGTTTATTAAGCGGTGCAAGGGACAGTAAGTTGTGGAGAGCCATGATCGCCTCCGTCCTGAGGAAACACGGCGCATATTATATGTTGGGCAGATAGGCACGGCTAGGGAGCATTTTATCTACTGGTGGTGCCATCGGTGTATTCTTGACAGCCTGCTACAGTATGCCAATACCTAACGTACCACATGATGGTACATTTACCCTAAATATATTTGTACATACCGGACCTGTTAACGTGGGCATTTTATACTTGGTGTAATGCTTGGCAAGATTGTCTCGCAAAACCAATTACACCTAAGTTGTGAGTTCGATACGCACATGATAATCCATACTTGCAGTATAAATTATTAAGTAAATGTTTCTAGACTCAAATATAAACGACCATATAGCCAAACCAACGAAACGCTTATATTGGGTTGGTGCATAATAATCAGAAGTTATTTATTATGGTGCATTATTATCAGGCGTTATTATTGGTGCATTATCAGGCGTTATATTTATTATGAAAAAGGAAACATAACAATAACATTTTTAAATAAGTATGATTATCGACCCGCAATTTCATAACCTGAAAATAAAATATTTTTATTACAAAAACAATAAACAGAAAGAGCAATTTCTATTAACAAATAATTTGTCTACAAAAACGCCTGATAATTATGCCCCACTCAAATGGATTTAGATATAAACGACCAATATATACCTGTTGTCGAACTAAGATAATTCTTATAGGCTCAAATATAAACGAGCAACATTGCCGAATCATATAAATGCTTACAGACTCAGATATAAAGAAGCAATATTTATTTATTGCAAGAACCAAATAAATGCGTACCGACTAAAAAAAAAAAAAACTGATTTCGCCTTGGAATAACCCAGTAGTGGTTAATATGTCGTAAAATAAACCAATCCAGTCGCATCTATAAATATTGTATTCATGTTCCTCTATTTCTTTATTTCCTGCACACACTACGTTTCTTTCTTGGAGGAGTTATTGTTGGTGTTGTTGTTGCTGATGGTGTTGGTGGTGATATATGTTTGGTATCATCTTGCCAGACAGTAATTTTAAGTGACTAATTACCAATCCCCTCCTGGGTCTATAAGTAAAAAAGTCCAAATGTAGAAGAGTTATCTATGCACAGTTGCGACGTTTCATTTAGATGGAGAGGGTTTTACAGTACCGCACAAAGTAACCATTTGTAGCTCTATGATTCTGATGTGTCCAGGAATTTTAATCACATGATTTTCGCTACCCTTCTCTATTATACCCAATTCTCCTATCACAACAGGGATAATCGTAGTTTTAAGATTCCACATATCTGTTACTTTGCTTTTTAGATCCTTATAATTTGACCGCTTTTAAAATTCTTTTTTTTAAACATAGGAATCCTGGACTAAGTTACTAGTTTACAGGTTCACTTTTTTGACAGGTTCGTTTTTTATAAAATCTTTCATATACTAGACTATATCTGGTCTATTTGGATCAATGTTCCTGTCTTTGAGGATTGGCGAATTCCACTGTTACTAGTTTACAGGTTCCCTTTTTTGACAGGTTCCTTTTTTATAAAATCTTTCATATACTAGACTATATCTGGTCTATTTGGATCAATGTTCCTGTCTTTGAGGATTGGCGAATTCCACTGTATAGTTACTCCATCACAATTTGTGACTTCATTCGTGTGGTCTTTGTATCATGTGCCCTGGAACTCAACGCTAGAGTTCGAACAGACATGCCAATGAATATATTGTCTTAGACTGTCATGTCTAATAATCTGTCTATATTTCTGAGATGAGGTATTATTTACACTATTTACATTGCTCAGACAATCATCCTCATCTTTGTTGCCATATTTATCACAATGTTTCGGCCGTTGTACTCTCCGGCCTTCTTCAGGTGGTTGGAATGTCGAACTGAACCCTTTATTTCGCTCGCTGGGGTAGACTGTCACTTATCAATTATCTCCTGTCCTCAAGGACACGTGGCGCAGTGGACAAAGGCGTTAGGTAGATCCAGTGATAGGACTCAAAGAGTGTGAGTTCAATACCTGGTTAAGGCGGTGGAGAACTTCGAGAGGGGAATTAACAGGAGATGATAACTGACATCCATTAGACATGGCAAGTGGAACTAGAACAGTTTACCCCAACGAGCGAAATAAAGGCTACAGTTCGACTTTCCAACCACCTGCAGAAGGCCGGAGCGTAACACCGCCAAAACGTTGTGATAAATATGGCAACAAAGATGAGGATGATTGTCCGAGCAATGTAAATAGTATGTGTAAAAATGTATTCTTTCTCAGCTAGCATTGGGCACCATGATACTATGTCATCACATTTATGACATAAGCGACATGAAAGTCATCTTTCAGTATTTTCAGCCTTTTAGGCATTAGTTGGAAGACATTGGTATTGTGCTGCCATAATAATGCGTTCTGTCTACCCGTTAAGACGCTTGCTTTTAAGCCATTGATGGGTTTGTCGAACATCGCTGTCTGGTTCATAGTTTTCATACAAGGGTTTAAATCTCTATTTTTGCAAGAGTCTTCCTATAAGTAGGTTTCTCCAGGAACTTAATTTTCTTTACTGCAGCGGTATCATCATCATCATCATCATTGCAACTGCCACCACCACCACCATTATTATTATTATTATTAATTTTAATGATACCGATTAACGGCTGAAGGGCTGTTTCTAATCAATATTTATTGCAACCGAAATGTAAATCAATAGGAGTCAAAAATCTGTATGTGAAACTAGCAGTGCCCAACTATGTTCTTCACCCACAAAGAAGTGCATCAATCTTTGAATCACAAATGATGGAAATCATATGGTAGATGTTATTAAACACTTTTTAGTGCGCAGTTTACATAATTACATTTTTTATTTCACTGGTCTAGTGTATGATAATAAACTACATTCGGAAGCAATGCTGCTGATTGGGAGATTGGAGGTTTTGATAAGCGTGGAACCACCTCTTAATTATTGTTGCTCACCAATTCACCGTAACTCAGGATTATATCATATGTTAGGGTCCCAGATATGGGCAAATACTGAACCCTAAACAAAACAAAGCACTACGATAATAATAATAATAATAATAATAATAATAATAATATATATATATATATATATATATATATATATATATATATATATATATATATATATATATACCAACAATACATTTTCGTATAAAAATTTACCTAAATACATCTTTGTAATAAAATGACCAACAATCCCATTTTAAAGTAAAATTGCCAACAATACATTTTATCTGTAGTTGAAGGCATTGCGTTCAAAACATATTTAGTTGAAGCTGTAAAATTCTGCTCAAAATATTTAGATTTCGGCATTAAATTTTACGGCCGTGGCAAAAGGACAGTTCTTCATAGATTTTTGTTAATTTAGATTTTTATTAACCATTTTTCTCAAATAACAATCAGCCAAGGGAAGAAAAACACCTGCCAGCTAAAATATAACCAAATACTGTTTTAAGAAGAAATACAAGAAAAAAAAGAGAACTTGTGCTCGCAGACGAAGAAAGAGAAGGGTTAAACCCATATAGAAAATAAACGGGATCTAACCACATCAGAATCTATCACATTGTGTTTTCAGATGTCTGGAATAATAACTCGACAGAGATTTCAGAAAGGATGTTCATTTTGTCTGACTTACCGTAGTTAAAATGCGGTCTTGTTGACATCGCGGATTAAAAAAATGATGTCCTACACCCGAGCAAGACTCTAAACGAATTTGGTAGAATCGTGTATATTGTTATAAGTACCTAACAGGATAGGAAAATGATACAACTGATGATTATTACGTGAGTATCTGGGATTTTATATTCACTCGATCAAACCCTGCCTTCACTAAGGAAGTATGATTTCTTTTGTTTCATTTTCGATGTTAGTGTGGCAAGCTGAAGCAGTGGGAAGAACAAATTATATTTTTTTTTAATACGTTGCCCCTCCAGGTCGTAGGCGACAACATATTAACTTTCCTTACTATTTCTATGAATTTCTATGCATTTGGTAAGAAAGATAGCGGAGTTGTTTCCCGTTGCCTTCTCCTCGGATTGGAGTTTTCCATTTCTAAATTAGGCTAGACAGTCTTTTCTATACTTCTATTTATGGGTACGTGGTTAGAACATTCGCTCTCTAACCATGAGACCTTGGCTCGA
>OZ038476.1:73750161-73767661 GCA_964036315.1 Acanthosepion esculentum
TAACTCAAAACATTTGTATAAACACACGAAAAACGAAATCCTTGAAAACGAAACGAATATAGCAACATTAAAACTACTGGGGAAAAATACAAAAATGAACTTTGTTAAATTTAACGATTATATAAAATATCTAATTAAGATATTTGAAAAAAATTATAAAAAATTTGATAGACAGAAATTGTTAATATTGTTTGTAAGAATTCTTCCTGCCTCAATAGACCTTATTTAAATTATATATATATATATATATATATATATATATATATATATATATATATATATATATATATTTATATATATATATATATATATATATATATATATATATATATATATATATATATATATATGTTTGTGTGTGTGTGTGTGTGTGTGTAAAGGGAAGAGGTTATAGTACTTCCAACGAGAGAAATGTGTGTATATTAAAAAGAAGAGACAAACCGTAAACGTTTTTGGTTGTAATGTGGATTTTTAAATCAGGCAAAGAGTGGATATTTCCACATACTATTAAAAGGAATTAATTTTCTTATGTTTTTCGATGTTAAATATTCTCGATATTAAACATACTTTTTCTTGTGTGTTAGTGACTCAAATGTCTTCCTTGAACTGGCAGTGAAAAAGTTATGCGTGAAGGGTAATAAAACAATTAAAACTGGTCCGAGAAAGGGTGAGAAAGATATCTATATATATCTATATCCATTTTTTTTGTGTTTTTACCAACATGCGTATGTATACGTATATTCCCTCTCCATACATACATACTGTCTTATTATAAGCAATTAGTATACACATATGTACACATATACATACACATACACACACACACACATACACACAAAAATGAATACACACACTTCCTATGCTGTGTAGGGTTCGCGTGCGTGCCCGTGAGCTGTTTTGTTTTTGTCAATGTGTGCATATATATACCAGTACGCGCATGTATATGCACACTCCCTCTCTATACATACATACTGTCTTATTATAAGGAATGAGCATACACATATACACACACATACACACAAACATATACATACATATATACATACATACATGCACACACACACACACACTTCCTATGTTGTGTAGTGTTTGCGCACGTGCCTGTGAGCAGCCTATTGTTTTTTCCATTATGTGTATACATATTCGTGCTCCACATATACACGCGTGTGCGTGTGAGTGTGTGCACATGGATCCGAGTGGTTTGACCACTGTATATGACCATTATGTGTGCATGTTGTGTGCTTTTGCGTGTGGGGCATGATCTATTTAGTGCTGGTTTAAATTTGTTTATGAAGTTTTTTTCTGGTATTTGTAGGTAAGAATAATTGTCTGTTTGGGATATTGGCATAATTTTAAGACATTTGGGTCACTAACAGACAAAAAAGAGAATGTCTAATATCGAGAATATTTAACATCGAAAAACATGAGAAAAATGAATTCCTTTTAATAATATGTGGAAATATTAGATTTAAATATTAAAGACATTAGTTCCATTTCCTCATCAAGCGAATTTTGTGATTACGCGTCTATATGAGTTTTCTTAAATATGACTTTTGTTAGTCTTACACACTTGAGACATATATATATATATATATATATATATATATATGTCTTACACACTTGAGACATATATATATATATATATATATATATATATATATATATATATATATATATATATATATATCTCAAGTGTGTAAGACAAACAAAAGTCATATTTAAGAAAACTCATATAGACGCGTAATCATACAAGAAGAAATGTATTGATGAATACATAAATTCTACTCGACGATTGAGTATCGATTGGATCTATGAAATACTAGAAATATAATTTCTGTCTGAATATTTGGGATGAGGAGTTATATGTATTTACATTATTTACATTCGGTCTAAAGTCCTCGTCTTTTCTATTATCACATTTCAGCTGTATCTTCCAGTCTTCCTCAAATAGCATTCAGGTATTTCAAACAGAATGTTTTATTTAATCAATTTGTTCTTTCTCTATCCAGGTATAAGGACTTGTTCATTTATTTCTAGTTTTTATTGAATCTGAGTCTGTACCACTCAGTATAGGGATTGAACTCCTAATTGCTAGGTCACCAGATTCCCCAATTAACTCAATTTAATCCACTCGGTTATTTTCATGGATTCCTTTCTGAAAGCCTGAACATACATTGCATTGCTACCGGTTTTGTTCCACGCCACTTGACACACGATGCGACGTGAAAGAGGCTCTGAAATCATTGTATACGTTCTCAAATGGACATTTTGACAATGGAAACATGACGATTAATAGTGATTTTCCAAGCGCAAGGACGAGAGTAAGGAGCACCCAGTAAGGATCGAACTCTCTACTCTGTCGTAATTGTTCTAGCGAGACAAGCTTGCTAACCATTGCACCGCCTCGAGATGCCCGACCGTATATACAGTGATTTTCCAAGCGTAGTTTAGATGTGGCACAAGGCCGAAAGTAAGGAGTACCCAGTAAGGATCGCACTCACTACTTAGTCGTAATTGTTCTAGCGAGGCAAGTTTGCTAGCCATTACACCGCTTCGAGGTGCCCAACCATATATATAGTGATTTTCCAAGTGTAGATTAGATGTGGCACAAGATCGAAAGTAGGGACACCCAGTAAGGATCGAACTCGCTATTCAGTCGTAATTGTTCTAGCGAGACAAGCTTGCTAACCATTGCACCGCCTCGAGATGCCCAACAGGACGATTAACAACTGAATAGTACTAAATAAGAACAAGACGTAATACCACTATAGATATTAACAATGAAACAAGAGTAATTTAAGCTCGTAGATAAATATTTAAGTTCCATGTAATCACTTAATTGGAAGGGTGGAAACTTTTATTCCAGGCTGCTTATGGTACAAATGTAAGATCGTGGAAATAATGGTAGGAAATGGGAGAGATTTGATCTTCTCCAAAACTGTTGATTGAATGGATTAAAGAAGATTTAGTTTTTTCCCTTTGAAGCGAGTCGTGAATTCGAATCTCGATGAGAGTTTAGTCCTTATTTCCGCTCCGTTGTCTACGGCCTGATGTAGATAGCAGGCCTGAGTAAATATATAATATACAACAAATAAAAAATAAAGTTTAAAGTAAAAACTAGTTCAAATCTAATATGTCATTACTAATCACGCATCAGGTAATAATTCTGCTTTTGTAATCAACACTATACGAGTATATGAGAATAACTGAAAATAATCAGATACATCCATTTCATAACGCATTAGATAATTTTAGCACGTTAGTTTCTAAAACCGATATTCATACACACACGTACATCTCCCATATATAAATTACACATTAATAAGTTTCTGAAAAATAAAAAATAAAAATTTACTTAATCAAAGAAATGAAATAGCTATTTTTTGTAGACATTGTCAAATTGTTACCTTAAATAATGTTTAATTTTGAAAAAGAGATGAAAGATGAAACATACATTGTTATACCTGATATTTGATTAATAATTTTCTGAAATACGAATGTAATTCTAATATATTTCTTTGTAAAAAATAACGTATAGTCTATTAGTTATCAGTAGAAACGTACTTTAAATTTGTAAGAATAGATTTTAAATATTAAAAATACGATTTACTCATGTGCTGACGACCCCTTTAAGAAATTGTTGTGTATGAAATTATAATTTAAACAGCCAAATAAAAACGCCAAAAATTTTTTACCAATGAAAAACCCAGACGACAAGTGAAAAACGGATGTCATTGCTTTTGATCAGACACCTCTACCCGACCTTAACCTGATATTGAAAGTAACTTATTTTTTTATACATAAGTTGTCTAGGGAAATAAAAACCCAAACACCCCTTAGCAAAATGAGTGAATTTTTCCGTAACCTTAACAATTTAAAATATTAAGATTGTCTGTGCTTATAAGTGAATTAAATTTCTTAATAGGTTATTCCAAAAATCGCTTGAGAATGGAACAGAGCTATAGATTGTAAATTTAATTTTATAATTAAATTTAAAATTTTAGTTTCTGTTTTGAAACATGGTAATTCCTTTGTAGCGACGGAAACGTATTTTTAAAATAGAAAATAATTAATATATATATATATATATATATATATATATATATATATATATATATATATATATATATATATATACGAATGTATATGCTTGTAAAGCTCCGTAAATTTCAAGATTAATTCTTCCAAAATTCGCTTGAGGATGAAACAGAGTCGGTTTTATAGCTTCTGTTTTTGAAACATGAGAACTCTTATGTAGCGATGGAATCATATTTCTAAAAAATAATTATAATTTAGGCTCTACTTATGTATTGAGCACTGTTTTTATTAAAAATAAAACCAAAAATACTAAAGAAATTTGGATTATTAACCAAACTGTTCTTACCTATTTTTCTATATTTGCACGCACACGCACACACACACGCACACACACGCGCGCACACACACACACACATATATATATTTATATTTAGGCAGCATATTTTCATTCAAACATGTTTGATTGAATAATATAGACATATTGTGTCTATTTTTATACTGATCCTTTCAAGTTGTCTAATACATTTCTAGATCTGAAGATGAAATTCACCAAGGAAGGCGGTATATATTTTTAACTTAAGTACTTTCGACTTTTTCTAAGAGGATATTCATGGGAATGCAGTTACAATAGCATGTGTGTCTTTGTGATTTACTGATAAAATATAGTTTTCAAGTATAGAAAAAGAACAGGTTAAAATTATTTTGTGTCAGCTCGACTGTCATGAATGCTAACAACACTCATACTCTGGCTTCCAACTTTAAAGTCCATTCAAGAACCATCAAGAGAACGGTGAATAAGTTTAAAAAAGAGGGAACAGTATAGAGGAAACTTGGATCAGGAAGTCACCATAGCAAGAGAGATCATTATTACAACTTAGTGCTAAATACCTTCTTCTTGTTCCTTGTAGAATCCAACAGTGTTATAAAAAGCTCGGAGAATTCCAGTAATATATGTTTAATCATTTCTAAGATACAACGGAATAAACCATAATCTAACAATTGGACAGTTTTTGCTGTTACACGATTTAGTGAATTTTGCTGTTAGACCCAGTATATATATATATATATATATATATATATATATATATATATATATATATATACAGTGTAACCCGGATATAAGATACCCTGATATAAGAGAAACCCGGATATAAGAGAGATTTTCACTGGTCCCAAATTAGAGCGATACCTACCTAAACAAAATAGACCAAACCCGGGTATAAGATAAACCCGGATATAAGAGACTTCTTCTCCGGTCCCGACAACTCTCTTATATTCGGGTTACACTGTATATATATATATATATATATATATATATATAGTTGAATCAAGTCATGTCATTGAAATCGCGTAGACATTATTGTATGTTTTTTTACTAGCACGAGCGTGCGTACTGTCGTAATTCAAAATACTGATTATGCCAGATTATGCACTCCCTGTAACTAAGATCCGTATATAAACCAAGGGTTGGCTCCGTTGGTGTTGAACAAGTGCAAATAAACGTGAGCAAGCGTCTGCATCAGAGACTAACTATACGCCCCATCAGTCGGGTGTCCCCCGTAAAACGAGTAACTGAACATTGTATATGGATACGTGAGGGCATGCATACGAGAAGGTACTGCAGACGCGCTTCCCAAAATATCTAAGTGCTACAAAGCTAAGGGACATTGTTGAGATCTAAAATCACCAAATTCATCAAGAGACACGGTATATAAAAACTTGTATATCTATCTTTACATCTATTATATATATATATATATATATATATATATATATATATATATATATATATATATAGCATACCTTTATTCAAACATTCTTCCTTGAATAATATAGACATATTTTGTCTACTTATTTTTAGACGTATTTTATTGCAATTACAAAACTTTTTTGTAAATTACCCCTGATGGTATTCTTAGAACAAGTCGAAAGTACTCGGGTTAAAAAAAAACACTACGGAACTGTTAAAAATATAATTTTCAGCTATGCTATATCTATGAATAAAATTACTCAGCAGCAGAGATAGAGTGTATGTAAGTATAAAATAGTGAATAGAAGGCTTGAAAACAAGCTGTTGCAGTTTGGTGTTTACCTCAGTCTCCTATTTAAAGTATATTTATGGGTAAAAGTGCTCACTAGCATAGATAGAGCGCATGCAAATATAAAATACTGAACAGAATGCGTGAATCCCTGTATGTTTCTAAGATGAGGTGTTATGTACACTATTTACATTATTCGGACTATTGTCATCATCTTCGTTGCCATATTTATCACAACGTTTCGGCTGTTGTACGCTCCAGGCTTCTCCAGGTGGTTGGAATGCCAAACTGAACACTTGAGGACACATGGCACAGTGGATAAGGGCGTTAGTTAGATCCAGTGACAGGACCCAAAGAGTGTGAGTTAAATACCTGGTTAAGGCAGTGGAGAACTTGGAGAGGCGAATTAACAGGAGATAACTGATAACTGACACCCATTGGACATGGCAGGTGGAACTAGAACAGTCTACCCCAGCGAACGAAATAAAGGGTTCAGTTCGACATTCCAACCACCTGAAGAAGGCCGGAGCGTACAACGGCCAAAAAATTGTGATAAATATGGCAACAAAGATGAGGACAATAGTCCGAATAATGTAAATAGTGTAGAATGCCTGAAGATTGCGTTCAAGCAAGAGACAGACTGTTGCAACTCAGCGTTGACCCCATAGTTCAGTTATATATATATATATATATATATATATATATATATATATATATATTTCTGCGATACCAATAAGTTATAGCGAGCCATGATCGTCGACAACATAAAGAACACGGCCCATAAATGAAAACACTCTTCTTAAAATGTAAACCATTGCTTTTATTACTTTCCATGTGATATGTCCTCTGCATAATTCTAGCTCGTTTCTGTTCAATTTCCTATTTCTCAATCGCTTTCCCTCATCCTGCGCCATCTTATTTTCGTCTCTGTTCTCCCTGTTCCCCGTTCCGCCTCTCGGTCTTCCATCTTGTACTCTAGCCGAACGCTGGACTACAAAGAAGCACGCAGAAATGGACGGGAGGAATAAGACCTGAGGAACTTGGGAAACTAATATGGCACAAGATAAATGGCAAGAATACGTAGTGGCTATCAGTTCGAAAGAACGGTGACTGGTGAGAGGCTCTTCGAACGGCCAAGTAGGGCGAATGGTCAAAATAAGTTCACATATCTAATTGGCCGGCAGGGAGATCGCAATCACAACTTTAATAACGAGGCTGCGTCTCCCGAGTAACGCAGTCGTGCTGCCCAAAGACATTCTTCATTTAGCTATTGCGTTCGTGTCTTGCTCGTTGTTGGACCGGCTTGCCTATCATTCGGTAAGTTCTTACGAGTAGAGGATCGCTAAGTTCAAGCTTATCAGGCAAAGCTTTTCGCCTAGTGAAACGGAATTTGCGCGTGTGTCTTTTATTTGATTCTGTGCGTCTGGTTGTATTTCTGACTATGCGTGTTTTTAACGTCGGATAAGTTTTAGTCGTTCCTTTTATTTATTTATTATAATTCTAACTTCCAATATTAACACAGTTTTTTTTTTCTCGTACGAGAATGTATTAGTTGGTAAAATAAAAAAAAATTCCAATAATTCATTATATTCGTTAATAGATTGATATAATAATAGACTGAACTGTTCCATGATGTAATTCCTCCTATATACCATTGAATGCTGGACAATCTTCGCACCGATGAAGAGGAAAGTTGTGACAGCAGAAATAGGGTTCTACATGATGATCCTGAGGATACCATACACCGACGATGTTTCAGAGAAAATGGTCACAGAAGGGAAACTTATACGTAACAACCAAAAACAGACAGTTAAGATTTCTAGGGAACATAAAGAGGAAAGAGGACTTGAAAAAACTGATGCTCACAAGGACAGATTGAAGGCAAGAGAAATAGAGGAAAACAATGAATAACTTACTTGGTGAGCTTGAGTAAATGGATGGCAGAATAAGGTTTAGGAAAGACAAAATTAAGAGCTCCAAAAGACAGGACCTTTTAGAGAGCGATGATCACCTATGTCCTGAAGGGACATTGCACACAGAAGAAGAAGAAGAAGAAGAAGAAGAAGAAGAAGAAGAAGAAGAAGAAGAAGAAGAAGAATCGAAATTCCTCCTGCCCATGTAAAAGCAAATTATTATTAGGTCTTTGCATATATTCGTTCGTTTTTCCGACGATCTGGCCATACTGCCATATCACGTTCAAACACCGGTTTCCAGACAATAAACGAAGTTAAGCTAACGTTGAGCTTGGTCAGTACCTAGATGGGTGGCCGCTTAGGAATAGCAGGTGCTGTAAGCGTGAATGTGTGTGTTGTGTAATGGAAAATGGCTTGGAATTATTAATCGGAGAGCCGAGTTCCGATCCCGGTTTAGTTCGTTATATTTAACTTACGAGGAAATACCTTTGAGAAAGGTATTAATCAACCTCTTCTCCATCCAGCTATGATTTAATTAGTAAGACTTGTATTACTAAACCATTATTATCTAAATAAATTCATACAAATAGTTTTTGGATTTAAGTGGCATGCAAAGAAAGGGTTGATAAGCCGTAGAAAACGAATCAATCTGATGCTGTGCGAATGATATCGAAGAATAATATTTCGTGGCACTTTTTGCTTCTCAGTAAGGCTGGTCAACTTGTGAAACTGTTGTCTGACGTTATTGAAATTTGATTTCAGATTAAACACCCCTCTGAGATGGAATGCCAAGTAAACAAGAATGGGGATGTTTGGGACGTTCTCTTTGTTTTAATCAAGGTCACAATGCTTCCTAATCTACTTCAGACATTTGCGCTATGCACGTACATGACTCCGTTACTGACAGAATTATATGAAATGCCTTAAAACAGTTAACTGCATGTTGAATAAAAGGACAGGCCGAAAGAACCTGACAGACAATACAGTGTGATTCTTCATCATGACAGTGCTAGTATGACGTTGCTAACATGACCAATCATGCAATTAAAGAGATCGGTTAAGAAATTCTGCCGCATGCACACTATTCTCCTGATTTAAGCCCGTCAGACTGCAACCCTTTTCGGTCGCTTTTTGCAGGATATTTGGTTCAACAGCGACGTGGAATTTAAAACTGGCTGGATGAATCTTTAGTATCAAAACCTATTGTCGAGTCATTGACCAATTAGTGAATCGTTGACAGGAGGTTGTAAACAATAAACGGGAATACATTCTTTTATGATTCATCAGAACTATTAATAAATAGTAAGTATTAAAATAAATTATAAAAACGAACGGATTTATGTAACAACATAATACATCAATGTCCAACGTCGTCATTTCCTTAATGGAGCGTGAAAAACTGAAATTGCTGAAAACATTTTATTTCAGGCGACTATTACTACAATAATTTTATCATTTATGTACCTGATGTACATTTATAATACAACTAGTGATTTTGGTTTGCAGGGAATTTTAAATTTATAATTCTTTTTTAATGTGTTTTCAATATAGAATCTATTTCATATATATATATATATATATATATATGTTAGTGTTTTTTGGAATATTAGTATTTTTTGCCTTTTATATTATATTATTACTGTCCTGGACATTAAATTCTACCTGGATTCTATCCTCTTGGGAATTTATGCATATATATATATATATATATATATATATATATATATATATATATATATATATATATATATATATATATATATATATAAATAAATAAATATATATATATATATATATATATATATATATATATATATATATGTGTGTGTGTGTGTGTGTGTGTGTGTGTGTGTGTATTGACCATTAATATTATCTTTATACGTATATATATATGCATATATATATACATATATATATATATATATTTATATATATAAATATATATATATATATGTATATATATACATATATATATATATTTATATATATGTATATATATACATATATATATATATATTTATATATATGTATATATATATTTATATGTATATGTGTGTATGTGCATTTATATGTGCATATATATGTATACATATATATGTTGATATATAGGAGGCACGGTGGAGTAATGGATAACGTCTTGGATTGAGGAATCGGAGAGCCGAGTTCGCCTTCAGTCGAATCCATTACATTACCTGCTAATACCCTTGGGAAAGGTATGAATCCTCTTCTTCTCCCTCCAACTATGGGTAAATAGCAGGACAGACTTGGTTCTATAGCCTTGGATGCCAACTGGTCTAGGAGAAGGACAACTTTGAATTCAAAATATTCTGAGGCTCGTTTGGTGACCTTGTGGCACTCAGTGCACCAGGTCTCTGTATTCGCCCCTTTAAAAAGTGTGTCACCACTATAATCAAATCTCATTTGTCGGCTCTCGTTTCTAGGAACTGATCTGCTTGACCCTCATTCGTCGAATTCGATGGGAGAGTCGATGATATATATATATATATATATATATATATATATATATATATATATATATATATATATATATATGTACGCGTATATGCATGTGTGTGCATATGTTTGTATATATATTTGTGTATTTAGGCAGCAAATTCTATTTTAGGCATGTCTGATTGAATAAATAAATTCGAAAGTATTTTATATATATATATATGTATACGTGTGTGCATATATATTTGTGCCTGTATACACACACACACACATATATATATATATATATATATATATATATATATACCTGCATATATATATGTGTGTGTGTGTATAATAATATATCTAATAAATAAAGTTTGCATCACTTAATTGATGTTACTGTCACACAAAATAATTAATTGCACGAGCATCTCTTATTTTTCACCAGCTGCACTTTTCCGAGGCGAGAACGGAGGAGTTTTGTAAGTGACTATTTACCAATTGTAAAAATCATTGTGAACTTTGTCAGGTGCCTATTCATTCTGATTTGAACGTAACGAATTGTATGAAAAGAAAAATATATCTAACTTTTTTGTGATTAATCCTGCCGAAAATCTTTTCTTCAGTGTTATTCATTTCAGCATTGGTAATTCTTCTTTTAAAACTTAATAATTAATGGACTTCAGTAAAGACAACTTTTCTTGTTTGAGTTCAGATTTCATATGAGAGAAAACAAGTATCGTGATGACTATATTGAGGCAATAACGGATATAATGCAGTGGGTTTCTAATCATCAGAGAAGTGAGAAATCCGAGGAGATGACAGCAACACTTGAAAAACCTTCTCTTGGGAAAATTAAGTGAACAGTTTCCCATTGCTTTCAATCACGGTTTTGATTTCAGATTCTCATTCAGCTACACGAGATTTCACTCAAAACTGGACTATGCAGAAAATACAACTAAGCTAAAATGCAAAATTACTTAAATAATTTTTGACGGCACAATTCATTTAGTAATTAATGTTTTTTCCCCACGTTGGTTGAACAATAAATTCGAAGTCAGGCTAAAACAGTTATTATTCGAATTTTGATCTGAATTTTCCACTAAATAATGTTCATTCCATAGTATATTGGAGAGGCGTTTGGTTAAACGAATTGATGTTATCAAATATATTGCAAAATAAAATATTCGTTTTGAAAAATAAATGCTTTTATCATTAGGATTGTAATTTATGAATGTAACTGCATCCGTTCCTTTTGATTTGAGAATTTAATTATTAATAGATTTATTTTACTTTTATTAAACCGATAAAGTTTTTTTAAAAACTTTTTGCAAGAGAATTTTAGCTTAAAAATGAAAAATACACTTGAAATATTGCATTCACATTGGTCTGAAATTTTTGCAATTAATCAACTAATCTTAATTGTAACATCAGAAAACGAACCAAATACAAGTCTCGATCTAGAAAATCTATGAATCCCTGAATGTATAAAAAAAAATTTCCACTGTCATCTGGTTCATCAAAAAATCAGTCAGTCGAAAAACAAGACTATAATATTGATAAATGAATAATTTGCATGATGTCCTCTCTTTGATTTTCTTATTTGCTTTCATCTATTATTCAACAATCTTGTATTTGTAAATGATCAGATGAATAAATAAAGTATAAGCAAAGTCCATTGACAAAAAAATGATAATAATATACGTATACTTGATGAGGATAAACATCAGTATAAGAATGTAAGCAGGGATACCCGTATACAAGTCGATTTACTATAGCAATTAAATTTTAATTTATATACACCGAAGTGCGTCCATTTTTTTCATTTTTCCCTTTTTGCTTTTTTGTTCTTTTTTTTTTGGAAGTGTTGGATGAGGGGGCAAAATATGCCATGGAATTTCTTGGGTGGGCGGAGCATTTGATAAAATACTCCCAAAATGTTAAAATATGAAGATTCCGCGGATATTTAACCGTTCATTGAGGGAATCGTCAGTTGTAGCATCCGTCATGCTGCAAAAATGTTTAATTGAAAATCGGTAATATAATAGTCCCACCACACGACAAAACACACATGGCCTGAAGATCGCGTTCATGCATGAAACACACAGTCGCCATTTGCTATTGACATCAGAGTTCACTTACATATTTGCATACGCTCTATCTCTGATATTGAGCACTTTTACACATAAATATAGCATGCAATAAAACTATATTTTTATCATATATACAAGGGTCATTCAATAAATAAGTTGAATTTTTTGGTATAAGGACTTCTAATACAGATAGAAGCTTACTATCTTTTTTATTTTTCAATAATCTGCAAAAGAAATTAAATGTATGTGAAAAAGAAGTAAAATAAAAAAAATAAAATGTGTAAGCTTCTATCTGTATTAGAAGTCCTTATACCGAAAAATTCAACTTATTTATTGAATGACCCTCGTATATATGTGTGCGTGTGCGTATGTGTGTCAGTGTGTGTGTGTGTGTGTGTGTGTGTGTGTGTGTGTGTGACTGATATTTCCCAGACAAAGGGAGATATAAGAAGAATTAAATATGAATAAATTTCATCTGCTTGAATGAGACAAACACATATAGAACTAGATAAATTCCATTCCAAATCTGGGATTTTATCTGGGTTCGAGCCGCGATAAATGCTTTACTCTAAGAGCCACAAATCAAATGTAAGTTAACTAAGAACAGTCTTGCAGGAGACTAGGACAATGGATTATCCGTTAAGAACATAACCACTTATAGTATTAGCAGTTCGTGTAACTGATTCGTTAACCATTACGCCAGGGTGACATTTCATGGCGTCGATTAATATATTACAGTCTTATGTACGAAATATGTGTTGTAGGGTAATGGATATCAGCTTCGAATGAGAATTCGGAGAGCCGAGTTCGAATTCCAGTTGGGTTCGTTATATTCACTAACGGACAAATAGCCTTGGGGAAAGATATGAATCCATCTCTTGTATCACTAACCCGTTATGGGTTGAATAGCAGGACAGATTGGGCCTTATATCCTTGGTTGGTAACCGTTCTACTGCAGAAAGAAACGGCAACCTATTGCGGGATAAATCATAGTTATGAATCGAAAAAGACAAGTATAGCATTTATAATGCGCTATACAAAATATATTTGTCGTCAAGCTTCAGTTATATGCTTCAGGCCCTCACTCCGTCACGGCGCTTATTTATTAAAACACGCAAATAATTTTCTTCACGGCACTAGTATTTCCTATTATGTTAATTAAACTTATATAAAAATTCCAGACGGAACACCAATTTGAACCGGCTTATTTTATAAGATGAAATATTATTACCGGCATTCTATTCTTCAGGGACGGCTCTTGTATTTGGTAGATAAGAGTACTGAAATTGGTTCGTGGTACTGAACTTGTATTTGATAAAAAGTGTTATTGAAGAATAAAGTGTCGCTGACGACACTTGAGTTTGGGCATAGGTCGCCAGTGAGCGAACACCGGCGATCCCATTATTGAATTAATTGGATAACATGACCACAGAGGAAACGCATATATAGGAAATCTCGTAACGTTTAGATTGATCTGCATTTCTGTTCTATCCTCTATTACTATTCGGATCTGTATCTCTACTCTATCCTCTCTTACTATACTGACCGCTATTCCCTACTCTATTCACTATACCATTTCTCTATTTGGATCACTATACGAATTACTATTCGAGTGAGTATTATCCAGAAAGTACTATTAGTGCGAGTGATATTCGAAGGCGTCTGACACTAGTATTATTTAAGGGCGTACTACAGTTGTATCTGCGATTAAAAAGTCTCTACTACAACGAGCGTTACAAAAGTAACAACGAATATTCCTTGACATCACGAAAGTAACAACGAGTGTTTGTTGACATCACAAAAAAATGTACTTACCTACGTTGTTGGTACTCACCTTGTATTTGTCTGTTACATTTTTTTTGTACTGACCTTGTATTTGGTACAGAAGAGTACTGGCCTTCGTTTTTTTACTGACCTTGTATTTGTTTGGTACAATTATTTGATACTGACCTTGTATTTTGTACAAAAGAGTACTGGCCATCGTTTTATGCAAAACTTTGATTTGAACCTCGTCTTTGGATACAGTAACTTCAAGCAAGTTACCACGTAGCTATACGAGTGGATAAATTATTTAATCGTGCTAAGGCCAGAAAAAAATCCATTGTCTGTCACTTTAAGCTGAAAAAAGGTGTAAACGTTTTATTTATTATAGGTTATACGAATCTAAATGCTTTCATTAAATTATCTTTTATTCGCCACCTCCTTTAATGTCTATTCCTTTTTCTTTCTTTTATCCTCCAAATAAAACATGATGAAATTGTCGGGTCACTTCAATCTGAAATACGTTGCCAGTTACAATGACCGATAAAATAATATGAAATATTAATGTAATAATTTCACCCTTACCCCATGCTGTCATTTTTAATGATTTGTATTTTACGTACGTTTAGCACGCAATTTCATTGCTATCATCAAATGAATTAAATTTTTACTTTACTGCGATTGCGCACGCACAGTTAAAATGTTTAGCGAATCAATGCTATTAGGTTTAACAAAGCATTTTGGGATGGCTTCGTCTATTTTATAATAACGTTTATTTCATTGTCAGTCCGATAAGCAGTGAAAAGTTCTCGGTTTGATCCAAAATTATTATATTAATAACCAAACGCTGGAATCTATTTTGGAATGGCTAAGGAAACAATTGCAGACGTAAGGGTTTCTAATATAAAGAAGACGAAAATTATTAAGAATGTTAATTAAAAAACATAAAAGCAACGGAACTACAAACTTTATGTAAACATCACAAAGAAAATTGAGTCTTCTGGGTAAAGAAGTGTATGCAAAATTATCAGCACTCGTTTTTAGTGATAAATGTAGATTTCTAGGCTTGTGGTTGAGTCAAGTCGATGTTTTTTACTTCAGGTCAACTCATAGTGCAACTGAGGACCAGATCCGGGACCTCTTTTAAATATCGTCATCACACTGAGGGCGATGAGTTTAATTTGCTGCTGTAGGTGGCATAAGAAATTTTTGCTTTTTTACACTGGAAATAAGTTTAGCTTATTCAATCGAAATACGCATAAGATGTATTTATTTTATTTCCTTGGAACTTGCTATATTATTTTATGGTTAATTAACGAATATGTAATTTAGGCAAATTGGTCTTGTGAATTGAAAGTTCATCTAACATTTTTCACCTAATGTTGTTTTCCTAAAAGCAAATTCACTAATGATCATCTTCGTTCATTTTATTCTTTTCAGTTTTAAATATATGATCATTGACATGGTTAATAAGAAAGATATAAGCTCAGAAGAGAAAAAAAAATATGTAAATTTATTGACTCAGGCAGCATTGGAAATTGCAAAATAAAATCTCTATATAAAATTCTGTGACTTCCGTTAGCCCTTCAGTCACACTCTCTAAAATAGCCATACATTCACCGATCGAAACATAGAAAATGAAGTTTATTCCTAAACTATCCGGATATCCTTTCGAATAAACAAGAATCCAGTTTCCAATTCGCCCTGAGAACGATAAACAAATCACAAGGCGAAACGTCTCAAAATATTGGAATTTGGCTCCAGGAAGAAATATTTACGCATGGCCAGTTGTATGTTGAATGCTCAAGAGTAAGAAATCCTAAGAATTTATTCTTCACTGTTAAACAGAGAAAAGGAAAAAAAGAAATTTTCTTAAAAAATATTGTTTAGCATGAAGTCATATAAAATTAAATTAAATTAAACTAATGATTAAACCGGGAAGTAGGGTTTTGTTAAAGTATTTTTCGAAACAAATCAGCTTATTTAAATTTCATCGATTGGTTTGCGAAATTGAACGATACGTAGAATTTGTAAATCTCGAGAAAAAGTGTTAGCGATAAATTCAACAATACCAAATACTATGAGAATTTTAATACACGTCAGCGTATTGCAAAAGAAAAAAAATCTAGCAAAAAGAAACAACTGCTTAAAGATCACAGACCAGTCAAAAAAGAAGCTGATAACATTTGCAATATAAGAACAAGACAAAAATGGTATTGGAGAAAAATGAAAAGAGAAATAAGCAAGAGCAATGGATTGACCCAGAAAATAATTGGCAAAGCTTGTCTTATAAATGTGAATAGAGAGAAATAAAGACTATTAAAGATATTGTGTAAAGACATGAAAGCGACTATCCTTGTAATAAACATTACAAAGAGAAATAAGTAAAGCGGACCGAAAACTCCATTAAAATCTATTTGCCAACGGTCATTTCCAGTGATATATAGAACTCATGGTTGTGTTCCTGGTTGAGTCCTTCACAGAAATAGTCAAACAACCTGATCTATGAGAAAACAGGTCGAGGTGGTACAAGTACGGAGGACGGTAGATGCGACACTGAGATCCGAAGACGGATTGGGATTGTCAAGGACGCATTCCCAAAGCTGGGCAGACAACTGCGAGATAGGAGGATTTCTTTGGTGACAAAGAAAAGATTACTGAGTTACTACATGACATCTGTCCTCCTATAAGGCGATGAAGAAGAGATCGAGGCAGCGGAGATGTGGTTCTACAGAAGGATGTAAGGATATCATGGAGCGAGCGTGTGAGCCACGATGAGGTCTTGGTGAGGATGAAAACAAGGAGGAAGCTTATACTTAACATAAGGAAGAGTCAGATGAAATTTCTGGGACGTAATGAGAAAGGAGGGCCCGGAGAATCTGATACTCACAGGTCGAATAGAGGGAAAAAGAGGCCTGACCGAAACAAGGAATGTAGTTCGTCCGAGCACTTTCCATGTTTACACTATTGTATTTTTAAAATAATTTTTTTTTATTTTTTATTTTTTTACTTAATTTGTTCCCTTTTTCATTCATGAAAGGCTGAACGTGACATTATTGTGAAAAGATCACGTGATCTAAGTTTTTTCTCTTTACAGAGAAATTAATTTAAGAAAATTTTATAGTATTTTAAATTATTATTTTCTTATTTTTGCATAAAGTATCCTCGAAGGGAAAATAAAAGTCAATAGATTATTATTATATAATTGCGGAAAATATGT
>OZ038476.1:73775161-73805161 GCA_964036315.1 Acanthosepion esculentum
GTATCCAAAAGAAAACCTCCATCATCATCACCAGCACCATCAACCGACCCGCATTCATCATCAGTTCCTTCATCGTTTTAACTTTGTTTTTCTCGCCCAGCTCCTGCCTCCTCACCGGCATTGCCTTTTGAGTTTTCCTCATTTTCTTAGTTCGATGGATTTAATTCCATTTTCTTTCTTTCTTTCTTTCTTTCAATATTCTTTATCTTTTTCTCTATTTAAAATTCTTTCTTTTTTTAATACCCTTCTCTTTTCCTCTTTTTAAAATTCTTTATTTCTTTCAATGCCCCTTATCCTTTCCTATTTTAAAACTCTTTCTTTGTTTCTTTATTTCAATACCCCTTTTCTTTTCCTTTATTTTTTAAATTCTTACTTTCTTTCTTTATTTCAATACCCCTTCCGTTTTCCTCTTTTTAAATTTCTTTATTTATTTCAATACCTTTTCCTTTTTGTCTTAAAATTCGTTCTTTCTGTCTTTATGTCAATATCCCTGCTTTTGTCCCTTTTTTAAAATTCTTTATTTATTTATTTCAATACCCCTTCTCTTTTCCTCTTTTTAAAATTCTTTCTCTTTTTTTAATATCTGTTTTCTCTTTCTCTTTTCTAAAATTTTATTTGTCATTCGTTCTTTCTTCCTTCCTTTCTTTGTCTTTTCTTTATTTCGTTCTTGCTTACTCTTAGTATGCCTTCTCTCTTCTTCTTTTGAAAATTATTACTTTATTTCATTCTTTCTTTACTACCCCTTCAGTATTGCACTTACTATTTCTTTCTTTTGCACGTAATATATATCATTTTCTATTTCCGTTTTTATACTCTTACCTCTTTCTATCTCCCTCTTTACTGTTGTCATCCTTTCTTCTTCCCCATTTTTCATTCATCTTATCTCTTTTCAATTCACTTACATCCCTCCTCCTCTTTCCCTATTTTCACATCCGTCCGTCCGTCTGTCCGTCCGTCTCTCCATCCTTCCTCTTCGAAATGAGATTCGGAGAGCGTCCGTCTCCCAGGGCCATCGAAGGCCAAACAGACCGTCAGTAAAATATGACTAGTTAATTAGACAGAGACTCCGCTGTACTGTTAGCAGTGTCCGTCCAATGCAGACACTGCTCTCCCCACGCTCGGACTTTTCTCCTGCCAGCCACACCCCCCACTACCATCACCCTCAATCACAACCACTACCCACTATCACCTCTACCACCATCGTCATTATCATCATGGCTGCCACCATGTCGTTCTACTGCGAATCCATCCTCCTCGCCTCTTTTCCCGCCTGCGCCTTTACCGTTCCCGCCACTTCTGTCCGTCCAGTCCAATATTGACGTCCATTTTATCCCCACGCGTCGGCCATGGCTAAAACCAGCTCGAATCGAGTCTTATTGAAAGCCTGGCGGTCTGTTTCTGACAGAAGAGAGAGATGATGCTTATTATAAAGTTTGCGAATATCGAGAAGGGTACGAGGATGATGGTGATGGCGATGGTGATGATGACGGCCGTAGTGGTTGTCGTGGTGCTTGAGGAGATTTGCTAAGAATTAGAAATGGCGGTTTTCACATGATGGTTTTAGTATTGCTTATGGTGCTAGTTACGTACGGTAGAAGATTGATAGAAGTTTCGAAATGGCGGTAATGTGCTATCAGCAGTACTTTCATTGGCAGGAAAGATAATACTTGGTTGCTAGTAATAAGACTTTCAGAAAATCTCGACGTAAGGTGGCTGTATATTGGTTCCGGGTGTGTGAGTAATGTAAAGTAAAGGGGTAATGTGCATACCGGGTTCGAATTGCAGCCTAACCTCCAGCGTTCATTTTCGCACAAATGCCTCTTGGAAAGGCACGAATCAGTCACTTCCTCCCCCAACTAAGCTATGGATTAAATAGCAAGAGGAAAACCAAAGAGAAGGAAAACTCAAATTTCCAAACTGTAGGGAAGCAACGGGTAAACACTTCACTATCTTTCCTAAGAAGTCATGTTACTACACAAATAATAAAGACAATGAATCCGTGTAGAGCCATGATTCTGAAAAGGGAGAACATTTAAAAAAACCTATTAATTTACTTGAAACTCAAATGTGGAATTTCGGTGATGTTCCTGACACCTTAAAAATAAACCAGTATTCAGACACTATTGAGAGTTTGGGACAGTTTACTGTAGCCTAATTGGGGATGTGAAGGAAGATTGTGTTGCGCCAGTTATCATGTCGTGAATGTTGGACTGGCTTTATTCAAAAATTCATTTAAAAATCATGTACAGAATTCTTACTAATTATCGTGGTTTCTAACTTTACATTGGTGGTGGAAAAACCTTCTCACGCCGAACAAATATATATATATATATATATATATATATATATATATATATATTTGTTCAGCGTGTGAAAGTTTTCCTTCTCACGCCGAAAAAAATCTTCTCACGCCGAACAAATCTTCTCACGCCGAACAAACAATATATATATATATATTTGTTCGGCGTGAGAAAGCTTTTCCCCCCCACTAATGTCTGTGTATATATATATATATATATATATATATATATATATATATATATATATATATATATATATATATATATATATATATATATATATATATAAGTGAACATTGAAGTCAACACTCACAGGCGACAGGCTGAGTGTTGACACTTTATCCCACAAATCTAGCACAGATTAAAACTATATTTCTTCAGAAATATAAATGTATATATGTGTGTGTCTGTGTGTGTTACTGCGTGTCTGTACGTGTGTGTACTCAGCCAGGTACCTAGATTGGTAACCGCTAGGAAATGCCTGCTGCTGCAAGCTTGGATATGCGGGTGGTGTAATGCCTAATGGCTCAGAATTGTTAATCGGAGAGACGAGTTCCAGTTCCCGTTCTGTTAGTAATATCACTTACGTGCAAATACGATTGGAAAAGGTATGAATGCATCTCTTCTCTCCCTTCCAGCTATGAATTAGTTACTACGACTTGTATCACTAAACCATTATTATCTCCTCACTTTCAGATAAAATGAAATTGCGTACAGAAACAATAAAACTGGTGACTATCATTCTCACTAAAATTTTTCAGAGGATCGCACTGAAAAAACTAAGAGTGATGATGGAACGGTGATTCATCAGCCCACATTATATATATCTTCAAACATTCTGATATTGAACACACTTCCCTTATAAATAATTCAAAGGTTTAAACACTTTAATCATTCGATAGCTAATATGAATATGACTGTGATCTTTAATATAATTTTAATATATATACATATATATATACATATATATATATATATAGGGTGGGAAACAATTTCGCTTGGAAAAATAATGAAATTTCTTCGTTTCGTATTATTTATTTATTATTTATTCGTTTGGAACAATCTTTTGGTTTCTAAGAAATATTAGAACATAAATTCTCAAATATTTTTAAGCGCTTTCGACTTTCATCGGCAATTGCCAAAGAATTTGGAGGGGGATCCTAATTTTACCTTTATTGTTTTACATTTTGTTTTTTGGGTGGTGTTTCAGTGTCGCGTCTTTTTGCTTAATTAGATTACATTGTTTCTTTTGCCGTGCCGTCAATGAAACGCGCATATACATACATACATACATACATACATACATATACATACATATACATACATACATACATATATACACACACGCACAAACACACACAAATATATATATTTGGATTTTGCTGTCTTTTCCACATTTTCATCATATATATATATATCAATATATATATATATATATATATATATATATATATATATATATATATATATATATATATATGAAGGGAAGAGGTTACAGTCGTTCCAACGAGAGAAAAGTGTGTGAATTGAAAAGAAGAGAGAAGCCGCAAACGTTTTTGGCTACAATGTAGATTATTTTTAAATAAAATATATTATGCTTTATTTACCTTAATGGAAAATAAAGAAAAATATATTTAAAATAAATAATGTTTGCGGTTTCTCTCTTGTTATATATATATATATATTTGTCACCCACAGACAGACTGTTTCGCAGCTCATCAGTGTGTCTAGACGACCGGTTGCCTGTAGGGAGGATCGAAACCCGACTGAATTTGCGTCAGTCGGAACTTCTACCACTAAGCCGTATATTTAACGGATATATAGCATTTTAGTTTAATAATATTTTTCGAAAATTCAGGCTCGTAAATGAAAATAAGTAAATATATTGTTTAATAATTAAACGGATCGTCTACTCAAATAACAATAACGTTTAAAATGATAAATATAAAAAAAACACAAAGACGTACATATATATATATATATATATATATATATATATATATATATATATATATATATATACACACACATACATACATACATATATATATATATATATATATATATATATATATATATATATATATATATATATATATACACATGCATACATACATACATACATATACATATATGGAATAATAACTCTGAAGACTAATAATGTAAATAATATTTTACACGAATTTTTTTAAAAACTTAATACCTTTCCTTATCAATGCACTGAAAACAAAGATTTTCCTTTAAAAACTTGGTTTGCTTGATTCGTTTATCGACCTTCTGCATGTTATTTAAAATCAGAAAATATCTTTAAATTGTAAGAATCTTTCTTTTTCAATAATAATGAATTATTGATACAAATTAACCCATAGATTGGGGGGGAATTGGATTCATAACTTCCCGAGGATATTTACGCGTAAGCAAATATAACGAACACAAACGGAATTGGAACTTCGCCTTTCCAGTTAACAATTCCGAGCCATTAACCATTATACTAGGCGCACATCCAAGCTTAGGGCATTTGGTGCTCGCAAGCGGTCAGCCATCCAGCTATAGACCAGTCTCGATGTTGCTTAACTTCGGTGGTTGTACGGGAACCGGTGTTTCAACGTAATATGTCCATAACTGTCCATATATATATATATATATATATATATATATATATATATATATATATATATATATATATATATATAATACACCTGCAATATATATCTATCATTTCAAATCAAACAGGTGTATTACACACACACACACATATATATATATATATGTGTGTGTGTGTGTGTGTGTGTGTGTGTAATACACCTGTTTGATTTGAAATGATAGATATATATTGCAGGTGTATTGCATACATTGCAAAAACATGCTTATATGTAATCAATATTTGATACACAAACAAAATGGCGTGTACTTTTCATTCTTTTTTTTCCAGATAAATACACGTCGAAATCTCGTGTTTGGCATTGGATACTAAACAAATGTCTACAAAGATGAAGAAGATACTAGTAGCAATTAGTAGATATTAGTTCTACCAAAGAATTCTAAATATACCACAGATATGTACTTTGAGTAAGAAAAAAGATTTAACTAGAGAATGAACTACAAAATCTGCTGCTGGCAATCAGATAGATTTCACTGAAAATATTGGGACAAATAATGGGGAAATATATTCTATTTCCACATGATGTTCGATAGAAATTTTAATTGATTCTCTATGGTTCTATCAGTAAATGTCATTTTGTTTCCATTTCAAGTGTCTCTCTATGACTCTATCTGTAAGTGTCATTTTGTTTCATTTCAACTGCCTCTCTGTGGTTCTGCGTCATTTTGTTTCCATTAAAACTGCCTATCTGTGTCGTTTTGTTTCCATTTCAACTGTCTCTCTATGCTTCTATCTGTAAGTGTCATTTTCTTTCCATTTCAACTACATCTCTATGCTTCTATCTGTAAGTGTCATTTTCTTTCCATTTCAAAAGCCTCTCAATAATTCTGTCATTTTGTTTCCATTTCAATTAACACTCGATGATTCTATCTGTAAGAGTAATTTTTACTCCATTTCAACAGCCTCTCTATGAACCTATCTGTGTAAATTTGATTCCATTTCAATTACCTCTCTATGATTCTATCTGTGTCAGTTTGTTTCCTTTTCGACTTCCTCTCTATGATTCTGTGTCATTTTGTTTCCATTTCAATTACCTCTCTATGATTCTATATGTAAGTATCATTTTGTGTCCATTTCAACAGCCTCTCTATGATTCTGCCTGAAAGTGTCCTTTTTTGCATTTCAACTGCCTCTCTATGATTCTGCCTGTGTAATTTTGTTTCCATCTCAATTACATGTCTATGATTCTATCTGTAGGTGTAATTTTGTTTCAATTTCAATTTCCTCTCTATGATCCTCTCTGTGGCATTTTTTTGCATTTCAATTAACTCTCTCTGATTCTATATGAATGTGTCAATTTGTTTCAATTTCAACTACCTCTCTATGATTCTATCTGTGTTATTTTGTTCGCATTTCAATTAACTCTCTATGCTTCTAGCTGTAAGTGTCATTTTGTCTCCATTTAAACTGACTCTCTGATTCTATCGGTGTAATTATGTTTCCGTTTCCCCTACCTCTCTATGATTCTTTCTGTAAGTGTACTTTTGTTTCCATTTCAACTGCCTCTCAATAATTCTATCTTTGTCATTTTGTTTCCATTTCAATTACCTCTCTATGTTTCTATATGTAAGTATCATTTTGTTTCCATTTGAACTGTCTCTCTATCATTCTATCTGTAAATTTCATTTTGTTTCCATTTCAATTGCCTGTCTGTGATTCTATCTGTAATTGTAATTTTTTCACATTTTCCCTAAATCTTGGTCATTTTTCTCATGTTCAGTCCATCGTATTCTCAGTATTCTTCTGTATAACGACATTTCTATTCCTTCACCGCTGTAATTCCACCGCTGTAATTCATCTGTGATGAGATTATTTAGCATTCGTTGGCTTATGTGAGGACCGATATTGCATAACAGTTAAGTAGTCTTTTCTTTATTTGTAATGAAATTTTTCTGTTTTTAATATTCTTGACGGGCTTTTTGTCCGAGAAGCGACGTCACACAGATGAGTCTGTTGTTGCAGAGATTCAGTGGTGGCTTTATTTGCTTGAAGTCACGTTCTTCGTGAGGTGTATTTAAGCGGTCACCCACCGATAAGAAAAGTGTACCGATCTCGACTATAGGAGAAAAATAGATGGTAAGATATTGACAATGTTTAGTTGCATGTTGAATTAGAAAATGCTCGTATCTTCTTCTTCTTCTTTTTCTTCTTCTTCTTCTTCTTCTTCTTCTTCTTCTTCTTCTTCTTCTTCTTCTTCTTCTTCTTCTTCTTTCAATGTGATGTGGCACTTCACGACGCGGACGATCATGGCTCTCCACAATTTTCTATCTTTTGTAGCACTTAGTAATTTTTTTATTTTATTTTTTTTGTTGCTATCTCACCTAACCCCTGTCCCGCTAGCATTTTGCGCTGTTGTGGTCCCCATACCCCTCCAGTTGGGGTTTATGTTTGCATGCAAGGTAGAATAGTGCAATGCCTTTTGAATCTTGAGGTTACCCGGCTCCTTTTGAGATTTTGAGTTTACCCCGCCTCTGCACTCAGAAGTTAAAAAGGCATGAATCACAAGACAGCAGATGGTATGAATTCAGATTTATCCTTCTCCTAGACTGATGATAGTATACTATCAACAATCTAGGACTGCGATGCGCAGACTACATGCCCCCACTATCGATAAAATCCAAAGGAATACATAACCTCATTTTGCCGCCTTCGTCCATTCTCTGACTCAGAGCTGAACTTAGCTGCCAGAGGCTATTTGAAATGCATGCCACAGAAGCATTTTATAAACTACGGCAGCTTGTCCCTGCTATCACCCGCGGGTATGCCAACCTTTGGAACATACGTATATATAAATTTATATACATTACGTGATTTAGAATCTAGTTAAAAAAATAATATTTTTTAAAAAATTTATGGCAGAGAGCGCATATTCTAGAGTGATAAGCAACTTGAATAAAGCAAGTACGTGCAAACTCTCAGTCACGATGACTTGTGACTTACTGCTAGAACAATCATCGGCGTCTTCCGAACAGTTCTTTCTGATCAATTTCACTCACAAGCCATGGGGCAATCTGCATTATGATTTTCAAGCACTTCCCAATGATGCCGAATATTAGGATCGTCTCTCCAGACTGGTATTATGAAGAACTCCTTGACAAACAGACCATGGTCGGAACGTTAACATTAGCCACTGCCTTCCTATAGTAAAACAACAATATCAGAGGCGGAAGTATTCTGGATAATTTCGCCCTCCAACTATTGCAGGAATAGATACAACCGGGTGACGTTTGTATGACGAAATAGGTAACGATATAGTGTAGCTGTTACTGTGTACATAGACAGGGTTTAACAGCGTTTGGCCGCGGGATAATTGTTGGGGACGGAAAGATAGCTCTTCTTTCCCCTGAGGTGTTAACTGCTCGAGAGGAATACTACATCAAATCACATCCAAATTTAGCGTTAGTGGCTTTGAAAAGATCAGTCACTGGATTATATGAGGCGTCATAAACTGCTGATGCATATTTAATGACATCAAATCACCGATTATTGCGGCTCGACTAGGCCAGAAATAATTACTATTTGATCGGATCGGGGAAAACCAGCGCTGGTAGGACGAGTTACTTTTCCAGCTTTTTAAGGAAGACAGTCAAGTGTGCTGAAAAGAAAGAATGAGGCTATGGGGTTAACCGATTAGCAGGATCTTGTGCAACCTGGTAGCGACACGTTATTGATGTGGGCTGTGTTTTGTTGGGGTTCGAAAAATCCTATGTGGATTGTCCATAAGCAAGTGTATTTGGTATTCACTAAAGACAAAAATTGCCCTGTCCTCGTGTTCACCCTCCGGAATCCACCGACCTAATTTGATGTAATATTTAGAATCTCCGGTAACAAGCACTTGGTTTTAATTGACTGCGATAAAAATCAATCGACACTGGGTCAAGTCACATCCACATTAAACACAAGTGGTACTAGGCGTATATGTAGCTAATCAGTTCAAAGCTATTTAGATTCAAAGGGATATGGTAACAGTATTTTTACAATTTTTGTGTACCGCTGGTTTACTTGTGAGCAAACCAAAATGAGCTGACTCATTTTATAGTCCACCAATAGAAGGTTAACCAATTAGAAGACATGGAATATTCAATCCGACGTGTATAAAGGAGGCCATTTTGTTTTCTCTCCGAATATCCACTGCCAACCTCTGATATGGAAGACCTTAAGAATTACTGAACAGCTGCTAATGGATATTGGTGTTATTCCATTGAAAAAATTACTTACGTTAATTTCTACATTCAGACTACGGTGAACATGTATAACAAGAAGAAGGTATATGGCCTCACCAGAGTAAGGGGCTGTTGCTTCTTGAAAATATGCCGTGTGCTAGTGGTAATTCTATAATGATATAGAGTGTGTTTACGTGACATGTGTTTCGTCCGTTGTCATTTTATGTGCCTATCCCACAAACGATATTTTATTTAAGCAGGATCGTACACCGCGTTATCGGTCACAACCTGCTCGAAATTGTTTTGAAGAACTATTTGGAGATTTAAAAAAAAAATTTTTTTTAAGAATATTACCCCAAGCAAGGCTGGAGGCCACTAGCACGCAAAGGGTTACAGAAGGTTTGGAGGAAGAGCAGATAGGAGTGGTAAAAGATAGGATGTGGAGAAAGATAGTGGATCGATCAAGGCAAGGGGGTTACAGAAGATTTGGAGCGAGAGCAGATAGGAATGAAAGGTGAAAGGATGTGGAGAAGGGAAGTGGATAGATCAAGGCAACTGGAGATGTCGATTGACGTTACACTTAAATAGTTGGAGATTGTATTTGTCAGGGAAACGGGAATAAGGAAGGGAGTTCCACAGGCGAGATGTGTAAGACATGAAGCTATTGGAGTAGAAGATACGTCTACATCTAACAGTTTCAACGGTGAAGGAGTGGGAACGGGATGCCAGCCTCGTAGGACGTTTAAATTCATGAGGCCTAGGAACCAGCGAAAGCAGCTCCTCGGAGCAATTACCGTGAAAGTATTTGTAAAAAAGACAGAGCGAGGCAACGTCGCGTCTGTGAGAGAGCGACTGCAGATGAGATGACAGAAAACAAAATGGTTCAGTATCACTCCAGAGGAATTTCAATCACATATGCATCCTATACCACCTGGACTTGTCGCTCTTTAACGTACTAGAGTCGCTTCTGTCTAATGGTAGGCATGTATCTCACATATATATGAAAAGAGTAGTCATAGATATATCAACGCTGCATGGCGACTGCCAGTTTTACTCTTCAGTGTTTTTGCATCCCATATTATTTCTTTCGGTTGGTTAATAGGTGGTTTCCATTATCGCTCTCTCTCTCTCTCTCTCTCTCTCTCTCTCTATATATATATATATATATATATATATATATATATATATATATATATATATATATATATATATATATATATATCGCTTTTTTCCTTTTCTCATATTATTTCCTTTGAATTGACCGATTAAATAGGTCAATGTCTGATCCTTCCCCCTCCTTCCTCAATATTAAGTATTGTAAAAAAAAGAAAAAGAAATTTTAAAACTCTACCTTCCCTCTCTAAACTCGACCACGTCTCTCACACTATTCCTCACCAACTTCTATGTCAACTTATATAAGCTTAATACTGATCGTCAAAAGTGTAAATTTTAAATTCAGTTTTCGTTTCACCTTTGAAAGTGTAGTCTGAAGAACTAGAGTAAAATAATATTCTCTGGTGAAATAAATTATAACAAATGGAGCCTTAAAGTGATATGTTTTTCTTTACATTAAAATAATATATATATATATATATATATATATATATATATATATATATATATATTATTATTATTATTATTATTATTAATATTATTATTATTATTAAATAGCGAAGCCAATAATCCTGAAATGAGTGAAAGCATTTCAAGAGTGCGCTCACGAATCTTCGAAGTCGGCATGACTGAAATAAGTCAGTTAAGTGACATGTTTCTCCACATTAATATATATATATATATATATATATATATATATATATATATATATATATATATATATATATATATATATATATATATAATTATTTTCTCTTTAAAAAAATATGATACCATTGCGATACAGAAAATTTTCTTGTTTTAAAATTGATGACAAATTTATAAATTTAATTATAAAAATTAAACTTAAAATGCATAGTCTTGTTCCTTTAACGATGTTAACATTAACTTTCGAAAAAATTTCCTTAGAAAGTTATTCCTAACATCGGATGATAAAGGAACGACACTATGCATTTTAAGTTTAATTTTTATGATTAAATTTATAAATTTAGTTTCAATCTTGAAACATGGAAATTTTCTGTGTCGCGATGCTGTCATAATTTTTAAAAAGAAAATAATTATAACATATTGCTCTACTGTTTGCATCGAGCACTGTTTTTTTTTTCAAATAAAAATAATTGCTTAGAACAACGTATTATAAATCTTACTGTTCTTTCTTCTTATTTTAATATATATTTATATATATATATATATATATATATGTAAGCAAATATGTGGATGTAGATCCGACGATATGATGAAAATGTGGAAAAGACAAAGCAAAATCCGAATATGTGAGTTTACTGTTTTTTATTTTGTTTTTGTTTTTCTGTCGACGTCAGACGTTTCGATCAAATAGACCTTCTTCAGGACATGGTTAATGGAGACATATTTATATTAAATTTAAGTTAAATGAATATATCGTCTCTTCATTTAAGTTAAATTTAATATAAATATGTCTCCATTAACCATGTCCTGAAGAAGGTCTATTTGACCGAAACGTCTGACGTCGAGAGAAAAACAAAAACAAAAACAAAATAAAAAACAGTAAACTCACATATTCGGATTTTGCTTTGTCTTTTCCACATTTTCATCATATATATATATATATATATATTTTCTTTTTTCACTTTTCATTCTTCCATTCATTCAATTTTACTCACGTTCGTTTTTCAGTCATCTCTTTCTTTCTTTATATTCGCGTTGTCCTTCTAAACTATTTAATGACACGATAATTACTAGCCTTTTTACTTTTAACTTCTAAATTCCTAGTATTATTAATTCCACTCATTGTAATTTATAGACAGTAATTGCTTTCAGTTTTTTACGTGTGCTTGGGATGATGGTTTTCCTTTCTTGCTATTTCTTGTTAATTTGTTTTGATTTTTTTCTTCAATTTTTATTATGTTGGCTTTTTAAATATTCATTTTTTAGATTTAACAGACAGGACATGTGACACCAACGTCGGAAGACGCATTAAAATAGAAAGATGCCTAACAAAATTTAATCAAAGTATTAAGAAACGGGAATATTTCGTTAGAAACAAAGGAAAGGGTTCAGAAATTCTATGCAATATCAATCCTCCGAAATTGCAGTGAACGCTTAACAATTGCCTTACAAAATGAAGAGATTCGAGACAGCATAATTGTGGTTCTGATGAGAATACAATATGACTGAACATTGATAAACGAGGAGGTTTTAAGGAAAATGGAAAAATGAAGGACAATTCTACTTAGAAGGAGAAAAAAAGCAGTTTCAAATTTCTTAGACCAAATAATAAAGAGAGAGGACTTGGAGAATTTAACCCAAGCAAGATATACAGAAATACAAAGGGGTCGGAAGGAACAGATTATAATTTATCTAATGAACTTGTATAAATGGTTGGCAGATTTGGAACTTTGAAAGTTTTGCGATAACGAGCACTCGTTGCCACTTTTGTAATGTCAACGAATACTCGTTGTCACTTTCGTAATGTTCGTTGTAGTAGAGACTTTGTAATCGCAGATACAACTATAATAACGCAGTTGAACAATACTAGTGTCAGACGCCTTCAAATAACACACGGACTAATAGTACTTGCTCGATAGTACTTGCTCGAATAGTAATCACCGAATAATGATCCGAAAATTAATCTGTATAGTGAGATATTCATTAATAGTGAGATATTCAATCCACGCGGTTGGATGCGGTACAAGGCTAAGTTTATTGTGGGGTATCCGAGCCCATAGGCTCGGGCAAAAGTTCGCCGTAGACTCCGTAAAAAACGGGGTCGGGTACCTGTTTAACTCCCCAAATGAGACTCTGCCCTTCGGCACCGCCTCGTTTGGGTTCCTCTTTGCCCAGAGGTAGAGAGTTTGAAAGCACACTTCCGAAGTAATCCCGATAGTGAGATATTCGCCTACCGCCTCACACGGCCGGATGCGTCCCAAGGCCAAGTTTTATTGTGGAGTATCCAAGCCCGGAGGCTCAGGCAAATTTTACCCGTAGACCCCGTAAAAAAACGGAGTCGGGTAGCTGTCTACCACCCCAGACGAGACATTACCTTTCTGCACAGCCTCGTCTGGGTTCCTCTCTGCCCAGAGGTAGAGAGTATGACAAGCATATTTCCGAAGTAATCCGGATAGTGATCACTTAGACGCCACGCTAATTCCCATATATACATTTCCTTTACCATCACATGATCTACTTATTCAAAATGGGATCGCCTGTGTCGTCAACGACACTTTATTCCTATATAACAGGACAGCGAAAAGGTAAACCTTACGCAGAAATAGAAAAGCCAGAAAGCTGTGGAGAGCCATGATTCCCCAAGTCTTGAAAGGACACGACACACAGGAGAACTATATACTTAATCTCTGATAAGGTCGTGCTCCAGTTTTGAATTTTAATAGCAGTCTTATTGATCAATTGTTAGATAAAATATTTATGAATATTTTTTTTTACTTTGGCACAAAAGCATACTATAAAGTCCGGTACAAATATCTATTTGAACAGTTAGGGAAACTCGATCTGTTTGGGAAGGATGTTAGAATTATCTATACCATATACTAGGAAAAAACAGCCTGAATACGGATAGAAAACGAATCAAGTAGGAACACGCAAATAGAAAGAGGTGTAAGACAATGATGTGTCTTCACATTGGATTTGTTCAACATTTACAGCGAGGCTATTCTAAGGGAGTTGGAGTCCTTACCAGATTTTATCATCAGTGAGCGTAATATTAACAATATGAGATATGTAGATGACGCTTTATTGTTGGCAGACACTGAAAAACTCTACAGAATCTCCAAGACATTGTAGTGAGAGAAAAGCCTGACTTATCTAATCATCAACAGTAAGAACAGAAAATATGGTCATCAGCAAAATAAAACACCGAATACGTGTAATTCGAACTGGAGATGCTTTGGCATATAAATCCGTTGCAGGTTATTTAAAGCCAGAAATAGTTTTACATTGTAATAATTGTTTTTGGAGATAATAATGATTTAATAATGAAGGTCTTATAATTAACCAATAAATGGGGAGAAGGAGAACAGATAGATCCATAGCTTTTCTAAGGATATTTGCACGTAAGTGAATATAACGAATCCAACTGGAATTGGAACCCGGTTCTCCGATTAACAATTCCGAGCGTTTGTAGCAGACCGTGGGTTTACGTGTTGTTAAATGAAACACGTGTATGACTCCTGATAGAATAAAGTCCACTACAAGAATATGGCGGACTCAAGTTGAGTCCAACCAAAGAAATGTAAAGGAAACAAACAAGACCGATATATGTACAAACAGGTATTTGTATTAAACAACAAAATTTACAAAGGTAAAAAGACATTAACGTGTATGTGTGTGCGTGTGTGTGGAAATTTCGTGTTCAATGAATGTTCGTACGTACGTATGTGTGTGTGTTTCGTAGCGTTTTCCCACAAGTGGGCAAAACGCAAATCCCCGCGAGTGATCACATTTTTAAATGTGTCCGCTGAAATGCAAAGTAAAAAAAAAGGGGCAGGTTCTCGTCGAGTATATATAGTGTCGGAAGAGCGCGCCCTAGTGAGCAATTTGGACAATTAGGAAATTAAAGAAGGAGTCAACTCCGACACCTTTATCCATTGCACCAACCGCACATCCAATTTTACAGAACCTGGTATTCCCAAGCGATCATCCATCTCGTTACTGACCATTGCTTAATTTCAGTGATCGTACAGGAATCGATGTTTGAACGAGATATGGTCGTAAGTCTTTTGTCAAAGTAAACCTCTCTTGTTATAATAATAAAGCATTTATTTCTCACCATCGTATCACGAGTGGGTGGCGCAAATTCAAATGTCGGATTCTCAAAACCAAATTTATACACACACACACACATATATATATATATATATATATATATATATATATATATATAAAGAAGAAATATAGTCTTAAAGTGTGCTATATTTATGGGATAAAGTGCTCAATATCAGAGATAGAGCGTGTGTAAATTTATATAAAGTCTTTATATATAAAGTTTTTATATATATATATATATATATATATATATATATATATATATATATATATATATAGATAGATAGATAGATAGATAAATAGACAGGAACCAATGTTTCAACGTGATGTAATCGTAAACCTATATTTTTTCCTCGTGATTTATCTCTAATATTTTCATCTTTTTTATTATTTTGCATGAAACCTCCGATTTTATTGCTTGCATCTTGGGATAAACTAATTAAAGTGTGTTTTGCTACTTAAGCCCATTGATTTCGTAGATGCACAAGAGTAGCCATATTTTAAGATAATTTATTCTATAGCAGCAGAAATGCTGACAAGGCAATTGCTTTTAGAGTGTCGAATCTGTAATAACAATCACGGATCAAAGGAACGACACAGACATCATCAAGAACAACTGTTAATGCATAGAAATTGCAATAAGAGGGTGCATTTCAAAAGTGCAATTATATTAACTTTGCAAATGTTATTTTAAGGCTCGGATGCTCTTTTCCTTCGTGTGTAAATTAAATATTGGTAGTCATTTCGTTATCTTATTATTGAACCTCAATGAAATGAAAAGAGAGGCGAGAATGATAACCGATGAGAAGCTATTAATATGGACGCTGCTCAGAAAACAAGAACGTTTTCTTTCATCATAGCTCTTATTGTTGGCCTTTTTCTGTAATTATTCTGGCGAAATGTTATCTAAACCAATATTCGCCTTTCTTTATTTTTTCTATATTCTTTTCTTTTTTGTCTTCTTTATCGTGTTCTTTCTTTCGAAGTTCGTGTATTTACTTTCTGTCACCCTTTATTTAAAGACTTATATTTTTATTCTCTGACTCGCTCTTTCTCTTTCTCTTTAATCAAGTCTATTGTTAAACTAATTCCGATGCGACTGGTGATTAATCGCCAGTTTAGCCTAAATCTCTTGAGACAAATAATCACATTTGTTAATTTATTTACGCGAGACAACATCGACTGTTTTTTTTTCTTTTGTGTTCTTTCATTTATTTACATTTCTTTCTTTTTTCTTCCTTTCTCTTTAATTTACATCCTTTTCTCTTTCTTTCTTTCTATTCACTTTTAAATTTGTGTTCGCGTTTTCAAATTTCTTTCGTTTACCTTTCTTTCTTTCATTCTTTCTTTCTTTCATTCTGTCCGGTCTTTCGAATTCCATTCTTCTTTATTTATTTGTTTGTGTTGGGTCTTCTGAGCTTCTTTCTTTCTTTCTTTCTGCCCCGTCTTTCGAATTCCAATCTTCTTTCTTTCTGCTCAGTCTTTCGTGTTCGATTCATTTTTCTTTCTTTGTTTCTTTCTTTCTGTCCGGTCTTTCGAATTCCATTCTTCTTTATTTATTTGTTTGTGTTGGGTCTTCTGAGCTACATTCTTTCTTTCTTTCTTTCTTTCTTCCTTTCTTTCTTTCTTTCTTTCTTTCTTTCTTTCTTTCTTTCTTTCTTTCTTTCTGCCCCGTCTTTCTTTCTGCCCCGTCTTTCGAATTCCAATCTTTTTTCTTTCTTTCTGCTCAGTCTTACGTGTTCGATTCATTTTTCTTTTTTTCTTTTTTCTTTTTTTCTTTTTTTCTTTCTTTGTTTCTTTGTTTCTTTCTTTCTGTCCGGTCTTACGAGTTCATTCTTCTTTCTTCTTTCCTTTTTCTGTCCGGTCTTTCGATTTCTATTCTTTGTTTGTTTGTTTGTTTGTTTGTTTCTTTCTTTCTTTCTTTCTTTCTTTCTTTCTTTCTTACCGGTCTTTCGAGTTTCAGTCTTCCATCTTTTTTTTTTCAAATTTCCGTCTTGTTCCAACTCTCTTTCTCCTTTTCTTTATATTCGCTTTTTCTATATTTATTCTTATTTGTTTCTTAAATTTTATTTTCCAGTAATCTTCTTTCTTTCCTTCTTTATGTTCACTTTTTCAAATTTTATTCATTCATTTTTTATGTTCATTTTTTCCATTATCATTTTCTTTCCTTATGTTCGCATTGTTAGTTTCTTTCTTCTTCTTTAATTTCTGTTCTGCGTTCTTTCTTGAGTTTTTATTTTCACTTTTTTCAATTAATTTTTAGATAATGTTTTAATAGAAAGTGAAATATGTGTCAAGGTTTATTGGCAGAGAGATAGATGCCTTCCAAAATCTAAGCAAAGGATTAAGAAACAGGAAGATTTTGTTAGAAACAAACGAATGAGTGCTGGAATGTCATGTAATGTCGGTCGTGGGCACCTCGAGGCTATGTAATGGTTAGCAAGCTTGTCTCGCTAAAACAATTACGACTGAGTAGTGAGTTCGATTCTTACTGGGTGCTCTTTACTTTCGGCCCTGTGCCACATCTAAACTACGCTTGGAAAATCACTATATATATGGTTGGACACCTCCATGTAGTGTAATGGTTAGCAAGCTTGTCTCGCTAAAACAATTACGACTGAGTAGTGAGTTCGATCCTTACTGAGTGCTCTTTACTTTCGGCCCTGTGCCACGTCTAAACTACGCTTGGAAAATCACTATATATATGGTTGGACACCTCCATGTAGTGTAATGGTTAGCAAGCTTGTCTCGCTAAAACAATTACGACTGAGTAGTGAGTTCGATCCTTACTGAGTGCTCTTTACTTTCGGCCCTGTGCCACGTCTCAACTACGCTTGGAAAATCACTATATATATGGTTGGACACCTCGATGTAGTGTAATGGTTAGCAAGCTTGTCTCGCTAAAACAATTACGACTGAGTAGTGAGTTCGATCCTTACTGAGTGCTCTTTACTTTCGGCCCTGTGCCACGTCTCAACTACGCTTGGAAAATCACTATATATATGGTTGGACATCTCGATGTAGTGTAATGGTTAGCAAGCTTGTCTCGCTAAAACAATTACGACTGAGTAGTGAGTTCGATCCTTACTGGGTGCTCTTTACTTTCGGCCCTGTGCCACATCTAAGCTACGCTTGTAAAATCACTGTGTAATATCAGTCGTCCTACATGGCAGTGAGTGCTGAGAATGCCGTGGGGTGAACATGTGAGAAACGACCAAGTTTACGTAAAATGGAAACGAAAGGGACATTTTTACTTAGAATCAGAAAAATACAGGCGACATTTCGAGGGAACATCGTATGGTAAAAAGAGCTTGAAGAATTCGATACCCAGGGGACATATTGAAGGCAAGTGGGACAGAGGGAAGCAGCGAGTAACCGTCATAAGCAGCTTGAGTAAAGCGTTTGCAGAACAGGGATTAGGAAGGATAGCAAACAACAAACCTTAATAAACGTTACAAAGGATTGGAATTTTTAGTCATGGCCATCCATGGCCTAAAGCGACACGGCGTATAGAAATGAAATATATTTTCTGCGTTTTATAAATTGTGTATTTTGTTAGTTCTACACTTTATTTTTCACCCTCATATATATATATATATATATATATATATATATATATATATATATATATATATATATATATAATTTACGAAAAAATAGGTAATCCGTATGGGTAGACCCAAGGAGGATAAAATCCAGAGAGCTCAATGTAAATCAGAGCTAATAATTTAAATAAAAACAGACCACTTTAAGGTTCCATATAATAAATTATTTCACCACAGCCCTTTTAATGGACCGCGGATCATCAGATTTTATTTCCAAATGTTGAAAAAAAAATGAAAAGAAAATTTACACATTTATGACGGGCAGTAATAAGTATATGTAAATTAACGAAGTGAGGAAGTGAAGGGGGGAGAGAGACATGATTGAGTTAGATGTAACATTTCTATTCTTTCAAATTTAAATTGTTTGAGGAAATCCAGACATAGACACTTTAAATCGGTTAACTTAACGGAAGTTATATATTGATATGGAGGAGGGAAAGGAGAAAAAGGCATAAAGAGAAAGAGAGAAATAAGTTATGATAAAGTGTTTTGTTATGAAAATCCCTCAAAATTTTGCTATAATATATATATATATATATACATACATATATATATATATATATATATATATATATATATATATATATATATATATATATATATATATATATACATATATATATATATATATATGAGAAAGAACAGTAAAATTTATAATCCGGTGATCTTAGTAATTATTTTTATTTAAAAAAAATAGCGCTCGATACAAACAGTAGAGCATAATATTATAATTGTTTCCTTTTATATGTCGCGATAGAATCATATATATATATATATACATATATATATAATTAAGTAATTCATCAAGTCTGAAACCTCAACAGAATGCAGAAAGCACTGGACGGCCGTTTCGTCCTATATTTGGAACTCATCAGCAGTGCACATCCACTACCGGGAATTGAAACCCTGACAGGTTGTCAAGCAAACATCATACCAACTGTTCCAACGGTCCTCAGTGACGAAAGATACCAAACAATAGGACGGTTCCCCCGGAGCCACGACTACTATCAACCAAGCCGCTCAAACTTGAGCGTTAGAAGCCGGTTCAAGCAATGATATATAAATGATAGAAATTATTAGGAGGATTTAATAATTATAATTAAGTAATTCATCGAGTCTGAAACCTCAACAGATTGCAGAAAGCACTGGTCGGCCGATTCGTCCTATATTTGGAACTCATCAGCAGAGAGAATCTCAGTTGAGTTCCACCACGGATTATGTGAGCGAGCGGCGCTATATTGAGTCTAGTTTGCTACCTCTTCGTCACCGAGGCCCGTTGGAACAGATGGTATGACGTTTGCGTAAAATCCTAACTGTCAGGGTTTCAATTCTCGATAGTGGATGTGCACTGCTGATGAGTCCCAAATATAGGATGAAACGGCCGTCCAGTGCTTTGTGCAATCTGTTGAGGTTTCAGACTCGATGATCTACTTAATTATCTACTTAATTATAATTATCAAATCCTCCAATTTCTATCATATATATATATATATATATATATATATATATATATATATATATATTGAAATTCGAATATATATATATATATATATATATATATATATATATATATATACTGAAATTCAAATATATATATATATTCGAATTTCAGTCGAATCCATTACGTTCACTTGTGTGCTAATACCCTTGGGAAAGGTATTTATCCTCTTCTTTTCCCCTTCAGCTATGGGTAAATAGCAGGACACACTGGGTACTATAGCCTTTGATGGCAACTGGTCTAGGAGAATAGGAAGATTGAATTCAAAACCTGGGAATTTTTATTCATTAATCAGACATATTTTTATTACTTAAATGTTATTTATAGTATATATTTGTATGTGAGTAGTCGTTCCGAATAAATATATTCGTCGCTGTCGTCAGCACCCGCTCACATCAGGATCGTCAACCTCTATCCCTATCTACTTTCTCCCCAGTGGTTAGTTTTAGTGGTCATGGCTATGAATCAAAGAGAGTTTGACGAGGCCATTCGCATGAATTTGTTTTTACTGGATAATTCAGAACGACGGAAGAGCTCACGCTCACTAGACCAGAAGCACCTCCCGCGACTGAAAGGGAAATGAGACTGGCGATATCTGGTAAACCTTGTCGAGTGTCCTTGGTTACGCCAGCTCAACTGACGCTACCATCTTCCGTCGGTTTGGCGGTTGAGATCTAATGGATCTTTGCCTATTCCGCCGTTGGGTTTTTCCGGAGCTGTTCGTGTTCAATCTGGTCTCTCCTACTCGGCCTTACCGCCACAGGTTGCTGTAAAAGAGTTTGAACTCCAGGCGTCTTTGCTCCTGGGTTCACTGGGGCAATAATAAATATACTGTTTATGATATAATGGAATAACCTGTCACACCCATTATAGGTAGTAACTACCTATAATTATTTGTAAGTGAACGGACTACAAAAACGAGCTCAAATCTGTTCCTGCTGTGCTGGCGACTCTCTGCCTTCGGGCAGAGAGGAACTCGGACGAGGCTATGCCGAAGGACAGAGTCTCGTCCGGGAGGTAGACAGACCCGAACCCGTTTATGCGAGTTCTACAGGGAATTTTTGGCCGAGCCTATGGGTTCGGATGACCCACGTTAAATTCGGCCTTGTGCCATATCTACCCTCATAGAGGGGATAGTAAACATTGACTAGCTGGGATCTGTTACTCAGCTCTTAGCTGTCGTCTAATTTTCTACCTTCGGGTAGAGAGGAACACGGACTAGGCTATGCCGAAGGGCAGTCTCGTCTGGGGAAGTAGACAGACCCGAACCCGTTTATGCGGGGGTTACGGGGAATTTTTGGCCGAGCCTACGGGCTCGGATTACCCTCACAAACTGCTGGGTTGACTTGTGACGACCTTGTGCATAACTGTTACCTTTATTCTTATTGTACTGGTTTTTACAATAAACCTTTACTTATTTTATCCTTTTTTTTCAAGTATATATGCCTATTAGCACGGAATATACTAGTTTTATAAATAAACGGATCGTTTACTCAAATACTAGTATCCACTAAAGCACCTTCACCTTTAGGCCTTCCTGTTCTTCTTTCTTCTGTTGCCCCTCTCTAGATCTCTCATACATTTCTTTCTCACACTTGTTTCCCACTCCCACACATACACACTCACTAAAATTTTGATTTTTATACCGGGAGTTATATTTTCCGATTTCTTTTTGAATTTGTAGGTCTGATGAATTGGATCGTGATTACAATTCCAATATAATAAATTATAACCATCGAATATTAGTGTTTGAGCCTTTTTTATTATATATATATATATATATATATATATATATATATATATATATATATATATATCCATCTGCGTGTCTTCGACTTCGACTAAAATATTTCCATTACACTATACACAAATATAACATAAAAATATGTTGTAATCAATTGCAACATGTTTTGTCTCTTAAATTCCATAAAATAGTTTGTTTCTATATATATACACAACTAATAATAAAACTTTTTACTATTGTGTAAAGATCTTAAGAGCCTCTCAAGGCAGAGTGTTACTAAATGAGGTTATTGTAAGAGCGTACAGGGATGTGAATAGAATGATTATATAGAAGATAGATAACTGTTAACTCTAAATTTGAAGATTTCAGGTTTACAGCGACCGGGAAAGCGTCCTTTCGGGAGTTTGTTGCACAATGCAACAGTCCTGGGGTAGATGTTTGATGTATTAGGAAGGGAATGAGGATGATTCGATGATTCAAGTCTAGATCCGAGGGCCTTAAACTTGTAGTACCAAGGAATGTCGCTCGCCAGAACATACGTCATGAAAATAGCGATAGATTGGCGATTGGCTAGCAACGTTTCGTCTGCGGAGAAAGTGGTTGTAGGGCTGAAAACCATCACGCACAAGACCTCCCTCGCATTTGAACGCTGTCAAGGCTGTCAAGTGAGGATTGGGCAGCTCCAGTCTGATGCGGCAGCTATGCTCCGTTTTAGTCGCATCTGACTCTTTTAAAGATAGAGCATAATTCTCGTAAGCTAGTATCGCGAAAACAAGGTTGGTGCAATAATTCACTGGAAAAATAAAGATGATTTATATAATGTTTAAGAAGTATGTAGACCAAATAGAAAACGGGAACTGTTCATTAAAATCTCATAGATTTTAAGCACTCTAAAAAAACATGACAGCGATTTTCAGAGATTACTCTAACATGAGCGATTATTTAATTGACTGCAGACAACAGCAATAACATTAATCCTTTTAGTTCCTTCTGCTATCGATTTTATCCCATTTCTTGTGGTTTTATACAACATCATATTAGAGCGGCTAATGAAACATAGACTTTGGCACAAAATGAACAATAAGGGTGTACAATTACGAAAGCAAATAAATGTAATTACTGTTATTTTCGCGGTAACTACTTTCATCACCGTCATTATAAATAATAAATAAAAGTGTGTCTTGTCACGTTCGTCTCGGTCGTTAATGCGTGAAACGTTGGCCTCATTTCTAGTTATTTCTATTTGTTGCAACGCGTGTCATTCCGCACATTTAAAAAAAAATGCCAGGACCTTTTTAGAATTAAATTTCTGTGCTTTATTGGAGGAGAAAAGAGTGTTATTTTCCGTTGACTTATTTAGGGAGTTGAATTCAGAGTTACCAACCCTTAGACAGTTGTGCACGAAAGACTATAAAACAGTAGTTCTCAACCTATTGTTCCCAATACACATTTTCACCCTATATCAGAATATCATTCCGCCCCTTTCCAAGATTGTCCGATTCGAAAGGTGCATTCCAAATAATATGCATATATCTTTTTCCTATTTGTACGTATACGCTGGCATGGATTATTTTTGTAGTGGCACCCCCCCCCCAAAAAAAACCCCAAACAAACATAAGAGCTAGAGGAAAGAAACCCCAATGTGACCTCTGTTATATAGGAAAAAAGTGACGCGGCCGACACTTTAGTTTGAACATAGATCGCCAGTGAGCAAACACAAGCGATTCCATTATTGAATTATGTAGACCACGTGACCATAGAAGAAACGCATAAGTAGGAAGTTGTGTGATGTCTAACTGATCGCTATTTCTACTCTATCCTCTATTATTATACTGCACTTCTGTTCTATCCTTTATTACTCTACAGATCGCTATTCTCTACTCTATTCACTACACTATTTCTCTATACTGTACACTACACGGGTTACTATTCAAGCGAGTACTATTCATCAAGTACTATTAGTGCGTGTGCTATTCGAAGGCGTCTGACACCAGTATTGTTCAACGGCGTACTATAGTCGTATCTGCGATTACAAAGTCTCTACGACAACGAGCATTACGAAAGCGTCAAAGGAGTGTTCGTTGACATCACAAAAACCTCTCAGTTGAGCGGACCAGTGCAGATTGCGGGTTGTGCTCTCTTGGGGAGTTCGAAATTTAACATTTTGAGTTTACCAATCTGTGGCCCCAATCTACCCCCACGAAACGCTGAAATCCCCCCACTAGGAGGAAATGCCCCATTGGCTGAGAACCCCTGCTATAAAGTTTAGTTCATTACAGTATTTAACAGATTCATGCCTTTTCCAATGGAATTAGTGAGAAACTGAAGACTATAAAACAGACAAGTATTTGAACACAGTTCGACAAATCCGATTTTTTTGCTTCTTTTTTTTAAAACATTTGTGCTAACATCTAAAAAGCAAGGCAATAAAAGCCACTAAGATGAAAAGGGTTTACTGAGTGTGAAATAAACAGAGAGGATAATAAAAATAACAGGATTTAAGGAGAATCACAGAATTTGACGACATTCCATTTAAATTTTAAATATCGTTGTTTACAGGAAAACGAGAAACTGGAAAGAAAATTCCACAAGAGAGAAATGCGGAAGAAGAAACGATTAACATAGAACTTACGGTTAGATGCAGCAATTTCAGACACGAGACAAGAAATTCATCATAAACACCATTACCCTGGATATATTAAAGGCCTTTCACAAGGTGGGGCTGCTACATAAGTTTTCAATCTATGGAATCACTGGATGGTCTCGATTAGTTATGAAGTCCTTCCTAACAGGTAGGTTCCTGAAGGTGGTTACTAACGGCAAATCATCGGATGCCCACAGGGTTGTCTTCTCAGTTCTACCCACTTCCTTCTGTAAATCACTGATCTGCCAAAGAGCATACGCCGAACGTTAGTGAGTATTTATGGGGATAAGACAGATTATGGGTGCCTCTCCCAAAATCTGGATGACCAGAACCTATCAGTTTCCCTCTGACCTATCCCACGTTGCACAATGTAGGAAGGACTGGGTGGCAAAATTTAATACTGCCAAAACCAAACTAGTAACGTTCCACCACCATCGGGGAGAACCTTATGTTTGACCTATCATGATGGGTGGGCGCTCTCTCAAGGAGGCTCCTCGCCTTGAACGTCTATTGGAACTCAAGCTCTATCCAGACCTCAAGTAGAATTCATATATCCGATCTATTACAAAATATACTGGATAAGGTGTTGCTCCTTTTATCGCTCCAGTAAGTATCTGACTCCCGCTGCTTTACTCTAACTTTACAAGAACCATATCAGACCAAAAATGGTTTATTGTTGTCATATCGGGGCTGGATACATCTAGTCTTCATTTGCCTGTCTTGAAAGAGTTCTAAAGAGTCTACGCCATTATTTACCACCCAACAACCCCTTGACCACAAACAAAATCTAGAGAGCTTCTCGTTGATCTATCACTATTTCCATCTGCATGCGTTCTGAGAAGCTACATTCATTAGTCCCTGCACCTTTACAACTGGGATGCGCTATGCCACGTTCCAAAGTTTGAATCAACTTCACACTCTTCGTATTCCATTTGTTCCACTCGGCCAGCTTCTTCCCAATAACTACTGCACTGTGGAACAGAATTTCAATCACTACAATCTTGACCACTTCAAGTCTATGGTTAATGTAGTATATTGTTGCTCACACACACACACACACACACACACACACACACACACACACACACACATATATATATATATATATATATATATATATATATATATATATATATATATTCAAGTTGCGGCGAATGGGTAGAGTGAGGGAGAATCCAAGAGGCTAGGATAGCGCATACATGAATTGACAGAGACAAATCTTCGGTGAACCGCTAACCAGCCTCTTTGGCCAGATCGAGAATCGGACCGGTTTAAAAACATTTTGACACCTACGTAACATCATGTGGCTATGCCTTCTTCTGGTATGTCGCCTACGCAAATTCTGTGGCCTTATTCCTGTGTGTGCTATTTATTCTAGGATTAGGACACCTGTGCATCCTGTTTATTTTAACCACCTGATGAATTTCCTGTTTATGCTATCACCCATTTTGATTTCCGCTCACACACTGATGTAGCGGAAGTAAGGCCAAAGGTCTTTTCTGAAGGATATCCAACACTAGCCGTTATCTTTCCTGCATAACCCCATTAACATCATTTTTGCCTTTTCTGACGCTCATGAAACATCAGTTACCCTCTAACGTTAGTGGCTCTTGGGTCTTGTATTGGATGAAAATTAGTATAAAATGAAAAGAAAAGAATGATGACTAGCCGCCAATCTGTTACTGCGATGGTTCGTGAAGTCTAGGGACCAAAGTTATCGTTATAAAATACGCACATCCCATTCTGCACAGCTGTAATATATTTTACTTATCGTTTGCTATATTTGTGATCAAATAAAATAAAAGTGACTATGGAAGTGGTATATTCCGTACCCAACACTAATGGGTATTGCCCAATATACATAAATACGTTGGACACTATTGTAAGTGGTGGGTAATATGCTGTCTTAGTAGTCCACCACTAGGAGTGGCTTACCTACTTCACGCCGCTGGCGAGTATTGTATTTTGTTGATGCTATAAAGAATACCATTTCATTTCTTATCTCCGTTTTGGTTATTCCTCATTCAGTAAGCTTTCCTAGGTTACATCAGGATGTACATGGTATATACATTTTTAGACAACTTAACAATGTTAGGTAAGTGGAAAAATTCGATATAACGAGTTGTATCGTCTAAATGTACTTAATCGGCCTAAAGTAAGGTTCTTATTCATAGAAATATATTTATGTACGTAGGGAGAGAGGTAGGTACAAATATAAACGATGGTTTTTATTGCGTACCGAGGTTAAACGCTGAAGATATAGGCACGTTAAATGTAAGTTGGTGAAGTCTCGTTTGACGTTGTTTATTTCTTTGTGTTTTGAATCTGCATTTTTCCTGTACGTGTTTCCATACATGTTGAATTATTGGTTTAAGGAGAAATGCGCTTTACATTAAATCATACCAAAAATATGGAGAATAAGGAAGGTAGCATCAACCTTCAACAATAAACCCCAAAACTGTAAACTCTGTCAGGAGATGAAAATAGCTAAGATCACGTTTCCAGAACAACACAAATTGTTAAATAAACGATTAGAACTCATCTCGAAATGCAAACACGAACACAAATTTTTACGACGTTACTTAAAAATCGAAAACTGTAAAAGAATATCTTGTAAAATACCACCATGAAAAAAGAATATATGCACTATATACAACACAAATAAAATGCACACTTAACATTAATTTAAATTAAATCTATGTTGTAAACTAAGAAAGGTTACTGAATAGAATACTCACACGAAAATTAATAATGATTGATAATACTTAGGACAAGAACAACACATATAAGATTCGCCAGCGGCGCGTAGAAAAAGTAGTGAACTGCTAGAAGTGAGTCAAGTGAATTCCACAATGAATCTCCAACTGCATGATATCTACCAATCGTCCCACGCGGTCAGATGTGGCACAAGGCCAAAAATTTCTCGTAGACTCCTTACTTCTGATAATGCACTATTAACCAGCATATATAAATACTCGAGCCTAAACGCAATACACATGGCCTGAAGATTGCATTTGCGCATGAAAGAGAAGCTTGAAAGTAACTGTCGCCGTTTGGTGTTGACCCCAGTGTCCACTTTTATATTTATATTTCCATCCGCACTATCATTGATATGGAGCGCTTAAATATAAACATGAATGTGGACACTGAGATCAACGCCAAGCGGCGACAGTTACATTCAAACTTGAACACACATTTCATGTGTGTTTTGTTTTGGCTCGACTATTTATATATGCTGGCCAATGGTGCATTGTGGACAGTTATGTCTGTTGTATTAGCCCAAGGGTTATTGGGTGTGTCATGATTGTGGATCCGAATGCGGTTATTTTTTAATTATTTTACAGTGTTATTTGTACACACACACACATATACACACGCACACACACACACACACTCTCTCCCTCTCTCTCTCTCTCTCTCTCTCTCTCTCTCTCACACACACACACACATACATATATATATATATATTTAGTTTACGAAAAACTAGGTAATCCGTATGGGTAGACCCAATGAGGATAAAATCCAGAGAGCTCAATGTAAATCAGAGCTAATAATTTAAATAAAAACAGACCACTTGAAGGTTCCATATAATAAGTTATTTCACCACAGCTGTGGTGAAATAACTTATTATATGGAACCTTAAAGTAATCTGTTTTTATTTAAAATATATATATATATATATATATATATATATATATATATATATATATATATATATATATATATATATACGCTCCCGGGAAATCCAGTTGAGTTCTCTTTAGAAAGGTAATTTTGAAAACAGTGGCTGATACTGCTATTAAAGCATTGCTCTTCAAACTAATTGAATTTCGTTCTCCCGGCCACTTGTGTATTTCGCATAGAAAGCGTTAAAATTTCCCTTTCTCTCTGCCGGGTGACGATCGCCTAGGAGTAGAATCTCTGACTGATGCCAAATCTGTTGGGTTTCGGTTCCGGCTTGAAGCTATCGGACGTCTAGCCACACTGAAGAGCTGTGATACAGTGAAACAGTCTGTCTGTGGATGACAATATATATATATATATATATATATATATATATATATATATAACTGGACATAGAAGTCAAAACTTAGAGTTGACAGTCTGTTTCATGCTAGATGCAATCGTCAGGCCACTAAGTGTTGACTTCTATGTTCACTTTTATATTTACACACGCTCTATCTCTGATATTGGGCATTTTATCCCATAAATATAGCACATTTTAAGATTATATTTCTTCATATATATATATATATATATATATATATATATATATATATATATATATATAGTCTACTCCTACCATAATGTATTTCTAAATAAATTGTATATTTCTATACTTTTAACCGAATATCAGCTACGTTTTAATTATTTTACCCAAAATATGACAATAAAGCCACTAAGACACAAGAGGTTATTGAGTGGGAAACAATAAGAGAACGAAGACATTATTATGGAGTGAGAACACTAAAAGGAGTCGAATAAAGTGTAAATAATGATTGACATCACATTTAAATTTTTAAACATCAAAATTGACTGGAAAGCAAGAAGACGTAGGAAAGTGCCATACACGAGAAGTGCGAGGGAATAAACTCTTAGCAAAGGACGGACGTGGTGAGACACTGTTGCCTATTTAGTACTGAGCTTAAATTCTTAGAGTCTAGGTACCATAGCGGAAATTTCATCAGAATAATTACTATGAAAATATTTATTAAAAAAATGGTATAGGGAAGCTACATTACAGCAGTGGCAAAGTGACTGAGTGTCAGGTCAGAACCAGCAACCTTACAGATTCTTTAGATTTTATGAAGAATCTTAAAATATATAGAAGAAGCACCAGACTAAATGTAGCAGCAATATTCGAAGCATGGACGAATGGTAGATTTATACTCTTTTAGAACAACAGCGGCCATTGAATTTTTTTTAAATTTAAAATAATTACACCTTGTGTGGCTTGAGTCAGTGCCGACCCTAGTAGATACGAGAAAAGACAGGAAATAATTTTAGAAGGCCCCAGTTCGTGTGTAGTTGACGAACCTAGATTAAAATATTCTCACACGAAACCCTCTTAGGTGCATGGTCCATCTGGTGCATTCGGCTTAATGGTGGTTACGGATTATGTCGTCAGTTTTGATCACAAAGACATAGAATTTTACAGTTTCTTTTATAGGTGAACATTTTCTTTGTTAATTTCTTGTTGAAATGCTTTGTGTTTTATTATTACATTATCGCTAAATTATTTTCTTCATTATTCATATCATTATTATCATTAAATACTTTCTCTTTATGATTATTATATAACAAATTGTTGTATCAACCGATTCCTCATGTTCTTTTTACAAATGGATAGCCACGGTCATCATTATCAAAATTATAAAGCAATTTCGAATATTTCCTATTTTTTGTCGTTCCTCCTTTAACTGTTTTCATTTAATTTTTTTATCTATTTTTGAAATTATTTCTGACTTATCGTTGATAGGGGCTGGCATTATCGTAAACGAATATAACCA
>OZ038476.1:73810161-73862661 GCA_964036315.1 Acanthosepion esculentum
TTCTCAGCAGTATTTTTTAATGGAGAATTTCATTTTATGGACCTTATGGTTTTGCTAGAGATTGGGTACTTCATAGAAAAAGGTGGAATAATGTTTTGGGCTCTTATTATGGGCAGTAAAATTATAGATTCTTTCAAGTTTGATGATGCCATCAAGAGAAATGCGTAGAAGTCTTGGACAAGATGAGTTTGCGTAATAAATATCACGATCGAGAAGCTTTTAGCGAAAGAGTGTATTCATACAAGTCAATGCGCCGTCACTTTCTGAAATCTTACCCACTTCCTCTAAAAGGAAACTGGTAATGGTAATATTAGCCGTTTCGTTATAAGGAAACATTCGGTATTCATTGACCGAGCAGCCAGTTGAAATATATAAAATCTTTCACTTAAAACCATTTTTCAGGAAAATAGGTTTTGCGAGCTTTTATAGAACTTTCCAGTATTGATGAGGGCTTCCTTCCTAAACATTTATTTGTAAATGTTTGGAACGTCAACACCTTGATTCATTGATTTGTGTTTAAGGTTTATCAATCTTTTGCATGTTATTTAAACCTAGAAAATATGTTAGATTATAAAAAATATATTGCAGATAATAATGATTTACTGATACAAGTCTTACTAATTAACCCATAACTGGAAGAGAAGACATGATTTCATAAAATTCCCGGGGTTATTTGAGCGTAAGTGAATATAAAGAACTGAATTAGAATTGAAACTCGGCTCTCTAATCTCAACTAGGAAGCACTTATCCATTTCACCACCTGCATATTCAAGCCTACAAAACAACTGGTATTTCCAATTTCCCATTTAGGTACGGACAAGGCTCGACATTGATTAATTTCGGAGAATATTTCAACGTGATGTGGCCGTAATTTCAAACCCCTTGATTATGTCTTTATTTTCTTTTCAAGTTACATGTGATATCTCTTCTAGATGATTCTGCTGTTGAAAATCCTCAAGTGTAGCGGTTGCTATTATCTGGTATAGTTCTTTGTTTGCGAATCTGTAGCGCCAGTCTGTTGTTCGAAGAAGGATAATCTTCGCGAAGATCCTTAATCTGCGCAGAGCCGTTTTTAACGACTGATCTTTTTAAAAAAATGGTCTACAGCTAACGGTTTGGGTATTTCTGAACGGGTTTTGGTGCAATGCATATGACATCCATATGAAAATCATTATCTGACGAGATTATTTAAGAATATGAATCGAGTTTTCAGGTTAATATATTGGTTTTATAACAAGTTGCTGTGTAAGGCGAAACTACCCTCCTATACTAAATTTATTATAAGTCATTTAAGTTATTTAAAGTGTTTCGTATTTATTAATTCTCTATCTTGAATAGTATTTTCAAAGCCTCCCCATATATATATATATATATATATATATATATATATATATTATTATTGTCATCCACAGACAGACTGTTCTGCTGTATCACAGCTCATCAGTATGGCTAGACGTCCGGTTGCCTCTAGCTAGGATCGAAACCAGACTGAATTGGCGTCAGTCGGAAATTCTACCACTAAGCCGTCGACGCACGGCAGGGATGAAGGTGAATTTTAGCGTATTTAATTTTAGATTTAGATAAACACACAGCGACTGACAGTGACTCAATTCTGCCGAAGAGTCTTGCTATATTAGCTTTAATAGTCACTGTTTACAAACCCACGCTTCATTCATATATATATATATATATATATATATATATATATATATATATATATATATATATATATATATATATATATATATATATATATATATATATATAATCATCTCATCCAAAGCAAGGATGCAATGTCACTATTACGCAGGGGTTCACAGGGTGTGAAATTGATTGAAAGAGTCAGAGTATTGAAAGGATTTAGGAAAGGAAAATATTTAGTGAAATAAGAATTAAAAAAGTAAGAATTACTTTAAATTTTAAAGTTTAAAATTTTGAAGGGTTGATTTGCAAAGCCTGATGCAACGTAAACACATTGTAACACAGATATTAAAATGATATAATTGCAGACGGCCAAATTTTTATGGAGGACAACTCTTAAAACACGCGACGGATATCCATACTTACGAAAATGGGAATGTCTTTCAGTAAAAAAAAACAAAATGATTTTAAATATACTGTGGATAAACAACATTTATTAAGCTTTTCAATTTTTGATTCGTAAATATAGTTTCATTTAATAACAATATCACTTAACAGGATTGAAGTAATACAGGCTTTTAAACGATTTAAATTATTTTAATTAATTTTTTTAAATAAATGAAAACAATTCTTGTAAAATTCATTATTCATCGAATTCTTTTCCCCCCAAGACAATAGTGTCTTTAATAAATCTTACTTCTAAAAGTAATTAAAAGATTTTCTAATTAAATAATGTGATTTTTTAAAATTTATTTAGTTTACGATTCAGAACAGATTTTAGGTAACTGGTTGTCATGTTTTACAAAAAAAACAAAAAAAAACTGATGATTTAAATTCTCCAATGAGTGCTGCTTTTAACTAATAAAACAAATTTCGAGACTGCAATTTAATTTCTCGATATTTAATGAAATTACGTAATTGGCGGTGGGGGTAGCCTATGTAAAACAAATAATTTACCAAGATTTTCTAAAACAAATTTAAAACATAATTTCATTCATTTGGGTATAAGTCCTGAAAGTTTCATTGAATCCGACAATTATTCGATTTTTGCAAGAATTTCCAAATCAATGTTTTTCAACTGAAAAAAGTTCAAAAACACTACGTCGACAGCTGACGTAAAAAAAAGAAAATATTTTTAACCAAAATTTCAAACGTGCGTAAAAAATTTAATAAAATAATTTCAAAATACTTTCATCTTAATAATAGTCTTTCATCTTAATAATAACATAAACATTTTGACGATAAAACATTGTTTTTATTAAGTTTGTGGTCTTTTTTTATCATGCTGTGCTGTTTTTTTCAGCGAGGAAGTGGAGTTACCTAATATATATATATATATATATATATATATATATATATATATATATATTGTGTCTAAATTACGTCAAAATGAAAATAACACTGATATATAATTTTAACAGATATATTTATCAAAATTATTCAAAAATATCTTTAAATACTAAAGAATAAATTTATTCAGTAAAATTGCCATTCGCTTCAACCACGGCCTTCAGATGACTTCGGAATCTCCTGCAACTCTTCTGGACGGTCTCCTTGTTTAAGTTGGTGAATGCTGCCATAATCCTTGCCCTCAGTTCATCTTTACTGTTATAAGGAGTTTTGTTGGTCTCTCACACAACTGCACCCCACACATAATAATCAAGGGGGTTGCAGTCTGGGGAGTCTGGTGGCCAGATGTAAGGGGTGATATGGCCGCAGAAATTGTCTGACAGCCATAACTGGTTTCTCTTGCTTATGTGGCATGACGCAGAGTACTGTTGCCAGATATAGGGTCTTCCAGCAGCCACTCTCTTGACCCTCTTGATTCAGAGCAGCACTACCTCCTCAAGGCACTTGATGTAGACCTCCGCGTTGAGTTTGAGGCCTTGTGAAGATGAATGGAGGCATAAAGTCTCCATTACTAGTGATCACCCTAAACACCATGATTTTGACTGGATGTATCATCCAAGTCTTTCTGAATCCTCTCCACTCTCTTCAGATCACACTGAAACGTTCGTATTGGCGCGAATTGGCGTTTCCGGCGCGAATGCAACGCAGTACCATATGCTGTTTCCAAATTTCTGACTGAGTTAGTTGCGTCATGGTGGTTTTTTTTTTCGTTTTCTCATAGACGGTGCCCAACGGACGCTCCTATGCTGCGCAGTCGACAAAATAAAATAAATAAAAACACAGCGCGCATGCGCGAAATTGAAAAAAAAATCACAAAATAGCGACAATTTACCCATCGCATCCTGTACACACACACGCGCGCGCTCACACACACACACACACACATATATGTATATATGTTGTATAAGTCTGAAATTTTGGTTTTAAAACAGAAATGCACACACACACATATTTATACGCGTGTGTGCGTGCTTAAATGTTAATAGACACAGTATAAGTAAGATTTTTACCAACTTTCTCTTAAGTGGGGGTTATCGTCTGAATGCTTTGATGTGGATAAGCAACTCAAATAATTTGACATTTCTGTTGCGAGTTCAAATAATAATCAGAAATTTCGATAGAAAAAAATTCACATCACAAAAAACAAAATCTATTGGAATATTTATTAAAACGCCTATCCTAAGAACAATAAAATACCGAGCGCCTGAAGCTACGATAGACTTGACATCCAATAACTGAAATCAATGTTAATTTTTTGCAGTCTTGCTATTATAGAACAGTTCCAAAGATTCATATTTTAATATGCCAATCAACACACTTTGTTTTCTGTGCGTTTCTCTCTATTCACGTCTGTGGAATTAGATTCCCAAGTATTTTTGTTCATTTTTAACGTTTTCTAGTTGTAAGTTCAGCTTGTTTTTCGTAAAAAGCGACTTCAGGTAATTGTTTATTGGGTGAACAAAAGGTTCATTCAGTCTATGAAGAAAAAATAAATTTTCTTTTCTTTTCGACATTAACTTTACTGCAAAAACTATTTTTCATTTTCTCGGGTTCTCCTTTAACTGCAAACAGACAGGAGGTTTGTTCATCAGACTGAGAAAACGCCCAACATTCAAGCTACAAATGGGAGATGCCAGCATGAAGCAAATACAGAAGCTTAAATATCTGGGAAGTGTTTTAAAAGGAGATGGAAAATATGACACCGAAATCCGAACGCACTTTGGACTAACGAAAAACGCATTCCAAAATCTAAAAAAAAAGTGCTGAGAAACAGAAACATTTCGTTAGAAACAAAGAAAAGGGTTGCTAGGTGATATCCATCCTTTTATCTGGCAGTGAATGATAGACCATCTCAACACAGATGAAGAGTGACAACAGAAATGTGATTCTACAGAAGGATACTGAGAATTCCGAGGAAGTAAGACACGAAAACATCAAAGAAAATGGCAACGAAAAGAACAATTATACTTAGAATCCGAAAATCACCGTTGAAACTTCTTGGACATATAATGTAGAATGAGAAAAAAAATTAACCTTCAGAGGGCATAAAGAAGGCAACACGTCAACTAATCTTGTATGAATGCATGGCGGAACGAGGGCTGGTGTCTAATCAAATGGAGAAACGTTTCTAAGGGCCACAAGGGATAAGAAGTTTTGGAAAGCCATGATCGTCCATTTCCTGAAGGGTACGCGGTACATGGAAGATTTTTGTCATTATTTAGGCAACTTTACAGTAAAGAACTACTTGAGGTCATTTTTTAACCAAGTTGTAACGATTCTTGCTCTGTCACCGAATTAATCCTATTTGCTTCACTCCATCCTGATAAAATATTACTTGCATCGGTTCCCTTAATAAATCCCAGACAATTCGTCAATTGCTGCCTAACTTACCTGCCGAGGAAATTATAGATAACTTCTCATTTACAGCATCTAATAAGCATTTCCTATTTTCATCTTCCCATGTAGTTTTGGCCTAAAATATACTAAGAGCTTCACCCGTGGAGTAACGGATAGCGGCTCGGATTGAGAAATCGGAGAGCCGAGTTCGAATTCCAGTCGAATTCGTTACATTCACTTACGTGTTAATACCCTTGGAAAAGGTATATAATCCTCTTCTTCCCCAACAGCTATGGGTAAATAGCAGGGGAAACCGAGTTCTATAGACTTGGATGGCAACTGGTCTACCGCTGAAAGAAATGGCAATAAACTGCGGGAATAAATCTGCCTCGTCTAATCGTGTATCACGCATGGCACATAACTGACTGTTTGCTTCACCTGCAGAACAGGAAGCCATCCCACTGAAATGAACTTCTTTTCCGTTTAAGCCTTACCAATGTTTAATGATAGACTTAAACAATTAATGTTTACCTATAGATTGAACTATGAACCTGGCCATTGTCTACATCTAGACACACGTATTAGCATGATTAATTCTTATCTATATTTAAGGCATTGTAAACGATTTCAAGCAAACGTTTTCAATCTGTGCACATTATTACTTTTTTTCTTACAGGTGACGTAGAACAAGTTATGACGCAGCAAGTTTCATGTCAAGATGGTCTGTCTGATTCAGTGCAAAAAAAAAAAAAATAATCGCCGATTTCTTCAGATCTTCTATTTTGACTTAAATCGTTAATCGTCGATTCTTTTGAAAAGCGCTAACACACGTCTGCATTCCCTCGTATTTCGTTTGTTGTAACCTTTCAAAATGTTAAACGTTTTCATGGTCAAGTAGGAAGCATCGACACCAAAATAATATATTTCACTTTTTTTTATCCTTTCATCCCAAGTAAGGCAACACAGCCACTATGACGCAAGGGTTTTCTGAATGTGAGATAATATGAGAAAAAGAAAACATTATTAAAGAAAGAGAATGAAAGAACGGGAATTACAAAGACAGAAAAGGACGACTGAAACTGAATATTTTGAAGATAGATCTTGATTGGAAAGCAAGAAGCCGGAAGTGATTCCAACAAGCGAATGTCCAGGTTTTGAAGGAAAAATCATGACTTTACTCACCGGATCGTTGTAAATGTGACAGTGCACAAACCCAGGCGTCTATAAGTTAATACATACGTAGTCAAGCATCCTTTGATTGGGTACCAAGTTAAATCAATCCGCGCAGTCGGCTTACGAGATATGCAAAATGGCTGTATATTTCATGGACAGACCTCATAAAACTAGCCATCAAATTTTGGTTAAAATTTACGGCTACATCACGGTGAAACACCTTTCCCGTACAATTAAGCAACGTCAAGCCTGTCAAGCTTGGATGTGCGGGTGGTGTAATGGATAATGGCTCGGAACTGTTAATCGGAGACCCGAGTTCCAATTCCTGCTGTATTTGTAATATTCACTAACGTGCAAGTATCCTTGAGAAAGGTATGAATCCACTTCTTCCCCCCTACCAGCTATGGCTTAATTATTAAGACGGGTATTGGAACTTGACTCTCCGATTAACAATTCCGAGACATTATTCATTTCACCACCCACACATCCAACCTTACTGCACCTGGTATTCCCAAGCGGTTATACATCTAGGTAGACGCAGTAGTAGGACATATCGATTTTCAAAGCGTAGCTTAGATGCGGCACAAGGCCGAAGGTATGGACACCCAATGAGGATAGAGCTCATTACTCAGTCGTAATTGTTCTAGCAAGACAAGCTTGCTAACCATTACGACACGCCGAGTTTCCCAAATGCAGTTGTAGGACATATACTAAACTCCAATTGATTCAACTAGAGAACTGGTTTACGAGTCTCTTTGTGTGTCATGGCACTCAGGTAACACCATAAAACTTGTGCTTCAAAGAGAAAACATATAATTAAAAAAAAAAAACGAAAACAAAAAACAATCTCTTCAATGAAGAGGCGGGAGGAGACTAGGCCAGTCGTACCTTTTAAGAACTCCGCCTGAGTTTTAAGTTCATCGAATCATCGAGTGCATCGATTGCACTTGCCTGTTTGGCAGCGAATAATCGCTGTTAAACTCGTTCTAAGAGCATCTTGTTCAAAACCAAATACAAACTGCCACCAAATGAAACGTACAACAATAAAAGGCTTTGAATCTTGACGCATCAGAACAAGAAATGCTCATAAACGAAAATGATGTCGATTATGAACTTAATGACTCCAAACATCAACGTAACCAGAAAGAAAGGGAATGGGTTGGAAAAATCATGAAGATACAAAACAAATAATATTGGTTTTCTCACCGACCGTCAGCGAAGTTTGTTTCTAACTGATTTTTGTCGAAATCTAACTATTTTGTTCGCAATTTTATGTTATATTTTAGATAATATTGGTTATAACAATACAAGTCTTACTAATTAACCCATAGCTGGGAGGAGAAGAGATGAATTCATACCTTTTTCAAGGGTATTTGCGCTTAAGTGGATATAGCGAACTCAAGAAGAATTGGAACTCTGCTCTCCGATTAACAATTCCGAGCGGTTGCAAATTACACCACCCGCACATCCATGCATACAGCACCTGGCATTCGCAAGCAGTCATCAATCTAGGTACTGACCAGGCTCGACGTTGCTTAACTTCGGTGATCGTACGGGAACAGGTGTTTCAACGTAATATGGCCGTAAGCCATACTACCCTTACATTCAATCTTACAGAACTTCGTATTCACGAACGGTCACTCATCTAGGTATAGACCAGGCTCGACGTTGCTTAACTTTGGTGATCGTAAGGGAACAGATGTTTCAACGTAATATGGCCGTAAGCCATACTACCCTTACATTCAATCTTACAGAACTTGGTATTCACGAGCGGTCACTCATCTAGGTATAGACCAAGCTCGACGTTGCTTAACTTTGGTGATCGTAAGGGAACCGATGTTTCAACGTAATATGGCCGTAAACCATACCACCCTTACATTCAATCTTACAGAACTTGGTATTCACGAGCGGTCACTCATCCAGGCTCGACGTTGCTTAACTTTGGTGATCGTAAGGGAACCGATGTTTCAACGTGATGTGGCCGTAAGTCTTAATCGAATTTTGATGACTAGTTTTATGAGGTATGTCCGTAAATTATACAGACATTTTGCACATCTCGTAAGCCAACTACAGGGATTGACTTAATTTGCCGTCCAATCAAAGGATGCATAATTACGCATGCATTAATAGATAGCCTCCTATGTCGTTCGACGGTCGGAAATAAGACGCCACTATCTCCATTTGTGCACCATCATATTCACAATGACCCGGCGAGTAAAGGAAAACTTTAAAACCTTCACACTCGAAAGAGGCAATAAAGCTTACAAATCCGATTACTAGAATTAACCGTAAGTTCTATGCTAACAGTTTCTTCTCTCACACTTCTCACATGTGAAACTCTCTTCCGCCTTTTTGCCTTCCGGTCAAGTTTTATGTTCAAATGTTGAAATGCAATGTCAGTCGTTCTATTCTGTCTGGTGCTGAGTGCCCTGCACATATAATCATGTGCCAGAGTAAACGAAACGTATTAAATATCAATGTAAGTGACTCGTAAATGATCAGCGGATTTTTTTTTGTAACGGTTATCGGTGCTGAAAGTAGTTTCGGCGAGCGGAGCTCCAGTTGCGGACTTGCCTGGTACGCTGACTTTCCCGCAAATACCTTTTCACCATCGCCAGCTCTTGATTATCTAGCAGGATAGACTGTTTAACATCTACTCAAAGAGAACGAAAATCTCTGAATTCCAAGCAGTTTGAGAAAAAAAACACAAAAAAAACAAACAAACAAACAAAAAACACTCCACTACCTTTCCCGAAGAATCATAGCAATTCACAGATAATAAAGATGAATATATGGAGAGTCGTGACCCTCTACGCCTTGAATGAACATTAAAAGATTTTGCAGTAGACCACAAGCTTGACCCAAAATCTGTTACAATAGTAGAGATTTTCAGACTCTCACTATGCTCCAGACATTTGTACCAGACTAACTAGATTATACTATTCTTAAAATCACAACGTCGTCCTGGGTAAGACGATAAACTACATCCAGCAGCAAGGCCTCTGATCAGGAGGTTTTGAGGAGCATGGAACCACCTCTTAATAGCTGGTGTTCCCAGGTCTACCCTGACCCTGAGTGGTAGCACCTGTTAGGGTCCCAGCTATGGGAAAATAGTAAACTATTACCAGCAATACTTTTTTGAAAAAAAATTATTACCAGCAATACAATTTTGAAGGAAAAATATTACCAGAAACAAATTTTTGACAAAACAAAATATTACCAGAAATAAAAAATGTTGTCGGCATTAAATAACACATTGAGGTTGATATGCCGTAAAACAAAATAAACTAAACCAAAGAATACATATTCTATTCATACGAATCTATCCCAAAAATGTTGTCGGCATTAAATAACCCATTGAGGTACATATGACGTAAAACAAAATAAACGAAACGAAACCAAAACCAAAAACCAAACCAAACCAAAATCACAACGATATTCTTGTTTTCTTTTCTAAGCCGTGTGACTTTAGGGCGTGAACAATCATTGTTCTGCACAACACTATATTATTTGTATTTTTTAGTCATGTCAGCCCCTTGCTGTAATTTCGAAGCCCTGTTCTCGCATCCAGTTAGGTAGGTTACTTGATATTTCCCTCTATCTTGACTTTAATGCTTCGTATGAGTGTCAAATTCTCCAAGCCGTTTTTCCTCATTATGTGTTCCTGAAATTTCAAATGGCACTCTCTGATTCTTCTTACGATTGTCCTTTTTGTTATTATTTTCCTTATTACCAGCTATATTTAAATGTAAATATCAAGTTTAGAAGTTTACTAGCCAAGATTAATTTAGCCTAATGGGGATATACAATAGAAAATTGAAGAGTATGCAACGCCATTTTTTATGTAGAAATGGCTGCTTCTCTTGAAAGAAAAATAGCATTCCAAATTCGAACCTTATCATTTGGCACCATGGAGCCCCCAGTGAGTTTGATTCTCACTAGCTGTTTCATACTTTCGGCCTTGTGCCACATCTAAGCCACGTTTAGTAAATCACTATCCCTTTGGCATCATTAAAAATTATGCTGGGGTCGAACTTCACAATTGCGAGCAAGTTGTGAAATTTAAATCATATTATAAAAACGATACTGTCCTTCAAAATGTCAATATATAGCAATATCTAAAGGTAATTGTAGGTGGTGCCTCTTCACGTTGACGTCATGTAAATGTCCAGATCTATATCAATGGCGATCTGCCGTCTGGTCAGACGGTGTGAAAATCGGTTAAGCTGCCCATGCTAAGGCGATCTGACTTATCGGAACACGATAGTATGTGACGGACGGATGTAGCATTCCCTTTCTGAAATTGTGGGGGACATCACTCTTCGGTGTCCTTTGTGTAGCGAGAATACCCGATAGAAGACATTACCACCTGTCGTTGACAACTCAGTGGCCGACCACGGGTCCTTAATAATCGAAAAGAGTGTCATATAGTTAGAAACGTCTACGCTCACCTGAATGTGACACTAGATAAGCTGAATTGACATTCAATGCAAAAGATTCCAGACGGATGACTGCCGAATCAGATCAGTCTTCTTTCGCTTCCTTGGGATATAGGAATTAAAACAAAAATGCTATTTAGATTTAAATGTAGCTACGATGGAGTAACGGATAGTGGCTCGGATTGGAGAATCGGAGAGCCGAGTTTGAATTCCAGTCAAATCCATTATATTCACTTACGTGCAAATATCCTTGGGAAAGGTATGAATCATCTTCAACTTCCACCAGCTATAGGTAAATAGCAGGACAGACTCAGTTCTATAGCCTTGAATGGCAACTGGTCTACCGCCGAAAGAAATGGCAACCTACTGCGGGAGTTAAATCTGCCTAAGTGTGTATCACGCATAGCACATAATTGATCATAAATTTTTAAGGAAAATGGGAACAAAACGAATGTTCTAATTTCTGGGATACATAATCTGGAAAATTGTTTGTAGAATTTGACACATTAAAGTTACGATAGACAGTAGAATGATGTGACATATCTACCAATCTAGTACTACGCTTCATTTCATAAATTCGATGCACCAAAGGGGAAAGGTCATCAGAACAATTCCATGGAAATATTTATAGAAAAGGCACAAGGAATCTACTTTATGGTGGTGTGAAATTGATTGAAACTGAGATGCTCTGTCAAAACATAACAGGCATATTCTTCTTTGGAGGTTGCCAAGAATTTCTAGATATATAGGCGCCTATCTCATGGCTTTTGGCAGATCCCTATAGAATAAGGAAAATTTGCGAAATCTGAAATTCTAGCTTTTTCGTAGACACGGACACCAATATCTGAGCCCGTTGTTAGCTATTTACTCGAGCCATGATCACTTCAGACCTCAAGTTGAACTGATATATACGATCCATCTCTAAAGCAGCTGGAAAAATAGTCGGTCCTTGTGACGCTCCAAAAAGTATCTTACTCATTCTGTTATGCTTTATATTTAGAAAAAGTCTAATTAGAATAAACATAGATTAAATGGTGCGGTCTATTAGGGCGGCTAGGTAATCCTCTTTGTAGATGCCTGCTCAGGCACGTTTGTGCTTGTTCAGCACACACAGAGCCAACCTGTGGTTTATACTGCAACTATGCTTAATTACAGTTTCTGGGAGAGAGCGTGTTATCTAGCGGGATCAACAGTCTGATCCCGTCTACCCAATTTCACTCACAGGGCATGGGTCAACCCTTAATATGGTTTTTCCGGCACTTTTCAAAGGTGCCGCACACTGCGAATGCCTCCTCCAGATTGATAACATGAATTCACCTTCCTGACAATCGACCATAGTGAGATTCGAACCCGGTGTCTCATGGGTAGAAAGCGAACGTTCTAACGTGCCCATAAACATAGACTATATATTTGGTCTGGAGCTACCTAGTCTTCATTCTTTAGCGTTGATAAACTTCAAAATAGTTTACGCGGTTCTGTAGGCAATTAATTGTTTTTCACTCTACAGATCTTTTCGTCGCAGAAATTTCGTTGCAAGACTGGCTTCTGGTTTCTTATTGCTATTTCCATAGTAAATCTTAGCATTAACTCCGCTCTTTCATTCCACCAGCTCAGACATTTACTACTAAGTCTCGCAATGCTACGCCCAAGAAGTCGAATGACTCACTTATCCTCCGTATTGTATTTATAATGAAGAAGTTCCACCCAGAGAGATTTTCCTTAAAACTGCTACTTTGTGAAACAAACTCCAGCGTGGATGCGTCCCTGAATACTACCATCTTAACCTCTTCAAATCAAATCTCAATCGTCATCTATCTTCATAATCTTCACTTCCTTCTCACTCCTCTTACATTGATATCGCACACGTCATTCAGTGATCGTGTACCACGAGTGGTTTTCAAGCGTTGTATTGGGTTAACTTTAATTTTTTAAAAAGTCATTTTTTATCTTTGGATTTTATCAAAAATCACTAAATATATAGTACAAGCGCCAGACCAGACCTGATAGCTATATTCAATGCATGGACAAATGAGAGACTAATAAATATGACGAGAAAAATTCTCTCGCAATCTTTTCCCACTGTGTAAGAATTAAAGTCTATCCACATCTGGATGAGTTTTCATTTCGTTATCAAATCGGGAATTGTAGTAGTTTTCACAAATTTTCGTAACTGTTCTTCTCTGATGAACGTGTTTCTCCTGAGCTAGAAAACGTGTTGAAAATTAAAATAATAAAAAAAACAACATTTTGTTATATTTTCATATCTACACATATTTTGTAGTTTCGCTGTATTTTATTTTAAAACTTAAAAAACAAATGTGTTTAAGTGTCAAACTTTTTTTTTTAAAGCTTTTCACCTCAAGCAAAGCTGGAAGCCACTAGCACGCAAGGAGTTACAGAAGGTTTGGAAGAAGAGCAGATAGGAGGGGTAAAGGAGAGGATGTGGAGAAAGATAGTGGATCGGATCAAGGCGAGGGGGTTACAGAAGATTTGGAACGAGAACAGATAGAAATGAAAGGGGAAAGGATGTGGAGAAGGGAAGTGGATAGATCAAGGCAACTGGAGATGTCGATTGACGTTACACTTTTAGCAGATGTATTGTCTGCTAGTTTAATTATTTCTTTGGCAGACCTTTTTATTATAGTCTGATTTAATGTTGATTTTTTGTGTACTAGCGGGAAAAGGAAAGTAAAGATAACTGATCTGTTTATTTTGCCCCTATAGGATCTTCTCGTACGTATGTATATTGAATATAACAGCTCAGATGAAAATAGACGAGTTATCCTTTTCGTTCCGTTAGTAAGTACAAAAATTGTTTTATTACATGCCTGATGTTAAATGGCTGGGAATATCCGATAGCACTTAAATTCAAGTACTATTTTTTTTTTGTTTATACTGTAAATATTTTTTCTCTGTAAACATCGAGCGTTTGTCGCTTGTTTCCTTCGCTTTTTTGTTTACAATTTTAACCCTCATATCGTACTTGTTGTCACTTGTACGGTAGAAATTTCAACATAATACACTACCAAGTTGTGCCCATTTTTGGTTGTTTCCAGTATTATCGTCCCGTAAGAGATCGAGGTCGCAGGTGTCAACTTCCAATTTATTTTTTCGATAGACATAATCAGATATATTTCAATTGACACTTTAAAGGTCCTTTTCAAGGATTCCTGATTTATTTCAGAATCTGAAATGGTCTTTTTTTACCTTGTAATTCGTTTATCGGGTTATCCAAAACGGTAGGTCAATTGTTTTTTTGTTTTTTTTGGTCTATGTTTGTATACTTTAGTTCAGAATTGTTTTGTTTTCGTGGCATCTGATTCTTTCAATTTCCCTACGTTCATTTCCCATTAACGTGTTGATCAAAATTTTCCTTGATTTCGAATGTTGTACTTTTCTAAATCTGTGTCGGTTTTTCTTTAGGCTGTCTTTCGCAGACAATATCGTTTCGCTTATCTTCTCTGGTTTAGTATTTTTTCTACTATTGTTTGTGTCTATCTGCTGCTTATTCCCTTTGTCTTTGTAATACTTGCGAGTTAGGGTGGCCGTTATATTTATTTTCTATCTCTTGTTTTCTTGCTGAAAACTTGACTCTCTGCCTATCTTTTCTGCATATTCTCATAAGTAACATACACCCGTCTCTTCGATTGATGAACGAGTCTTTATTACAGTAAACTTTCCAGTTCTGTTCCATATTTGACCATCCACTTTCAATTGATACGCTTTGTTTTGGTCACCGGTAGAATAGGTCTTCTCTCATTTGATTTTGAAAGGATCATCGGAGGGCGAGTGGGTCTCTTCTCTCAGTTAGTAAGTAGCACCTTCCTTGGCGATTATGACTTGAATCCCACATTTTTGTGCTCTAATTATGCTATCATCATCGTCTGTCTTGTGTGGATACGCAAGAGGTTTCTTATCTGTGCTTTCGACACCGTCACTGATTATCAACGTTGCGATACTGACAACGGACACGACAAAAATTATAAAATAACTGCACTCGGAAAGACGGAATTGTTAAAGACTGACTTAAACACTTTGCATTGCAAACTGACTTCATTGGGAAAACATATTTTTTTTACAGTAAGGTCCACCCTGTATAAGGCCCCGGGGCCACTCGAGGTAGAGGGTGACGTAGTTTATATGGATAAAAGGGGAAGATAAGGGTTAACTCTAGACTTGAACAGGTTAAAATTATAGTGATCGCGGTAGCATCCTCTTGGGTTTTCTGTTCCATAGAGCAGTGTTTCGCGTGATGAAGCTGTTACATTGGAACTTCTCACCAACTGAATACCTAGTGAATGTGGGTGTGTGGCTGTAATGTAAGAGGCACGGCGGGTCCTAGCCATGAATGGTATACCTGGCGGAACCAAGGAATGTAGTTCGTCCGAGCACCTCCCATGGAAGTAGACAGAGCAATGAGAAGCTCGCCATAACTCGTCTGTGAGAGAAAGGTTGGAAGATGGAAAATAATTATTCTCCAGCAAGGAGAACAAGTGAGACGCTTTAACACTATATCAAGACGTGGAAGTAAGGACTGGGCAGCTCCCGCCCAAATATAACAGCAAAACTCCATCTTTGATCTTGCTCTTATAAAGTTAGAAGATAGCATGAGAAATCGGGTATCTGGATCTGTACAGGGAGCCGATCATTTTATCTGTATTTTTAGCGATGGTTCGTATTTGTTCGCTTTTCTCTTTTGTTTTCTTTATTTATTTTGCGATAAAATCAGATCTTTCGTTAAGAGACTTCGCTTATTTAATAGATAATAATTTAAGTTTTCTGCTAATACATTTCACCTCCCATCCCCGAAAAGATATTTAGAAATTAAATCTGGATTTACTACTGAACGAACAGTGGTAAAGTAGGAAGGCAATTTTAGATTAGGTCTAAAACTTTCTCCTTGCTGATTTTTACTGTTTACAATTCAATCTTTTTCAGAATTTGTTCCTTTGGAAAAATAGTATTTTAAAATTTCTTTCCAGTTAGTCATTTTGAAAGCAATTCAGTATTTTTGACATTAAGAAATATTAATCATTATTCTCATGCAATGTACACATTAATGTTTTCAAACACCGGAAATAATTTTAAGTCGTTCCCTGCCAAGTCCCAAGACACAAGACGACAAGCTCTTTACACAGGATATTTGTTGCGACTAAGATGGTTGATTTTTGCAACGTTGTTACGCTAGGCGCGATTTCAATGGTATCAGGGTGTTTCTGAAGATGTTTTGGAATCGAACCAACAGCTTTAGTAACGATTTTGTACTTTCTACATTCACTTATCTCTTAACTCTGAGTAGTTCATATACATTTCACACACATATAGTAACCTCCAGGGCATGACACATCTAGCAACAGACACTAATGAGAAAGGCTTTATGTTCAATATTAAATCTGGTTTCTTGTGTTCAGTTCTTAGTTCCGTAATTAGTTAATGATAATCGGCTAGACAATTGATCGTTAATATTTGATTTGATATCTGATCCGATTCTTAGATGCGTGATAATGCCATTACTTATCTCATATCTGCAGTTGACCATACGCATGAAGAGGTTAAGATTGTAGCGATCTGGAAGTCTCCTTTCTGGGGTATGTTTCACAAAGTAACAAGTCTGGTTAAGAGGCTGTCTCCTTTACCGGGGGGGTTAAGTACTTGAACTTCCTCCTTATCCTCATTCACTTTTTGTTCTACTGATGAGTCGACTGCGTACGTGCTATAGCGGTCCTCGCTGTAAAGGTATTAGCTGGTGGAACGAAGGAATATAGTTCGTTGAAATATTTGCCATGGAAATAGCGATAGGCTTGAAGCATTGTCTGTGAGAAAGAGGTTGCAGGGTGGAAAATAATTAATTACCCGCAAAGCTGTGTAGACAATTTTAAAAGTCTTTCATTGCTGGAGAATGAAGACTGTTTTTTCCAGTCCAGAAACGACAGGAATAATCCATTTTTCGTCTGATTTAGCTCTTTTAAAGGTGTCAGAAAGAATCATGTGTTTTCCATGCCACTGGCGTTCAACGTCCTGGGTAAGACGATAAACTACATCCAGCAGCAAGGCGTCTGTTCAGGAGGTTTTGAGGAGTGTGGAACCACCTCTTAATTGCTGGTGTTCCCAGGTCCACTCTGACCTGGGGTGGTAGCACCTGTTAGGGTCCCAGCTATGGGAAAATAGTCAACACCCAAACTTGTGTAAAAAATAGGTTTTAATACAATAAATACTTTGTAATAATAATAAAAAAAATATTACCAGCAATAATTTTGATGGAAAGATTATCAGCAATAATTTAAAAACAGAAATACAAACAGCTATACATTTTTTGAAAGGAATATTACCAGCTACAGATATCTTCAAGGAAAAATATTCCCAGAAATAGATTTTTGAACAAAAGCATATTACCAGCAATAAAAATGTTGTCGACATTAAATGACCTATTGAGGTTGATGTGCCGTAAAACAAACCAAACCAAAATCACTGGCGATCAACTATTCTGGCCAGGCTAATGCTAATGATGCATCTCCAAAACCACCATAACAACTTCTTCTGTCAAGGTTTCTCTATTTTTTTTACAATTTCACTCCAACTAAGACAATAAAGCCACTAAGATGCAAGAGGGGGATACTACTCGTTAGAGAATATGAGAAAAAACACTATTAAAGAGTGAGGGCAATAAAATAACAAGAATTAAGAAGACGGTAGATAACGACTGACATTGTAGTTAAATTTTCGAACATCAAAGTTGTCTTGAAAGCAAGAAGCACTGAAGAAAGGTAGAGAGTTTTTTTGTTTACGGGTTTATTTATTTCTATTCGTTGTATCTGTCATGAGAATGTTTTGTTACGAAGACAAAGGCCAAAATAATTATCACAATGTATCATCAATGGGAATTCAAAGTGGACAGAAGGGGGCTAAAACCGAAGCATAATGTGGTCTCAGGTTTGCTCACTGGAAATACGTGCAGGGTCACCTACCCTTACGCGACATGACACTACAAATACCCCGTTATTGTGCAACTGTTGATCAAAGCAGCCTCTCTAAGCGCTACTAAAGAATTTGGGCCCCTTACTAACAGTCGTAAGGGAACTGCCAATCCGGTAACCTCATGATGGAAAACTGCAGCCAGTTAAAATAGTTAAATCATTAAGGCCATAGAAGATGAAAAGAGACGTCATCCCATGTTGAAATTGATAAAACCAAAGGTGTCTCCGTGAGAAATCATTAGGGATAATGAGTAGTCAGTCAGCTATGTGGCATGCGTGATACACGCTTAGGCGATCATGTATCTTTCGATACATGACTGTCGAGGCAGATTTTTTTCCTGCAGTAGGTTGCCATTTCTTTCTGCGGTAGACCTATTCCCGCCCAAGGCTATAAAACCCGGTCTGTCCTGCTATTTACCAATAGCTTGTAGAAGATGATTCATACCTTTCCAAGGGTATTAGCTCGGAAGTAAATGTAGTGAATTTAACTGGAATTCGAACTCGGCTCTCCTATTTCGTCAATCCGAGCCGCTATCCACCGTGCCTCCTAATGAGTAGTACAAGTTCAAAAGGTTAAAAACAATCAAGCCAACGTTGAAGAAGTGAACAAGTCTTTGCTTGATAATGAAAGACTACCTGGCAATTCATTTGCGTGATGGCGTCATGAAAATCAATGTCCATTCTCAAAGTTCTGCCCCGTGTCAAACCTCTTCTAAAGTCGAGTTCTCTTCACGCGTCGTTGTGTGGCGCGTCCTAACACACACACAACCTTAACATGAATATTCCATACATTTATAGACTCTCCTGAGATAGATCGTGACATTTTACTATTCTTCCCTAGATCTGTGAAACACAGGTGCTGCCATATAAGTAATTCGGAAGTTCCTATTTCGCGTACTCAGGTTTACTGTTTCCGGTCTTTTCACTTGGAAAACGTGGTCGGTTTGGATATTAAAATCCCATTGTATTTCGTATTATTTCCCTGGATGTGCAGGTAGCGTAGTCGATAGAGGTTTGCATTGGCCAGGTGCATTTGGATCAACGACTAATGCAATGAGCGTCTGGTTTTTGAAAAGATACATTTTGTGTTAATATTTACATTTATTTAAATTCCTAGATGTCTAACCTATGTATTTCTTGTGATCTTTATCGAGGTCTATAATTTGAATTCCTTCTGAAAGGTTGCTAATTGAATGACAGCATGAAAAGTAAAACTACGTAACGTGTTTTGCCCTTCAAAAGGACTTCATCAGACTAGAATTCTCTTGGGCAGAATGTCACTAGACGTCAAGGACAACCGACTACATCCAGCTTGTCAACGCTTTTTTTGTTTTATCGCCATTTTGTAATATCCCACATTGTGAAAACAAGATATTTGTTGCAAAAGGTGAAATGTATTATGAACCTGGACACAAATTTACCGTGGAATCATTAGAAATCAGTGCACTTTCTATACAATTTAGCCCTAGTAAATGACTTTTACGTTTAATTAAAACTACATTATTAAAGTGGAAATTATGGTCAGGTGCATTTGGAACAACGACTAATATAATGTTCATATATGCATTATTTAAATTCATAGAAGTCTCATCTATGTATTTGTTGTAGCTTTTATGGCTGTCTATAATGTCAATTTCTGTTTCAGGTTTTAGCTTGTAATTATTTTTTGTATTGATTAAATATCTCATTGTTTTAGAAGTACTTGTAACAGACTTTAAATTAAGTTATACACCATTTTCCATTGTAGTTGTGAACGAGTCGTAGATGGTAATAAGTGCATAGTTTTATTAAGATTATTCACTTTTTATTTGTTTTTTTTTTCCATAAATTTGATGAGCTTTCCCGTTTGAGTTACATATGTGATAAATTCCAACTGAATTCGATGCGTTCATTTTCGCAGAGTTACTCTTGGTAAAGGCGCTCTCCTACATCCCTTTTCACGAGATAAATTACAGAGCATATTGGAATATCTCGCCTTCGTTGGCAACCAGTCTAAGAAAAGGACAACTTTGAATTCAAAACCTGCCATCGCAACGGCTTGCTCTCCAAGTCACTAGTATAGTCAAAATAATTAATCATTTTTTGGAGTAGCGGAGCCAAATCGGCAATGGACAAATCATATAATCTCTGCATCTTTACAAATACTTTCACGGTAATTGCTCCGATGGAGCTGGTTTCTAGGCCTCATGAATTTAAACGTCCTACAAGGCTGGCATCCCGTTCCCACCCCTTCACGGTTGAAACAGTTAGATGTAGACGTCTCTTCTACTCCAATAGCTTCATGTCTCGCACATCTCGCCTGTGGAACTCCCTTCCTTATTCCTGTTTCCCTGACAAATACAATCTCCAACTATTTAAGTGTAACGTCAATCGACATCTCCAGCTGCCTTGATCTATCCACTTCCCTTCTCCACATCCTTTCACCTTTCATTCCTATCTGCTCTCGCTCCAAATCTTCTGTAACCCCTTGCCTTGATCGATCCACTATCGTTCTCCACATCCTCTCCTTTACCACTCCTATCTGTTCTTCCTCCAAACCTCCTGTAACCCCTTGCGTGCTAGTGGCTTCCAGCCTTGCTTGCGGTGATAAGCTTAAAAAAAAATCTTGCTGATATCATTTGCCCACGTGACCATGCCGAATATGTTTATACAGTTTCCGCCGTATAACAGTCATTGCTCTCTATTTTTTGCACTCCTAGGGACATTGGTTATGATCGCTACTTTCTACATCTATAGAAACAGTCTCTTTAGTCTTACTGGGTTTGATTCAACATATTCTTTATCTGTTTGTTTTTTTCTGATGAACTTGTTCAGTGCTGCATTTATACCGTTTCTCTCTTCAGCTGATCTCTGCATTTGTTGCGATATTTTCGTTTTGCCATTTATATTCTATCTAGATTGTTTTCCCCTCATTTTTCTGTCCTAAGTACGATTTTTCTATTTCCTCGTATGTTATTTATTTATTCATTATTGCGCTTTTTCAAACGCTTTTCATATTTTTAGTACCTTATTTTACGTGTTTTCCCCAATCTCATTCTGGGATGTTGGACACAGTCATCAATGCTGATTAATTGTTAGCAGACTTGTTTCATTTTAACCTGCGTTGTCTTTGGGTATATAGAGCATTGTACAAGGTCTTGAGATTCCCTGACTGCGAACGCAATGATGTCAGCATCCTCTTACTTCCTGCTAAGTATTGGTAGTCCATACTAATATATCTACCCAATCGGCCTGTAATGTTGAATAGCTTCCAAACTGTTTTTTGCCAGTCATGATGAACAATTGTATACTCAATGAGGTATCATGCTTTGAACATCTACACGGACTCAGATTCACCCTGGATCTAAAATGGGATACTTATATACGATTCTTCGCCAAAGATACAGTGAAAAATGTTTGATTATTTGTTTCCACTTCAGAACTTATCTGACTCCTAATTCCATTGCTAACTCTGACAATCATGAGTCTATCACGCCAACTATCACGATTCTGCATCAATGTCAGGAGGTCATTAGGTTGGTATTCTGTGTCATAACATAGTGGGTAGGTAATCGCTGAGCGACCGACACGTCTTACGCCATGGCTAGGTGTCCAGAGCAGTAGATCACTCGCAAGTTCTTGTTTTGTTCGCCAGCCGTGTCTTGCGAAGCGCATTATGCTTTCACGTAAGATTGTAAAAATATCAGGGGTCGGTCCATAGAGTTGTGATTTATTTGGATGTTGTCTCCGAGAGATGTCAAGTATAGCTCTCAGCACCCCAGTGTAGGTTCCATTAAGCTTAGACTGAAGTGTTTTTGTTAATGTCCAGGCAGTGGCAACATACATTAAAACCACAGTGGCGTGAAAGAAGATCCATTTGAGGTTATCTGATAGATCAGATTTCGAGATTACATCCATTTTATTTAAGGTGGCCCAGGTTTCAGTTATCCGCATTTTCACATGCATTTTAGTAGAATTTGTTTCGCTTCCAATGTAAGTAAAAGATTCGACAGATTTCATTGATTCTCCTGAGACATTTTCTATTGAGCATTGCTGGTTGAAGTTTATGAATTCAGTTTTAGATGCATTGGCATAGAGTCCAGCATCGTTGCAGCATTTTCTAGATGATGTAGGAGAACTATGGCACTAGTAATGGTGTCTGCAGTGATAGCTGCATCATCTGCTTAGTCAGTATCAGTCAATTTCTTTGCAGGATAACGATTTGAGAATCTTGGTAATAAAGTAAAATCTAGATAATAATACTTATCGAGTGAAGTTCTCAATAAATATTCATGCGTGATAAAAAAAGAGAAAAAGTGCAAGAGTGCCACCTTAAAGGAACCCTGCTTTAATATCGAAGAAACTAATGTCTGGAGATCTAACCAAAGATTTGTTTCCCAGACTTCGACACAGTGTTCGAAAAATGAGACATGGGGTTACCAAACAAAAAACTGTGCAACAAAAAAAAATCATATATCGTTATAAGTGTTAGTTAAAACCCCACAATGTAGCATTACTGCACTACCTGGTCTACAGCTACCCAATCCTCATTCTCAAGCATTTACAGAGTTCAATAACATATACGCAGCCTTGTGGGTGATGAATTATTTCAACACTACAATCCCTTTCCCACCGACGCGTTGTGGCGAGCTTAAAGCTATTCATTTGCTATTTCAATGACGAATGTTCCGGCGAGCTATATTTCTTAGTTCCACTAATTCAAACTTTCACAGCTAACAGCTAACAGCCAACATGCCAGGTACACGGGGAGCGGGGATCGAGTCAACCTGGTTCTCTTTGTAGATCTTTGGTAAGAAGTAAATTCCACGCAGACCGCTTCTTTCCTAGAACCATTATTTTGTGGAAAAGAATCTCGAGAAGACGCTTCCCCGACCACTGTAATCTTAACCTCTTCAAGTCTAGGGTCAACCTGTTATCTCGTCTATATAATTTCTACCATATAAGATTTCATTAAATAACGCTCTAGCTTGGGTGACTCTTGGATATTTTACTGGATAAACATTTAGTAAAATAAAAGGCGTTTAACTGATATTTTGCTTAAATCCAGACAATTTCTTTAAACTAAATTTCTGATTCCTTGAATTACATTATTATTAAATATTACATTAATTATTATTATTTCTAATCAGTACCTAGATGGTTGACCTCTAGTGGGTATCAGGTGCTGTATCAGCTTGCCTGTGCATGTGGTGTAATGAATGATGGCTCGGAATAGTTATTGGGAGAGCCGAGTTCCAATTCGCGTTAGGTTCGTTATATTCACTTACGTGCAAATACTCTTGGGAAAGGTATGAATCCAGTTTTCTCCCTTCAGCTATGGGTTAATTATTAAGGCTTGTATGACTAAATTATTATTATATCCAAAAAAGAAAAAAAATTCTTAAAATCGAAAAATATTTTCTGGCGTCAAATAACCTGTAAAAGATTGATAAACCGTAGAAAATGAATGAATAAATAAATTATTATTGTTGTTTTATCATGAATATTATTTTATTATCAGATTATTTATTTGAAAGTATTATTATCACATAATTGTGCTTGTCCCTCATTTCGTTAGTTCCTTATTTCACACGGCCGCTTCGCCCTGACAATACCTTATAAATAATGAATTATACCGTTATGAGCAGGTTGAAAGACAAAAGACCTATCAGAGACGCTACTTGGTTTCAGTGAAGAAGAAAGATAGACGTGTTTAAAATCTATTTCAGTGTAATGAAAAAGTTGCCAATTCTATTTTTTTTCATTTGTACTTCTTAAAATAACGACCAGCCTTCATATTTATTATTGTCTTTGAAATATTTTGTTAAGCTCAAATATGGGAATTTCTACAGATATTGTATTGTAGAAATCGCCATGAACTTATTCAATCATTAACTGGAGAATTTATATTAATCAGAAATTTAAAATAGAAAAACGGTGAAATTTTCACCAGGTTAAAACTAGTCATTATTATCGTATTATATGACTATTACTGTATGTTCCTCTCTTTATACTTGATCAATTAGTTCCTCATATATGACAAAGTATTGTTTATCTAATGGTGTTACCTATAATAAATTTTTATAAATATTAACGTTGCAGTCATCGTTATTTTATTACTCGTCGACTTGTTTTAGTATTGACAATCGTCGAATTGGTAGGAGGTGAAAGAAGAGTAGAAGGAGAAGTGATAGTGATGCTAATGGCGGCGGTTATAGCAGGAGCGAATACTGCGTGCGCATAATATATCGCTGCGCTTTTTGGAAATCAATAAGAGGCAATTTGCTAGCTGGATGCTATTAGCATAATACGTGAGATGAAAATGAATGAATGAAGAGAAACGAGCAAGAATCAAAGTTTCGGAAGAAAACCTGAAAGAAAGGATCGATGGAAGGGTAGAAGGTGAAGGATAGACGGAAAAGAAGCAATGATATACAGGTGAAGGAATAGGCGAATGAGGGTGGGAATTTGTGAACGGAGGAGGAATGAGTTTTAGGGGAGAACGAATATGGTGGTTACGGTAAAATGGAAGTGAAGCGATGATAATTGAAAATAGAGAAATATGGGGAAAGGTGAATTGGATCTGATAGAGAAAAAGAAGAGGCGTTTACATTAACAAAAGAAAGAATAGAAGAATGACGGAATGAATGAAGGAAAGCAAAAATAAGAGGTAAATGGAGAAAGTTTGCAGGAAGTGCTGAAAGAGTCAAGTAAGCAAATAAGAAAGAAACAAAAAACAAAGAAAAATAATGAATAAAGAGGGGCATAGAAAAGACTTATTTTTACTTTTTTTAAGTATTAGCGCAATAAATTAATTAATAAACAAAGAAAGAATGAATATGAAGACAAGGTTTGTAGGGAATGCATGTATTAAAGCAAGCGAGAAAGAAAGACGAAACAAAGAATGAAAGAGAATTAAAAGGTTTTGTAGAAAATGTATTTATTAAAGCAAGCTAACAAGAAAGAAAGAAAGAATCTGAAAGAATAAGGAGTCGTTAAAAGGTTTGTAGAAAATGCATGGAAGAACGAACAAACAAAAGAGAAGTAAAAAAAGTTTGTTTTTGGCGCAAGAATGAGAGAAACGAAAAGAAAGAAAGGAGACAGGAAGGAAAATAAAGATAATAAAGATAAAATGAAAGAAAAGAAAATAAAGAAAAGAAAAGAAAATAAATAAAGAAGACAACGAAAAAGAAAAATGAAAGCGGAATAACGGAATGATGATTTTCTAAAAAAGGTCAAAATAACCGAAGGCAAAGAAAGAAAATGTCATGCATTGGCGGAAATAATATCTTTCTCTGAAATGCAACAAAGTAAAATTATATATGAGAAAGAAAAAGTGGACGGAATTTATATCGTCAGATTCTTTAACGCGTCTTGACGATTTACATTTTCGATTTAAAACAAAGTTCCGTAATTACGATATCAATCAATCATAAATTAGTTTTTCAAGATAAATGAGAAAACAATATTGATAGATTTACACTGAAAAATGTACTTGCTTTCAACAATGTTGAGATAGAGGCTACATGACAAAGCATGATATGATTCAGCATAAACAGTCACTGAATAAGTTCTTACGGACTTTTCAATGTTTGTACGCGCCTGCACACACACACACACACACACACACACACACACACACACACACACACACACATATATATATATATATATATATATATATATATGGTAGTAAAAACAATTTCAAATAAACAGACACTATAAGTTGGGAAAAAAGTAATATTCAGGCGCGTACAATATATATATATATATATATATATATATATATATATATATATATATATATATATATATATATATATATATATATATATATATATTGAACAATAAAAAATAATGAAAAATTAAAATTTTAGGACATATTGGGTGGCATATTAATATTTTTTTAGTTTTATTATTTCTATTAGGTTACTCTGGTTTCGACCAGCATGACCATGATCAGGAAACAAAAAGTTTCCTGTTTGTTAGTACCAGTGAACTACAGGTATGAATGACTTTCTGAAGAAAATTAACTTTATTTCTTTTTTATTTACAATTTAGGTCAGACCCTGTGTTGGGCAAACGGCCTCTTTTAAGTTGTTTTTAAGATAATGTCTGAGGAGATTCATGCGACTAAGAATTCCGTTGTTCATTTTGCCAATTTTATAGGTTGTTGTGGGGATGTGTGCGTGTTAAGTGCATGTTATCATTCATTTGTTCTTCGGGAGTGTGTATGATGTGTATAAGTGTATATATTAGTATGTGTGTGTATAAGTGTGAGACATCAACACCTCCGCAAGTATGTCTGTCTTGTGTGGGTGAGAAAAGTGGAGAGAGCTTCATTTATGGGATATATATATATATATATATATATATATATATATATATATATATATATGTATATGTGTGTGTGTGTGTGTGTGTATATATATATATATATATATGTCTGTGTGTGTTTTTGTGTGTTTTTGCGTGTGTGTTTTTGAGACTGCGTGTGTAAAATAGCTCAGACAGCTGGTGGTACTAAAATTTCGTACAATTGCGAGTTTCATGCAAGTGGCAACCATCAGGCAGATACATGCAACCGACCAGTGTAAACTTTTAATATTAATATCCATAATATACTGTTAAGAGAGTGGAATGTATAAGAATATTAGATAATAATAATGATAGGTCTAGCGAAACCAGCCAATCACCATTAATCTAAGTTTCACTCAAGATGCGATCCTTAGATGATGACGATAATAATTAAGTTCATAAAACAAATGTTATTTGTTATGTTTGTTCCCTTTATGAAACGTGACAAATATGATAAACAAAAGGAAGTAATTATATCAAAGTGTGAGCACGCTGGCACATACCTTAAAAAATCAAGAAAAGATTTAACGATCTCAGAAGTATTCAAAATAAACAGACACCCATTTTGAAAATCATTAAGCGATAATCAGTACTGTTAATGAGTAAATAAATAAAAATGTTATTCTTACACAAACACACACACACACACACACACACACACATATATATATATATATACACAATATATATATATATATTTATACACGACAGTTTAAAAGTTTGAGGAATCACTTGTAATTTTTTAAATTGAAGTTGTTTTGTACTTTAAATAAGATAAATTATTATGCATGTATAAATAAGTTAGACATGATTTTTTATTTGAAATTTTATTATGACCCAAACAAAAAGAAAGCTTTTATGATGAAAGCTTGCTCTCGCAAAATATCCTCCTTTAGTCTTGATTAATGCAGCACCAATTTTTTTTATTTTTGGTGCAAAAGTTTTAGCTTGATAATGGATTCCATTCTTTTTTTCAGTGACTCTAAAGCTCTTTTTCATTTGTTTTTCACACTTTTGCCAAGTTCATCCCATGCTAATTCTGGAGGTCGCATCACACTTTTGAACTGAAATAAATACATACATACATACATATATATATATATATATATATATATATAATATTCTTATATTATATTTAACGTCTTACACCTTTGGCATTGAGACCTCCGTTTATTTTATATTTTAAGCTCTAGCATATATATTTACTATATATATATATATATATATATATATATATATATATATATATATATATAACGTAAATCATTCATACCAAAAACAAATAATGAAGTTAATTATATGGCAAGAATCCCTCTCGCAAACAATATTATATAAATTGAACATGCACTACATAATTGATATATATGTATGCATATATAAATAAAAAGAAAGAACAGTAAGATATATAATCCGGTGTTCTTATAGATATTTTTATTTTTAGAAAATAGTGCTCAATGTAAATTTACAGAGCATTAATATTATAAATTAACTGTTTTAAAATATGTTTTTCGCTACACAGTAATAACCATGTTTCAAAAATGGAAGCTTAAAGCTTCGAATTTAATTTTGTAATTAAATTAAAAACATTAGGTCCATTTCATCCTCAATCGAATTTTGAGGCCTACAAAATTCGCTTGAGGATGATGTGACATTTTTAAAGTTTTTAATTTAATTACAAAATTAAATTCGAAGCTTTTAGATTCCATTTTTGAAACATGGTTTTTACTGTGTAGCGAAAAACCATATTTTAAATTAGTTAATTTATTATATATATATATATATATATATATATATATATATATATATATATATATATATATATATATATAGCGTTCATGAGTTATTTTTAAAAATAAAGCATTAAGAGGCCAGTTGATAAAAATCTCCTCAGGATACCGCAAGGTTGAAACCAAAGTAACGGATTCAACTGATTTCCTGATAAGTTAAAAGCTCTACGTGTTATTTTTACTTTTCTTTTCTCTTCTTCATACGTTGTATTGCGCACATTTTAATACGACTTTTCCATAATGTGATTCAACTATGACCATTAAAATATTATGCAGTATATATATGTATATATATATATATATATACTGCTTCCTTTTGTATATTGAAGAAAATGTTAGGACAAGTTACAGCAGAGTATTTTCTTCACCTTTCGACAAATATTTCTTTCTCTCCACCAGAGAGTTACAATCTTTAAAAATGTAAATTCAATGTCAAACGTCATCTGTCGCCTTTTATTCCTTTTATTTTAAAAAAATTTTCTTGTCTGTTTCTTTCCCTCTCAGTAACGCCTTGCGTTGTATTTGCTTTTATTGACTTGTTTGGACTGAAATGATTAGAATATATATATATATATATATATATATATATATATATATATATATATATATATATATATATATATATATATAGTCGGTTGGTTTGGATGAAAACTTTTTTAAAAATTTTATTATTATTATTTTGTTGTTGTACTTGCATAAATAGGTAAATATTGTCTGAGTTGATATCTGAATCTGTAGGTAAATAGTGGTCGTTTATATATCGGAGTCTATAGGTAAACATAGGTGATGCTTTTATTTGAATCCACTGGTAAGCATGGGTTGTTTTTATACTTTACGTGATAGAAAACTTTGGTCGTGTTTTTAGGAGACTGTAGATAAACATCGGACGTGTTTAAACTTGCCTCCATTGGTAAACATTGGTCTAATTTATACTTGAGCCCGCAAACACTCTCCTAGTGGGTCAACCTTTTGGGAGGGTCTTATTTCTCTGTGAGTGCAGTCGGGCTTTCTAGGCCTCGCCGACAAGGCAAAGAAAGCAGTGGCGATTTTTATTTGACAACTGACGAAGCTGAAACTTGATACTACATAATATAATTTGTGTATAAAATAGAATATAGAATCCCGAAAAAGTTTTGAAGAAATATGAAAATAGAAAACCGTTCCATTGAAACTACAGGGTGCCCAGGAAATAGGCGGAAAGTTTTATTCTTTGAGAAAATATACCACCTCTAATTGTTCCATCTCAGTGGTACTCTAAAAGTCCAGATCTGAATGTTATTAATGATTGTATATGGAGTAAACTCCTAACTTACTTGCAAAATACACTAGCTCTAATTGTTCCATCTCAGTGGTACTCTAAAAGTCCACATCTGAATGTTATTAATGATTTTATATGGAGTATACTCCTAATTTACTTGCAAAATACACCAGCTCTAATTGTTTCATCTTAGTGGTACTCTAAAAGTCCAGATGTGAATGTTAGAATGATTGTATATGGAGTATACTCCTAACTTACTTGCAAAATACACCAGCTCTAATTGTTTCATCTCAGTGGTACTCTAAAAGTCCAGATCTGAATGTTATTAATGATTTTATATGGAGTATACTCCTAATTTACTTGCAAAATACACCAGCTCTAATTGTTTCATCTTAGTGGTACTCTAAAAGTCCAGATGTGAATGTTATGAATGATTGTATATGGACTATACTCCTAACTGACTTTCACAACCGTCGTCGTGATATCGTCGATATTGCTTCATTGAAGTGGAACTTCAATGAAGCTTGGAATGAAATTCCTTTTGACATTATCCGCCATCGCTAGTGCGTCCTGGTTAGCACGCTTACAACTTTGTGTTGAACATTTCGATCATCTACGATGATTGTTCAGATTCTCCGAGAATCATGCTAGCTAAATAAATTTATTTCTGAATTTTCCGCCTTTTTATTGGGTAACCTGACGATTTGATTACGCGTTTCGACTTTCTAGGACTCATCACATCAAAAAACTAAAGAAAGAAATATGTGTATGTGTGTGCGTGTGATTAAATAATTATGTGTATGTGTGTGCGTGTGATTAAATCATAAATCATTAGTACTTTTTCTTGCTAAGCTGACGTTTCTCTTGAAAGAAAAGAATGAAAATTTTGTGATGTCAACGAACGCACGTTGCCACTTGTATAATGCCAACGAATACTTTTTGTCACTTTCGTCTTGCTCGCTGTAGTAGAGACTTTGTAATCGCAGATACAACGATAGTACGCCGTTGAACAATACTGGTGCCAGTCCCGTTCGAATAATCTCGCACTAATAGTACTTGCTCGATAATACTTGCTCGAAAAGTAATAGTGATCCGAATAGAGAAATAGTATAGTGAATAGAGTAGATAATAGCGGTCCGTATAGTAATAGAGGATAGATTAGAAATAGAGATCCGAATAGTAATAGAGGTTAGACTAGGAATAACGATCCGAATAGTGATAGAGGAGACACAATGATTAGACAGACGCTACATCCCATATATCCGTTTCCTCTATGGTCACGTGATCCACTTAAATCAAAAATGGGATCACCTGTGTTTTCTCACTGGCGATCTATGTTCAAACTCAAGTCTCGGCAGCGACACTTTATTCCTATATAACAGAATATGAGTCGGGCACTTCGAGGCGGTGTAATGGTTAGCAAGCTTGTCTCGCCTGAACAATTACGACTGAGTAGTGAGTTCGGTCCTCACTGGGTGCCCCCTACTTTCGTCCTTGTTCCACATTTAAGCAATGCTTGTAAAATCACTATAACAGAAAATGACTGACTTTTTTAAAAGCCGTTAATATTTATTCTGTATCTTTTCTTTATAATTGTTAATTAATGTAGAAAATTACTTATATTTTCTCACAGCTTTTTCTGTATTGAATTTAAGGTAAATCCCGATCTTATTTTTCAGAATGGCTCGAGAGCAAAAGATTCATATAGCCTTTTCTAAATTAAATTTAAGGTAAAATCTTATCCAAACTTTCAGAATGGGTTGAAAGTAAAATATTAATATAACCTGCATAAGAACACGATACGTTTCATAACCGATTTTATCGGGTCATCAACTAATCCACCAATTTTTTCGAGTATTCTGCAGACACCAGAATCTACCTGCTGTTTGTAACCTTAAAATGATGCCTTGGGGGCATATCTACTATTACTATACCATAATTTTAGTTATCCTAAATTTAGTTTCTGGTCACGAATTCCGAGAAGCTTATTGATTTTTAAAGAAGTAGACCTGAGTATATCTCTTCCGAATAAGTATACACATTGACGACGAGGAGTCTGGATATGTGCTGCATGAAAATTAACCGCCAAGAATTCATCCCAAGGAAAGAAACACGTTGCAGAGAAGAAGGGGAGAAAAAGATAATTTGGAACTAATCAAACTCAAGTAGATGAAGGAACATTTAATTTTTTATTCCAAATTAAATTGGAAAGCAATACATGCATAATGGCTGTCCATACGTATCCAAGGATGCCTGTCTACTAAGGCGGCTAGCCGATCCCTGTTGCAAACACCTTCTCAGGCACATTTGTGTTTTTTCAACACCCACAGAGCTCACTTGTGGTTTATACTGCAACTATGCAGAGCGGACCTCAGGTACAGATTCTGGGAGAGAGCGCATTATGTGGTGAAATCAACAGTCTGAATAAGGCCAGTACGCTCAAACCCTCGATCACGATGACTTGTGACTTCGTGCCATAGACGGCTCCACAAGGCTTGCGGTAAATCGTGGTATGGTTTTCCTGCACTATCCAAAGGTGCTGCACACTGTGACAGTCTTCCCAAGACCGATAACATCAAGAAGTCATCTTCCTGACAAATCGACCGTGGTGAGATTCGAACTCTGGTCAGAAATCGAAGGTTTGAACCACACGTGCCTATAATGCATGAATACATACATATATTAACCAATGAAAAACCAATGCTTAACTAAAAACAAACAACACAAAAGATAGAAATAGAAGAACTTTCTTTCATTCTCTGGGGAAGTTATAATAAAAAAAAAAATAATGTTAGATGTATGGACGTTTCCTATAGCAAATAATAACAAACGCCAAGAATGAATATAGGAAATAAATGTATTAACGTAATAATATAAACTGGTAATACAGGTTAGTAGTTCCAGGAATGTGGGTTAGTAGCAAAATATATATACAGTCTTTGATATCGACGTATCGCTGTATGACTAATTACTGAGTCTACGTCCTTGTTACTATGAATCTTGCTGCTACGTTATTCTACCGACCGACTCCACTCTATTACTACCGTTCGGGTATTCACTGGCAGTAGTATATGTATACCCTGGATGAGTCCATTTGTGTAAAAAGGGGAGACCCCGCAATAATATATGTATATTTCCCTACTCAACATCCCACTCAACCTAGCCAAGTGGATATGTACAATAGTCTCAAATATAACCAGAAGGGACAAGAAGAGATGAAAAAAATACTCATCAAGAGAAAATAAATCCAAAGTCTGATCAACAATAGTATTGAAAAGGGAAAACAAATTAACATCCACACACTCCGAGAAACAAAAGGGGAAAAAAAGTTCATCCCTTATATCTCAACTTTCAACCAAAAGAACACAGAAATCTAGACACATATACAACTAAATCTACCAATACTATTAAAGGACAAAATAAAATACAAAATGAAAAGCCTATTACAAAAATACCCATTCATAAAAAGTAAACGGCGACCTAAATCACTAAAAAAGAAACTGACGAGTGCAAAACTGCAGGACACAATTAAAGACCTTCAGGTGAAAAAATGCACCAGGCCACTTTGCGGAGTATGCAACTATCTATTGCAGGATCTTGAATTTCACTTCAAAGACGGATCAAAATTAAAACTGATTTCTCGTGCGACTCAGAGAATTTAATATACATAATTATATGCAAATGTTGCCACGAGCATTACATTGGCCAAATCGGCCAGTCACTGCGGCAAAGGGTGACAGTTCATCACTAACAAATTAGGGACCCCACATCAGAAAAATACCCTTTAGCCAACATATAGAGGAATACAGAGGACAAAATCTGCCAAATTTTACCATTCTACCAGTGTGACTACAGAATCACTGAACAAAGGCGGATTAATAAAGAATCATTTTTCATCAGCATGTTCAAACCAATACTTAATTCATTTTGCAAAGCTAAGCGAAACCGGTTAAATTAAAAAAAGTAAAACAACAATTTATTTTTCTAGGGAAAAAAACACACTGAAAATCCAATTCTAAGTAACAATGTTTTAATTTTATTTTTTCCCTGAAAAATACATATATTATAAATAAAAATAAATGTTAGGTGCCTCTTTTACCAATTCTTATTTTAGTCTACACAACAAGTTTTTGTACAGAATCTTACTAACAAGATTTCAACCGTTTTTCCGGCAATGAAGATGAGGATAACAGTCCGAATAATGTAAATAATCATAATACCTCATCTCAGGGATATAGACAGATCTTTCTAAAAATTTAATTTTTCTACTGTTATATATATATATATATATATATATATATATATATATATATATATATATATATCTTTTTCACCCTTTCTCGGACCAGTCTTAATTGTTTTATTACCTTTCACGCAGAATTCTTTCACTGCCAGTTCAAGAAAGACATTTAGGTCACTAAAACGCATAAAAGAGAATGTCTAATATCGATGATATTTAACATCGAAAAACAATAAAAATTAATTCCTTTTAATAATATGTGGAAATATACACTCTTTGCCTGATGAATGTTGCGAGACCGGAAATACGTGTAGCAAAATTATGGAAAATAAAGCATAATACAAATTTTTTTAAAATTCCATATTACAATCAAAAACGTTTTCGGCTTCTCTATTCTTTTTATTATACACACTTTTCTCTCGTTGGAACTACTATAAACTCTTCCCTTTATATATATATATATATATATATATATATATATATATATATGTGTGTGTGTGTGTGTGTGTGTGTGTGTGTGTGTGTGTGTGTGTGTGTCTCTTATTACATCAAACTTCATTGTTAGTGAATACTCGTATTTGAGTAGACGCTTCGTTTATTTTAAACAGTAATTATTTCGATAACCGATCTGCCAACTCGATAAAAAATTATAAAGAGGATATACCATGAAGATAATATGAAATGAAGATAAAGAAAAATTAGTCAACTATAGAAATACTTAAAACTGTCCTCTTAATAATAAATGCCGTACTGAATCCATAATTTATCAATGCGATATCTCATCTATTGAAGATCCATAGTTAAATTCTACATCGGATGCACACGAAATGAATTCAAAAGAAGGTCTAGCCAACATCAAACGTCTTTTAATAGTAATAAATACCGAAATCAAACGTCTCTATCTAAATATTTCTGGAAGAAAGCAATAAAATATCAACAGCAAATTGGAAATTAATAGGAAAAGCTAGAGCTTGTAGGTCATTAAATTACCCATGTCTTTTGTGCATTATTACATTATTAAGTTTCTGAAAATTAAAAAAATTACTAAATCAAAGAAATGAAATAGCAATACTTTGTAGGCACTGTTAAATATTTTCCTTAAGTAATAATGAATTTTGAAAAAAACAAAATAATAAAGAATACAGAATATGCTTGATCTTTAATTAGTAATAAAATTCTAATATATTTATTTGTAAAAATACCGTATAGTCTATTAGTTATTAAAAGGTCGAATGGTACTTTAATTCTATAAGAATACAAGTTAATTAATAAAATTTAAGTATTAATAATCTCTTGCACATATTTAAATGACCCATTTAGAAAATCTTTCTGAATAAAAAAATGATTAAGCGGATGAATGAAAATGCCTAAATTTGTTGTCATTGGAAACCCATACGAATCACTGAAGAACGGAAGAGTATACTTTTGTTAGCACACACCTCCACCCAACTTAAACTTAACCTGACTTTGTAAGTAACATATTCGATACATAAGCTCTATAGGGAAATTAAAACCCTGTCACCCCTAAATTAAAATAGATTTTCCTTAACATTAACAACTCATAATATCAGTATTGTCTGCGCTTATAAATTAAGTAAATTTCTTTGAAAGTTTATGTCTAACATCGCCTGACAATGGAACGAGACTGTGTATTTTAAGTTTAATTTTTATAATTAAATTTATAAATTTAGTTTAAGTTTTGAAACATGGACATTTTCTGTATCGCGATGGATTCATATTTTAAAAAAGAAAATAATTATAATATTTTGCTCTACTGTTTCTATCGAACACTGTATTTTACAAATAAAAATAACTGCTACGAACACCGATTTGTAAATCTTACTATCCTTTCTTATTATTTTAATATATATATATATATATATATATATATATATATATATATATATATATATATATATATATATATATATGTGTGTGTGTGTGTGTGTGGATGGACGGGAAAAGAGAGAAACAGAGAGTGAGGTCTGGAATACCGTATAGCGTAATATCCAGCTATTGTCTAGAACATATAATGAAAAAAGAGTGCTTGGAAAATTTGAGACTCACAGGATATACTGAAGACATGAGGGACAGAGGAAAACATCGTGTAACCTTCCAAATGAATTTCTGAAAATGAATGGAAGAATATATTTATAGGAAGATAGCAAAAAGACTAAGTTTACTAATAGTTATAAAGGACTGGAAATTGTGGAGATCCATTTTCGACAACGAGCTAAAGGGAAATGGCACGTAGAAGAAGAAGAAGAAGAAGAAGAAGAAGAAGAAGAGGAAGAAAAAGAAGATGAAGAAAAATAAGATAAAGAAGAAGAAAAAGAAGAAGATAAAGAAGAAGAAAAAAAACGAAAAAGAAGAAAATGATGATGAAGAAGAAGAGGAGGAGGAGGAAGAAGAAGTGTAGTTCTGTAGTGGGTTTTATCCTTAATATGCTAACGTTTGCTGCTGTATGTCTTACTGAACTTAGGAATTAGTTTGAGAGATATCACTTCTGCCTTCTTCTAACGAGCGAATAGGCCGATGGTATCGCAATACACCGAAAAAGAGGAGCTGAACGAAGAGAAGGAGAAACATCAAAATGAACGGGAAATATATATTCTCGAATAAAGGAATGGGCACTAACTACAGGAAGGAATGATGGAATTACAGAATAAATAGATTATTTGACTGTAAGTCGCCTTGGTGAATGGAATTTCACATCTTCGGAATGAATGGAAGAAAACTAAATGTTAAAATTATTCGGAATTTAATTTTGTTTTTTTTCTTAATAGCACCCAAATTAATTTTAAACACACACGCATGCATACACACGCATATATATATATATATACACACACACATATATATATAAAGAAATATAGTCTTACAGTGTGCTATATTTATGGGATAAAGTGCTCAATATCAGAGATAGAGCGTGTGTAAATATAAAAGTGAACATGGAAGTCAGCACTTAGAAGCGACAGTCTGTTTCATGCTAGTGCAATCGTCAGGCAACTAGTGCTGTTATTTTTCTCGGCTATTTATATATAATGGTCAGACTACCCATAATGCACCACTGACCCTTATATATAAATAGCCGAGAAAAATAACAGCACTAGTTGTCTGACGATTGCACTAGCATGAAACAGACTGTCGCCTCTAAGTGCTGACTTCCATGTTCACTTTTATATATATATATATATATATATATGTGTGTGTGTATAAATTTGGTCTTGAGAATCCGACATTTTAATTTGCGCCACCCACTCATGATACGATGTCGAGAAATACATACTTTATTATTATAACAAGAGAGGTTTACTTTGACAAAAGACTTACGGCCATATCTCGTTCAAACATCGGTTCCTGTACGATCACCGAAATTAAGCAACGTCGAGCCTGGTCAGTACCTAGATGAGTAAACGCTTGGGATTAACAGGTGCTGTAAGCTTGGATGTGCAGGCGGTGAAATGCATCATGGCTAGGGGTTCTTAATCGGGGATTATATTTTCATAATTTTCTGTCTAGAAAAACTGAATAAAAAAGAAAATTCAAGACAATATATGGAAATAGTATTAAATTATATATATGGTAATCGTAAGGAAACGTTATAAGAAAACATTCGGCATTCATCGACTAAGAACTCACTGCTGGTGATGGTTGAAATGCATCAAATCTTTCTCTTGAGACAATTTCTCAGGAAAATTACTTTCTCACCACCAGTAGCCGTTTAATAATCTTTCCGGTATTGATGGGGGTTCCCTGCCTTGCCTTTTGTTTGATGTAATGTGGGACGTCAGTGTCTTGATTATGTCGTTCTTCTTCTCTCTGAGTTATATGCGCTATCTATTTTAGTAGTTGTAGATGTTGAAAGTCCTCAAGTTATGTGATATGATTCCTCTTTTTTTGTTGTTCCTGATTCTCTAACGCCAGTCGATGAGGTTCTAAGAAGGAAGAAAAAACAAAAAAGAAGAAGAAGAAAAAGAAGAAGAAGAAGAAGAAGAAGAAGAAGAAAAAGAAGAAGAAGAAAAAGAAGAAGAAGAAAAAGAAGAAGAAAAAGAAAAAGAAGAAGAAGAAGAAGAAGAAGAAGAAGAAGAAGACCTATAAATTTCACTCGAGCCATTCTTAATTATCGATCTGAGAAAGCGGTTGTATACAGCTGAGAGTTTAGATATTTCTGAGATAGATAGATAGATAGATAGATAGATAGATAGATAGATTAGCAGACTGAGATAGATAGATAGATAGATTGTAGGTCGCCTTGTTGAATTGAAATTCACATCTTCGGAATGGATGGAAGAAAAGGGAATGTTAAAATTATTCGGAATTTAATTTTTTTTTCTTAATAGCCCCCAAATTAATTGGATCACCTAAGCGTGTATCACGCATGGCACATAAGTGACTGATAACACAGTAGTGAGGTACGGGTAGAGAGGTAATTTAACTGAATGCCCAACTAGTTATATGCTTCGCGGATTCCTAAAATTCTCACCGTACCTGGATATTCTGTTCGCAATTCTTTCTCATCGTACCTATATATATATATATATATATATATATATATATATATATATATATATATATATATATATATATATATATATATATACGTATGTATATAGTGCATTAAACAGATGGGTAAAACAGAACTGATGACCTGTCAGTTATCAGTTCTGTATCTGGTAGTAAAAATTCGTATACTGTAGTTCCGTTTTTACGGCTTATCAACCCATATTGGGTTATTTAAAGCCGCAAAATATGTTGGATTGTAAGAATAATTCTCTTTGTTTGCTTGCGATTTTATCATTTTTTTTTTAAATAACAATAATTTTTCCAGACACAAGTCCAACTATTTCATTCATATCTGGTTCAGGGGAAGAAGCAAACAAGCGGCAAAATAGTTAGTAAGCCTGTTGAGTAGTAGAGTTATATAAAATGTCCCTGAGCATGGAACGCTGAACAATTTACTTTGTGGATTGAATAAAGTGCTGTGTCCGAAATTCTATGATGATTATTGAATACGAAGGCAGACATCTGAAGAAGAACCGGAGGGTATAACAGCAGAAACATTGTGAACCAACCAAGAATACTGGACCGAATCGTAAGCGTATAATACGGCAACCATTGTGCTTCATCCACAAAGTTGTCAATTAAACAGTTTTAGAAATAAATAAGGAAAAAGTCCTTACATAATAGGTATCGTAGCTGAATAAATGAAACAAAAAACTGATTTATTTTAATAATAATTCTTCTTCTTTTCTATTTACATTATTCGGACTATTGTCCTCATCTTTGTCGTCATATCTATTACAACGTTGTACGCTCCAGCCTTCTTCAGGTGGTTAGAAAGACACATAAAACAGTTGATAAAGGTATTAGTTAGATCCAGTGACAGGACCGAAAGAATGTGAGTTCAATACCTAGTTAAGGCAGTGGAGAACTTTCAGAGGGAAATTAACTGGAGATAACTGATAACTGACGTCCATTAAGCATGACACGTGGAACTAGAACAGTCTACCCCAGTGAGCGAAATAAAGGGTTCAGTTCGACATTCCAACCACCCGAAGAAGGCCGGAGCATACAACGGCCGAAACGTTATAATAACTATGGCGACAAAGATGATGACAAGTCAGAATAATGTAAATATTATATATATATATATATATATATATATATATATATATATATTTAAAGACATTTATATTATGTTTAACGTTCTTTTTATAGATACAAGTATTTAAGCAAATGCTCTGTTTTATGATAAACAGTATTAAATAACATTTGCCGGCCTGAATTTTCGCTCTCCGACAGGAATCGAACCTGTATCCTATATGGAACCATCATTTCGCGTGATGTGCCTTAACCTTTCGGCCACAGATGAGCGTCTGGTTAGCAAGGTCGATTTTACTATCTTTAAACTTAAATCTTCCATGAATCTCTTCTATTCATATCTGCTCTAGCGTATCAAATGTAAACAAATGACGTCATATATTTTAGAATTGGACATTGTCCGACAATTTATTTAAAGACATTTATATTATGTTTAACGTTCTTTTTATAGATACAAGTATTTAAGCAAATGCTCTGTTTTATAATAAACAGTATTAAATAACATTTACCGGCCTGAATGTCCGAGAAATTTTCATCTGTGGCCGGTAAATGTTATTTAATACTGTTTATTATAAAACAGAGCATTTGCTTAAATACTTGTATCTATAAAAAGAACGTTAAACATAATATAAATGTCTTTAAATAAATTGTCGGACAATGTCCAATTCTAAAATATATATATATATATATATATATATATATTGATAAATTAAGAACACACCTTAAAATCCATATCGGTTATAATTTATTTCATAAATATTGTTATATTCATATCTTCAGACCGAATATTTATAACATTTCTTTAAAATATTCAGTCTGAAAAGATGGAACAACACATGATCTAATCTTACTTGACTACACAGAAGAATAATCATTCTACGAAACCAACAAATAACTCTCTCCCGTATAAATTCTCTCACGAATCTGTATGAATTTTGCAAACACGTACGTAAGAATATGGACAGCCATTCGTTTATCTCTTTTGTCTTCTTTTTTTATTTAGTTTGCTTAGGCAATAAAATATGTTGTTATTCGGCATAATTGTTAGTATAGTTATTCTTGCTTCCTTGTCTGAGTAAAATACCAACAGGTTCTCTATAAGTAATAAGTGGCCAAACTAAACTTTTCTATCCCAAACTATCAACAAAGTCTACTACTCTCTTTCGCTAAATATATCTCTTCAACAATTGGTAAGCTCATCACAGAAAGATAATACGAAAAAAGTAATAAAGAAAGAAACGACATCGAAAGAAATGATGTTTCGGGGAAGAAATATGGAAGAAGAAGGGTAATTATGATAAAAAAGAAAAAACAAAAATCACCGAAAACATCGGGAAATTATTGGAACTCATTTGAAATTGACAAGTTTGGCGTTGTAACACGTGTTGAAAATTTTAACTCAAGGAACCATTTTAAATCTGTCTGTTTTGTGGTCGGTAAGGGAGCGGTAAATTCGGAGCCAAGAACATGGTCGAGTGTGATGAGCTGTCGCTGAAGAAGAGAGGTTTTCCTAATAATGGTAAAGAGCAAGAGAGTAAGAAATGAATAGAATTAATCCTACATAGATAGAAGGAAAGAGAGAGAAGCAGAAAGAGAAAGAAGAAAAAGCAGGAAGAATAAGAAATAAAGAGAGAGAGAGGGAGATCATGAAAGCTTTTAAATGCTGAAAAGAGAATCGATGTAGATTTTCATAGGAATCTCACATGAATCAGGATTTTTTTTATATTTATTTACTTTTTCTCACCTCTCTTAAATTACGTTTAATTTAATTTATATTTTAATTAGGCTGTCGTACAGCGAAAGCCAACAGCAGAGAGACTAAAAGTTATTAGTAATTTGGAAGTTATTAGTAATTTTTATCGCAACTCGACATTCATTAGAAAAGTGCAAAGGATTGAATTAAATATTTACCCCCACCCCGAGACACAACTCGAATTCCTTTAAATATTGTCCATCGCCAAAAGCGTTTATAGTGGACACGCCGGCTAGACGCCTTTTCTGATATCTTGCTTTCTTCCGTAGACAGTGGTAGCAGGTAACGTGTTCATTGCCAATCCGGGGAAATTGAGGGTACTAAGATAAACTTTGTGAAAGCAATGGAAGCTGTCGGCTAGTTTTGGCAACTATTGCTGGGAGAGAGAAAAAAAACAAAAAACTTGTTCCTATCTTTCAAGTGTAAGTTAATTTTTTTTATGGACGACTAATGCCGGACAATTTTCTGAAAGATGAAGAAGAGACTTGAAGAAACAGAAATATGATCCTGCATGTTGGGGCGCACCCACCTTCACAACCACAATAGACTGATCCTATTATTATAAATAGAGGAGTGTAGCAGTGTAGTGCAGTGCAGAGTGAAACTTCTGTAGTGGTCAGTTACACTTCCGTTTCTCGACCGGAAGATACCGCTGGACTTTATTACTATTACTTATTGTTACTACTAACCTACGTTCGTTCTACTACTAATCTCTCTGATGTAAATACCTCTCTGAATATACCAGTATTTTTCCCTACGACTGTGTTTGTTCGTTATTACAATATACTCACGTGGAAACACTCAACATCTGAACACTGCACAAAGTTGCTGAGGATACCATGGACCGAACATGTGAGCAACGACGAGGTTTTAGAGAAAATGGAACCAAAAAGGAAACTTATACGTAACACCAGTAAGAGAGATTTGGGGGCATATAATGAGGAAGGAGAGCTTGGAGGTTAAGGACAGGAGGGAATAAGGAAAACAATAACATACTTGAAGAGCATGATTTTTTTGTTTTCTTTTGTTTTACGGCATATCAACCTCAATGAGTTATTTAATGCCGACAACATTTTTATTGCTGGTAATAGTTTTTTTGTCAAAAACATAGAGCCGGTAAATGTTTTTTTTTTCTTCAAAAATTTATTACTGATAATTTTTTTACAAAGTATTTCTGGTATTAAAACCTATTTTTACACTTTCATAGTGTTTTTACCCCAGTTTGATGGTTAATTATTTTCCTTTAGCAGGGACCCTAACATGTGATACCACCCCGGGTCAGGGTGGACCTGGGAACACCAGCAATTAAGAGGTGGTTCCACGCTCCTCAAAACCTCCTGATCAGAGGCCTTGCTGCTGGATGTAGTTTATCGTCATACTCAGGACAGTGAAGAGCTTGAAAAAATGGATAGCGGAACAGGACCTAGAAATAACGAAAAGACCGAATTTATTTAGAACTGCAAGGAACAGAAAATTGTGGAGAACCATAATCATTTAAGCCCTGAGGGTACGCAGCACATAAGAGAGAGAGAGAGAGAGTGAGAGAGAGAGGACAGGGAGAGAGAGAAAGAGCGAGATGACCAGATGCAATGCTTCATTACAACAGTTTTTTCTGACAGCAATTGCCATATTCAGCATGGTAATGTTCCTTGCCACACTGTACGAGTTGTATAGGAATGATTTCAGTTGTTTCTGGTCAGCAAACGCTCCAAATGTCAATCCCCATAAGCACTTATCAGAAAATACTACCTTGCGAATAATCAGTTAAGCACTTTACAGCGATTAAATACCCTGATTATAACCACTTGGCAGCAAGCCGCCGAGTTGATCTTTAGATGCCTCGAATAGTCCATGTCTTTCTGGCTAAAATTGGATTTACTGACACATAGAAAACCAATAACTTACTAGGCAAGTGTTCAGATTTGGATCATCGGTAGATATATACATTATCCTTATAATCATACACGCATCCTAAATCTTCTCGTCCTGGGCATGACGTTAAACTGCATTCAACAGCAAGTCCTATGATCAGTAGGTTTTGAGGAGCGTGGAACCACCTCTTAATTGCTGGTGTTCCCAGGTCCACCCTGACCCGGGGTAGTATTACCTGTTAGGGTCCTAGCTATGGGAAAATAGTGAACTCCCAGACTATACCACGTCCTGGGTATGACGATAAACTACATCTGAGTCCATGGGTATGACGATAAACTACATCAGCGTCCATGGGTATGACGGTAAACTTCATCTGAATCCATGGGTATGACGATAAACTGCATCCCCGTCCTGGGTACGGCGATAAACTACATCCGTGCCCATGGGTATGACGGTAAACTTCATCCGAGTCCATGAGTATGACGATAAACTGCATCCGCGTCCTGGGTACAGCGATAAACTACATCCGCATACTGGGTATGGCGATAAACTACATCCGCCTACTGAGTATGGCGATAAACTACGCCGAACAGAAAGGCCTTCTTTGAAAAAATAAGGTTGTCGGCTATACGTTTTTGGAAAAATAGTATTACCAGCTATACGTTTTCGAAGGAATAATGTTGCCAGCAGTGCATTTTTGAAAAATGATATTACCAGCTATACGTTTTTGAAAAAATGATATTACCAGCTATACGTTTTTGAAAAATAATATTACCAGATATACGTTTTTGGAAAAATAATATTGCCATCTATAAGTTTTAAAAAAGAAAAATATTACCAGCGATACGTTTTTTAACAAAACCTTATTCAATGGAATTGTAACTGGGGTTAAAAAACTATGAAATTCTTTGTAAAAAATTATTACCATCAATGCATTTTTGAAAACCAAATGTTGCCAGCAATACATTTTTGAAAACCAAATGTTGCCAGCAATGCATTTTTGAAAAACAAAGATTTCCATCAATATATTTTGTGAAAAAATAAAAATAAAAATATATATTACCAGCTTTACATTTTTTGAAAAAAAGAAAAATATTACAAGTGATACATATTTAAAAGAAAATTATTACCAGAAATGGAATTTTTGAAGGAAAAATATTACCAGAAATAGATTTAAAAAAAAAAAATTACCAACAGTAAAAATTTTGTCAGCATTAAATAACCCATTGAGGTTGATATGCCGTAAAACCAAAACAAACAAACCAAACCTAAATCTTCTTTTATGTTCTGTAGCATTTAGGTATTTGGCGATCATGGCTCTCCACAATTTTCTGTCTTTTTTAGCTTTTATTAAATTTTGTCTTTTTGGTATCTATCTTAAAGCTTGTTCTGCCATCCAATTACACAAACTCGGTAGGTATGGTATGCGCTGTTTTCCTTTGTCCTTCTTACCTTCAATATGTCTCACGCGTGTCATAGTTTCCAAGACCTTCTTTCTCATTATAAGCCCTAGAAGGTTCAACAGACTTTTTGATCTTAAATATCCTTTTTGTTTCCATTTCTTTAATACTTTGTCGTATATATATATATATATATATATATATATATATATATATATATATATATATATGAAAGTGGACATTGAAGTCAACACCCAGCGCCCACAGTCTGTTTCATGCTTATACGCATGATGATTGCATATATGCATAAAAGAGACTGTCACCGCTGGGTGTTGACTTTAGTGTCCACTTTTATATTTACATAAACTCTATCCCGGGTATTGAGCAATTTAACCTATAACTATATTTAATCAAATATATATATATACATATATATATATATATATATATGTGTGTGTGTGTGTGTGTGTGTGTGTGTGTGTGTGTGTGTGTGTGTGCGTGCGTGCGAGCGTGCGTGCGTGCGGGTGTATATGTATTAGAGTTAATTATATTTTTTCTGAGAACAGTCTGCATGCGAATAGAGAACGAATTCTGTGAAAACGTCAAAATAGAAAGAGGAGTAAACCTCATGGGGTTTATTTAATCTATTCAACTAGACGACCCACCAGGATTTAGTATCAGGAGACATAATCTTAGCAATATAAGACACACATATTATTCTGCCTTGATGGCAGATGCACAAATAAACCTGAAAGAACATTTAGACAAGGTAGTAATGGGGAAGAATGAAACTCTTAACGGAAATGAACGGTTGTCAACAAAAGAGACAGGCCAAAAAGTGAGACCTACATATTGGGGATGTCAAAATTAAGCAGGTAGTGAAATTTAACTATCAGTATTGAAAGACAGCAGAAAATGAAACAGAATTTCGAAGGCGCATAGGAATAGCGAAATTTGTCTTCGGAAACTAAGGCAAGGCTCAGGGAAATAGGATGAGAAAACAGAAAAGGAAACAATAAAAAAATGATGAAGTTTTATGTAATATCAATCCTCATGTATGCCAATTAATGCTGGACACTTTTCTCACATGTGAAGAAAAGATTTGAAGCGACGGATATCATTTTAGTGATCAATGATAAGAATACCATGGGCATAAAAATATGAACCACAAGAAAGTCCTAAAGAAAATAGGAACAAAAGTAAAACATATACTTACAATCAGAACGAGACAGTTGGAATATTTGGGACGCGTAATGAGAAAGAGAACCTACAAAATTTAACACTCACAGGATATATTGAAGAAAAACGAAGCAGGAGAAATCATAGTGTAACATATTTAATGAGGTTCCGTGAAAGGATGGCTGAATATGATAAACGATGGATAAGTGTTGTGTAGGATCCACCTAATCTGCATAGGTGACTACCAACTATATAAATAATGGTTGATACCGGAAGACGGAAGAGGAATCACGAGATCCAACTAGAGACTCTGATCGACTGCGACTAGTCAACACATTCTCCAGGAACGTCTTCCCAGAAATATACAGAAATACTATATGTACTTATTGTGTACACTTTCTTGTTATAATACATTCTTTGTTCCAAGTACATTTTGTGTTGCATTATTATTCCATGCAATAGGCGAGATTCAACATTGAGTCAAGACTCAACAATAAGATTAGAAAAGTACTTAGTAAAAAAAGGAGAGGCGGCTGTGGAGAACCATGATTGCTAACGTCCTGGAGATAAATCGCTCAAATAATAATAATAATAATAATAATGATAATAATAATAATAATAATTTTCTATCAGTTATGCTTTTTAAACAGTTCTAGAAATAGGTTCTTTCTTACATAGACCACGATATGCGTAAATAATTTCGTGCTGACTGGTGGATAGTATTTCAACCCATATTTTCAATTGCATATTTATAAATATCCATGCATCTTTGAGCTATCAACCATGTTCAAGTGCATAGCTTCATAGCTGAGTTGAAATTGTTTTTCTCAGAGATAAGACATGTCTGACAAATGACCACAGGTTGAAGTAACAAACACGTGATATTGTTTTGATGTGTATTATACATGAAAAACGAACTCACAAATATCCGAAAGTGCTTCAACGGGCCCGAACATGACAGCTGGTTATGAATATGAAGTTTGATCTGAAATTTACACCCTAAAATGATCGATTTATTTGATTAGGCAAAAACGGTTCAGTGCTTTGGAAAAGATTAATCAGAATAATAAATATTTATTTCGTAAAATAAAGTGTTTTTTTTTTTCATGATTAGACTACAAATATACCTAGGTAACAAATCTCTCTCTCATGTGAAATCAATCTATCAATCTATCTATCTATCTATCTATCTATCTATCTATCTATCTATCTATCTATCTATCTATCTACAGTCTGCGATGGGTAAATTTTCATCATTTTATATCTTTAATTTCGCTCATGCGCGTTGTTTGATTTTGATATTGTCGACTGCATGCGAATTGAGAACGAATTTATTAACAATGTCAAAACATAATCATAGGAACAGTTGGGTACCATCTGTGAGAAGAGGAACACCATAATGCAATTTCTTCCGCCCAAAATTTGGAAACGGCGTCCAGAACTACTTGGCATTCTTGCCGCAAGCTCTAATACCAACATTTCAGAGTGTTTGGGTGTCAATCTGATGAGAGTACCTAGGATTTGGAAAGAGTTGAATGAATCTAATAGTGATTACGAAGGCGCGGCAGTGCGGAAAACTCACTTTGATCGTTCTGATAAGAAAAGAACTCCCGAATTTGTTGGTTAGGGCCTCAGACTCAACACGAAGTTCTACATCAAATGCCTTGATGAGGTAGTTCTGTCCTGGGTCAAGAGGGTGGCTGGTGGAAGACCGTATGTCAGGCAACAGAACTGTGCACCATTCGACACGAGAAGGAGACTCCAGTCATTGGTGTTTGACAATTTCTGCGATCGCATCACCTCTTATATCTGGCTATGGAACCAGGCCTATATACGATCACATAATTTTTTTCCTTTCAGAATTGAGCAATAATAAAACAGTTCACCGAAACAGATTGGTCAAAAATGATCTTCAGACCATGAAAAATTTATTTTCTTGTGTAAAATAACGTCATTTTTCATCTAACTCTCTCTCTCTCTCTCTCTCTCTCTCTCTCTATATATATATATATATATATATATATATATAGAGAGAGAGAGAGAGAGAGAGAGAGAAAGAGAGAGATAGAGATGTATGTGTGTGTGTATAGCTGGAGAAACCATTATTGACTGCGTTAAAAATGTCTACCACCCAGCAACTTCCGCACCAAAAGCAACATTCTTAAAGAAATTGAAACCTTAAAACATGCCATTTAAGAAACAATGAGGGAATTTTCATTTTTTTTAAATTACGTCCTGTAGATGGCGTTCTACTGTACGAATGCATTCTTGAAATCTGCTGTTGAGATTCCTCATTGACTGCTGCAACATCTCAGCTGGGATACTGTGAATTTCATTCTCGTTACTAAAATGGTGAAATGTTTACTTGCTCAAGGTCACTGTCTCGCAATGTTGCCACTTGCTCATGTCTGGCAATACGCACTTCAAAAATTCCCGTTTTTTGGGGTCACCCTATACTTACACAAATACACAAAAAACATGCGCGCGTTCACAGACAAAACACTCACGCGCACACACGTACACGCACATTGTTTTTAAAAAAATCATTTCTTCCCGAGCAAGGCGAGAATGCCACTTGTACGCAGGGGGTTACAGAGAGTCAAGGAGAGAGAAAGAACTAGGTCAGGGGGGACTGACGAAAGAATAAAAACTGAACGGGGTTCCAGAAGATAGAAAATGGCAATTAACGTTGCAATTAAATTTTTGAATATTGTAGTTATCAGGGAAACAAATAAATGGAAGGGATTTTCACGGTCGGGAAGTGCGAGAAAAGAAACTGTTGGGGTAGACGTGACGATTAAATTTAACTATTTCTATAGAAAAATGGTGGGACCCAAATGCCAATCTAGTAGCACGGTTAAATTCATGTCGTCGGGGCACCAGGGGAAAAGCTCGTCACTTAATACATACTTATATCTATCTATCTATCTATCTATCTATCTATCTATCTATCTATCTATCTCTCTGTGTGTGTGTGTGTGTGTGTGTGCACGCGCGTTAACAAAAACAATCCAACATAATAGAAACTGTATAATGATATTCAGAAAGTAACACACACACACACACACACACACATATATATATGTATATATATATATATATATATATATATATATATGTATGTGTGTGTGTGTGTGTGTGTGTGTGTGTGTGTGTGTGTAACAGAAACAGTCCAATATAGTAGACAGCACATTCATATTTCCAACGAAACACACACATGCACAAGCACACAAACTCATAAGTATGCACTTTCCAATACATAGTGAAAACATACCAACGTTTTCCATTTGTTGCTTTGAAAGGCACATCCACACACGCGCGGTCAAACCCAATCACACGCGGATGCAGACTGAAATACTCATTCGCTCTTAAATAAACTGCGATATTTCAAACCCATTTGCATCTCTCCTTACATTACCATTTTATTGTGGCTAAGGCGTTAAAACACACTTGATACACACTTGAATTTCACAGCGTATTAAGACATTCAGAATTGTATACTGACAGACGTGTGTTCACACACATGCAAAGAGCAAAAAGTGCGGAAGGCTTTCTCCTTTAATATCTGTGAAATTCCCCGCTGGATTTTCTTGGTGCGAATCGTCCTGATGTCACGACACCTACTTAATATGCATGGCTTACTTTGAAATTTTATTGGTTATTTTAACTGACGGCGACACTGAGGTGCCTGATGTAATGGAAAAACATGGCGATGTGGATTCGGTAAGGCGAAAGGAAGAGAGAAAGTACAGGAGAAGTAAAAACGAATGGTGTGTGGAATAAGAGGCGATAGGCGCGAAATGGTGAGAGGGAGAGAGAGACAGTCAGAGAAACAGAAATTAAACTGGGAACAAAGAAAGAAAAAAGAAAGAAAGAATGAAAAAAGAAAACAATAAAGGAAGAAAGAAAAACATTAATACAGAAAGAAAAAATTGAAGGAAAAAAGAAAACGATAAAAATAGAAAGAAGGAAAAAGATAAAGAATGAAAAAGGTGAAGAAAAAAGGGAGAAAGAAAGCAAGTTAAGGGAAGAAGAAAAATATGAGAGAAAGAGAAAAGAGAAGAAGTGAAAGCAAAGTTTAAAAAAATAAAAGAAGCGAATAAAGAAAGAATAAGTAAAAAGAAGTAAAAAAAGAAAACGATGAAGAGAGAAAAAAGATAGAAAGAAAGAAATGGAAACAAGAAGAAATAAAAAGATAATGAAAAATGAAAAGAAATTAGAGAGAAAAATAGGAAAAGGAATAAAAAACGTAAGAGAAAGAAAGAAAGAAGAAAATCAAAATTAAATAAAAAAGGTGAAATTTCAAGAAACTCTCGAATAAATCAACAAGTAAAAAATGTAAAAAAAAATAAATTGCAGGTAAAATATCGAATGGTATGAATAAAACATGACAGAAGAGAAAAATGAAGAAAAAGTTTCAAACTGACAAAGTTCACAATTTATCGAGCAGCTTCATGCTGCTATCTTCTAAGCAGTTAAGTTAGATATGGCAAGCTGCTTTACATAAATGTTCACACTTTATCAGCCATCGTGACATGCCAGTGATAAGACAGGTTTATCAAACATCTGTCGATAGGAAGTAGCGTAAAATGGAGATTTCTGTCTTTTTTAAATATATTAATCCGAAGTAAATATCAGCAAACTCATCAGGAATCGAACCCGCACGCTATATATTTAACCAAACGCTGAAAATTACAGCTATTCTGCAATGAATTTACAAGGTTTGGCAAACATCATTTAAGCTAAATCAGAATTGTGTTTTAATCGTCAAATTCTCTCGATTTTTATCTGAAAGACATCATTTTCTTTACCCAATTGAACAGATGTTGAAGACCTTACCCGTTTAAATTGCGGAGACTAGTAAGAAGGGAGGATACGTTTAGGAAATAGTATATTCAAAGAGTTATTGAAATTTCCTGACCCACTTGATAATCATTACAGAATGTATGGAACCCCTTTTTAATTGTGGTGGTAACATTTCAGCAAGACGTCCTATATATATTTAAGCATTACTCTTCACGTATGAATTGAGTTCTCCGAGCCGCTGGCGTATTTCGTAAAGAGAAAAAAGTTAAAATTCCCGTTTTTTCTACCATGCGACGATGGCCTGGAGGTAAGATATCTTTCATGAAGACAACTGACAAAGTACTCTGATTAAGCGTTTTTACTTAATTTTTCTTGTGTTCGTGTAAGTGTTTTCATACTGGACATAAATTCTTTAAAAATGCTCGTAGAAAATACAAGGATAAAAGCCAAATCCAAAAACGAAAAATAATGGAAGCATTAATAATAAGAAAGAAAAGCCAAGACTCAATAGCGTCAACTATGAACGTGTTTGGAAAATAAAAACATTCCGATAACTGTAGATACACGCATAAAAATAATTGCATATTTTCAGTTAAAAATAAAAAATAAAACACCATCCTCAATAAGGGCTAAATGGATAAACGGAAAGCGCTCGGATAAGCAGAAAATTTCGACAATTTTTACACACTCTATGTCCAGAAAAGAAAACTCTTATTCGAACACAAGAAAAATTAAATAAAAAGGTTAATCGCAATCGTGTTCAGTGAAACATGTATATATATATATATATATATATATATATATATATACATATATATATATATGTCTGGCTCACGTAACAGCGTTTACTCTTAGCTAAGGATCGTTGATTAATTTGAAACTTTTAAAACCATTTATTCTATATTCTATATCATCACTTGACAAGACACAAGAAGTGTTGAAACAAAATGGCTACTTTTGTCGTGATTTTATAACATATTTATGTTGTAATATTCAAATAAATAATTATATCTGCTCTACTCTGTATTGAGCACTCTTTAAAGAATATTGATTGTTGGTTATTGGATTTCATTCCGTATATACCAATCCTAAACTTGTATATATATATATATATATATATATATATATATATATATATATATATATATATAGATAGATATAGAAAGAGAGAGAGAGAGAGAGAGAGAGAGAGATAATGGGTGTGATGGATAAATTACGCAAAAATTAAAATAACACCGACATCTCATTTTATCAGATATATTTATCAACATTGCACAAAAATATCTAGAAATACTAAAGAGTAGCTTTATTCAATAAAATCGCATTTGGCTTCAACCACGTCCTCCGGAATCTCCTGAAAATCTTCTGGACGTTCCCATTGTTTAAAAAGGCGAATGCTGTCATAAACCTTGCCTTCAGTTTATCTTTATTCTTACTAATGCGCATCATATTCAGTGATGGACATCATATTCAGTGGTTGCAGTCTGGCGAGTTAGGCGGCCAGATATAAGGGGTGATGAGGTCGCAGAAATTGTCCGACAGCCATGACTCTGTTCTCCTGCTTGTGTGGCATAGTGCAGAGTCTTGTTGCCTGACATAGATTTTTTCATCATCCAACCTCTTAAGCCAGGGCAGCACTACCCCGTCAAGGCACTTGATGTAGGCTTCTGTTGAGTCTGAACCCCTGTGAAAAGCTGAATGGATGCATAAAGTCGCCATCACTAGTAATCACTCCAAACACTATGAACGTTGACTGGATATTTGTTTTTCATCACGCTCGTTAGTCTTTTGGTGACACAGCAAGCCAAGGTTGTGTTCTTTATCTAGGAACCAGCAAAGAACGCGAAGAAAAAATGGATCCTACAGTGCACAGCCAGGTAATCGCCAACACATGGTTCCAAGAACATCCGAGAAAACTATGGACATGGAGGAGTCCAGGACGAGAAATTAAAATCCAAATTGATTATATAACCATCAACAAAAGATTCAGGAATGCAATGATTCACTGCAAAATCTGCCCGAGTGCCTACTGCGGAAGGGATCATCGCCCTCTTATATGTAAACTATGACTGAAACTTCGGAAACTGAAGATGCCTAATGCAGTAACCAAACGGCAATACAACGAACTCCTGAGCGACACTAACCTAACAGAAAAACGCATGGGCAATATGAAAAGAAGATACGAGGCACACAATGGAAACTCGAAATTGGACGTAACAGACTCTTTAGTGACATCAGCAAACGCTATCATCCCAAAGGTGACAGGACGAAGAATAAGAAACGAATGGAT
>OZ038476.1:73867661-73910161 GCA_964036315.1 Acanthosepion esculentum
TCCCTATGCGGTCAAGCAATGGATGTAAATAATGTCTTGAATTTAAGAATAATTGTTTTTTTCTGTGCAATCAGGCACTCAGTTGATAAAGGGTTAATCTGTACAGGCGTCTTTGTTAACAGGCGACTAAATCTATAACATTGGCAAAAACTGAAAATAAGAATATATATATATATATATATATATATATATATATATATATATATATATATATATATATATATATATATACCGTGATCCTTTGTTTATAATTCGCTCAGGGATATAAGACTGGAAAATAAGAATATATATACACAGTGCGATGGATAATTTGTCGTCTAAATTACGCAAAAATGAAAATAACAATGTCATCACATTTTAAAGGATATATTTTTTCCAAAATTAGATAAAAATATCTTGAAATACTAAAGAGTAAATTTATTCAATAAAATCGCCATTGGCTTCAAACACGGCTTCCCAGGCGATTTCGGAATCTCCTGCAACTCTTCTTGAGGGTCTTCTTAAGTTGATGAATGCTGCCATAATTTTTGCCTTCAGTTCATCTTTGGTGTTACAAGGAGAATTTTTGGTCTATTGCTCAATAGTGCACCGCGCATAACAGTCAAGGGGATTGCAGTTTGGTGAGTTAGGTGCCCAGATGTAAGGTGTGATGTAGTCGCAGAAATTGTCTGACAGCCATGACTGGGTTCTCCTGCTTGTGTGGCATGGTGCAGAATCCCGTTGCCAGATACAGGTTTTTTCAGTTGCCACCCTTTTGATTCAGGGCAGCACTACCTCATCAAGTCACTTGATGTAGTCCTCCACGTTGAATCGTAGGTCCTTTTGGAAGACGAACGGAGGCATAACGTCTCCATCACTAGCGATCATTGCAAAAACGTTGTAATCATCATTAGTCTCATTAAACTCTTTCTGAATCCTCTGGACCTTCCTCAGATTGACAACCAAACACTCTGAAATGTTCGTATTGCAGCTTTCCCCACAAATGCCAAGCAGTAGAGCATACTGTTTCCAGATTTCTGATGAATTGAAATGCGTCGTAGTGCTGTTTCTCTCACACAACTTACCCAACTGACCCTTCTATACTGAACCGTCGACAAAGTCAAAAACAAACAACACGCATGCACAAAATTAAAAATATATAATATTGCGGCAATTTACCCATCGCACCAACTCTCTCTCTCTCTCTCTCTCTCTCTCTCTCTCTCTCTCTCTCTATATATATATATATATATATATATATATATATATATATATATTGTAATCCCTTGTGTATAGATCGCTAGGGATTATAAGTACCAGTTTTTAAAAAGCACAGAAATTTTTCTAGTAAAGAAAATGACCAAAACTTGTGAAAAAGGAAAAGAAAAAAATGAAAAAAATGGGACATTTTGTTTAATTTTACGATTCTTCAGCATTACAAAAACGTGATAATGACCCTTGGTATATAAGTACCTTAAACCTCCAATACATTCTGAACACTGTATAACAATTCCTCTGTCTTGGGAAGTGTTTAGCTCTTGAAAACGACACGTGACGTACATCAAAGTCAGTAATCGTTTGTCTACAAAACTTGTTAATGTTTATGCTAAATAAAACTGCCTTTTAATAAAAAATTGTTTTCGATGATTTTATTTTGAAATTCCTCATCATTTTGCATTTTTTAATCGTAAATTAATTATTTTTTTACATTGAATGATGTCCATACTTATGTAGATGTCTAGACTCAACGAAATCCGGAAACACTATGGAACCGTACGGAACATAGAAAAATATTATGAAAGATTTACTTCCCTTTGTTGTAATACGCCAAGGAATAGATATTATTTCTTCAGTAAACAAATAAATCCAATTTCACCTGATTTTGTCGTTTCTGAGACCTGGAAAATAGCCTGCGGCATATTTCTCTTTAATAAGATTTTTCGAAGATTCAGGCCGGTAGATAAAAATAAATAAATATGCTGTTTAATAAATAAATGGAGGGTCTACAAAAATATGAGTATCCATTAAAAATAACGTTTACATATATATATATATATATATATATATGTATGTATATATATATATATATATATATATATATATATATATATATATATATATATATATATATATATGCGTGTGTGTGTGTGTGCGTGTGTGTGTGTGTGTGTGTGTACACATATATCTGTAGGTAGTTTTTATTTTCTTTTACCTACTGTGCAGTAGTGCGTATATAGTTATATATGAAATATATATTTTTATATATATTTGTGTCATTGGAATTTTCGTTTTTATATATTAGATGGTGTTATTTTTATACGTATATAACTGTTTAAATGTCCTTTCTTTCCCTATTGTTTGTTCCTCTGTTCTATTAGACCATTTTATCTATGTATATCCCGTATAAGTTATATTTTAATAATTTGTTAGAATTCGTTTAATAACACTTTCAATCTTAAATATTTCTTGGTTGTTGTAACGGCGTGTCTATGGCAATGTATGCGGGTGTACGTACGTGTTTGTATCGGTGTCTGTGTGTATGGTAAATTGGATGCACCTTTCATTGTGTATGTATGTTGTTTTTCTTTTTTTGTAAAGGGTCGTGGAGATATTTCCTGTCTCGTTACATTTTTTGTGTGTATATATCTAATTACGTCTGCCTGATTATGTATTATAATCTGATTGTGTATGTATTTTTGCAAGATGTAATCCTCCCATGCCTATATTTAGAATTCAAATGTATCTATGTTGTCATGAAGTTCAGAGCAACAGTTGATATTAACGTTTATTCCAGCTTAATTTCAATAAAAACAAAATAAATAGAATAACATATGTATTGAATTATTTTTCCTCAGTTTTTATAATTATTTTATAATTTTAAACTTAATAGAGATTAAATTTAAATTTTAAAATGGGTAATTTTTAATTTTTAATTTCATATTTTATCGTATAATTAAATACTTATTAGTTAGAATAAATTCTATTTTAGTCTAACCCCAACATTAAGGCAGTAAATAGTTATTATAACCTAAGTTAGTTGTCAAGTTTTTTTTAATTCTCGTATACGTATTTTGATTGGTCATTCCATCTTATGTAACAGCATTTCCCCTTGTGAGGGGTTGTTAACTGATTTGAACCTTTTAAAATCCTTTATTCTACATTCAACATCATCACTTGATAAGACACCAGAGGTGTTGAAACAAAATGGCTATTTTTGTCGTGATTTTATAACATATTTATATTATAATTTTCGAATAAATAATTATATATATATATATATATATATATATATATATATATATATATATATATATATATATATATATATATATACATGTTTGATTTGGTTTGTTTTACGGCATATCAACCTCAATGGGTATTGTAAAGCCGACAAGATTTTTATTGCTGGTAATATTTTTTTTCAAAAATGTATTCTGGTACTATTTGTTTCTTCAAAACAGTATTGCTGATATTATTTTTTTCTTCAAAAAGATATTGCTGGTAATAATGTTTAACAAAAATGTATTTCTTGTATTAAAACCTATTTTTACACTTTCATAGTGTTTGGGGATAACTATTTGCCCAGAGCTACCAACCTTGGTCAGGTTGGACCGAGGATCACACCCAGTTAAGAGGTAGTTCTACGCTCCTCAAAACCTCCTGATCAGAGGCCCTGCTGTCGGATGTAGTTTATCGTCTTGCCCAGGACGTATGTATGTATATATATATATATATATATATATATATATATATATATATATATATATATTATTACTCTGTCCTGAACAATGAGTTCTACCTGGATCCTATTGTCTTTATATATATATATATATATATATATATTGACCACTAATATTATCTATCTATCTATATATATATTTGTCATCCACAGACAGACTGTTTCGCTGTTTCACAGCTTATCAGTGCGGCTAGACGTCCGGTTGCCTCTAGCTAGGATCGAAACCCGACTGAATTGGTGTCAGTCGGAACTTCTACCACTAAGCCGTCGGCTCACGGATGAAGGTGAATTTTAGCGTGTTTATTTTTAGATTTAGATAAACACACAGTGACTGACAGTGACTCAATTCTGCCGAAGAGTCATGCTATATTAGCTTAAATAGTCACTGTTTATATATATATATATTGACCAATAATATTATATATATATATATATATATATATATATATATATATATATATTTGTGTGGGTGTTACTTTGTAGTGCATTGGTCCTTAGGATCCACAGATCGGAAGTGATGTGTCATGTTACAGGTGTGTGTGAGCCCACGAGCCTGTTCTTGTATTAAGAGTAATAGAAATACTCTAACGAGATGAATGATTTAAACTTAACTATTCCTGTCTTCGCGAGCCCTTTAAATGACAAAGATAGCAATTTCATTTAAGAACCTAAAATGCTGTTGTGACTTGATGGTATTTGTTCGAATAGGAATATTATAGAAGGCCATAACATTCGTGTGATTCAACTGGACGAATTCAAATACCTGATCGACGTTCTTATAAAACTTAAACGAGTATAATGCAAATAAACTGGGATGCTTAAGGCGCCCCACTTGTGTAGTAAGGCATAGTGGAACTAACAGAATCAGTTGCAGGTTATTAAGTTAGAAGAAAAATAGGAATGAATTTTAGGAGGAATTAAGGTAGTGAAAAGAAGAGATAAAAGTCAGATCCTTTACAGGAGACTGTGAATCAGTGCTAAGGGTTAAGTGAGGGGATAGCTAAAGAAGCCAACATACGAGGAGGATTTTGCGTAATGGAAAAGAAAATTATTAGACAGGGTAATTTTACAAGCGTCATTTCTGTAAGCAAACGGAATCCATTGAAAGTTCAGGAAAAGTTTACAATCAAAGACGGAAATAAAACAGAGGATAAATTTATTAACCTCGTCAAATGTAATGTCTGTTTTCCCAATGCCCAAACCTATCGCACTGAGATTCAAGCAAAATCAAGAAGAATTGCCATTGTTAAATTAGATGCTAGTCCTGTCTTATATTCTGTACGAGAGGAAATGATTACCCTGTTTGTCTTTCTTTTTGTGCCATAAGAAATATCTTATTAATAGGTATTTAAATGTCATATAATGAATGATTTTACTTATTCAGACTTATTTAAATATCATATAAGGGATAAGTTGATTCATTCATATGAATTTAAATATCATATAATGAATGATTTTACTTATTCAGACTTATTTAAATATTATATAAGGGATAAGTTGATTCATTCATATGAATTTAAATATCATGTAAGTAACAATTTGACATGCTTATTCGTATGTATTTAAATATAATATAAGGAATAATTTAAAGTATTTGTTCATAGGTATTTAAATATCGTACAAGGAATAATTTAACGTATTTATTAATATATATTTAAATATAAGTAATAATTCGGCTTATACATAGGTATTTAATATAATATAAGAAATAATCTGACTTATTTATAGGTATTTATATATCATATTACGAACAATTTGACTTATTCATATGTATTTAAATATCATATAAGGAATATTCTGACTTATATACATTTAAATATCATGTTAGTAAAAATTTGACTTATTCATAGGTATTTAAATATCATGTAAAGAACAATTTGACGGACTTATATTTATTTAAATATCAAAAAAGGAATAATGTGACCTATTCATGGGTATTTAAATATCATATAATTTGACTTATAGGTATTTAGATATCATGTTAGGAATAATTTGACTTATTCATAAGTATTTAAATAGTATTTAAGGTAGAATTTGATGTTCTTATTCATATGTATTAAAATACATTTGACGTATTCATAGGTATTTAAATATCATATCCATAGGTATCATACATAAATCTAGCTAAACCGCTAAATCGACAAGTTAAATGTCAGTAATTCATACAGACGTAAGAAATCATCATCATCATCATCATTATCATCATCATCATCATCATCATCATCATCATCATCATCGTCGTCGTCGTCATCATCGTCATCGTCATCGTCATCATCATCATCATCATCATCATCATCGCCGGTTTTCTTCGTAATCCCACTGCGCATATGTGCACCTGCTGAATCTCCTCCGCATATTACTCTGAAAGCCGGTAAGGCTTTTCATTCAGGCGAAGCGTGACCTCGGCAAATGGACATTTCGGACCCGTCCCTCTCTAGGTGAAACCACGGCCGATGACCTTCAACCTGTAGTCTAGTTTTGGTCAAGGACACGTGGCCCTTGATTCCATCGCGAGAACCCTCCTCCCGTTGATTTCAGCCTAGAAAAGCCTCAGTCCAACAATGGTGTGTCACAGAAATATGCATGTCATATGCATACATACGCATAAGACTTATACATATACATATATATATATATAGACATATATATGCACAGATATATACACACATATATATATATACATATATATATATACATATATATATATACATGTATACACATATATACACATTACATATATTATACATTATATATGTACACATATACATACATATATTTATATACATACACATTCGTATATATACATATATATATATATACATACATATATATTATATACATATACATATATATATATACATTATATATACACACATTATATATATGCACATTATACACACATATATATGCATATACATATATATACACATATACATATACATACGCATACATACAGACATATTCAGACATGTATGTATCCCAGTCGACCTCATTCTGCTAAATGGCCATTGACCGTACAAGATGTTTAATTTGACCTTTGACAGGTTCGGTTTTTATTCTTGCTAGTTTTCTAGCAACTTTTATTACCAGAAAATCCTGGTTGGCGGGTGGGTGCGATTTACTCACCTATGAACCCCGACAATGCAGAGGATAGTACCGGGTTATATGATACACGTAGCGCTCGTTGAATAATCTGAAATCAATATAAACAATATTAAAAGCAGAATTAAAAGATGAGTAAAAAAAAAAGAAAGAAAAGAAAACAGACCAACAAGAAAATTAGAAATTGGAGATAAGAAAATCTAAAGAGTACAACAATTTAAATATCTTGTAAGTGTTTTAACAAAGGGTATAATGTGTGACACTGAAATCCGAAGGTTCATTGACATCGCGAATAAAACCTTCCAAATGCTATACGATAGATTAAGAAACAGGAACATTTGGTTAGAAACAAAGGAAAGTGTACAGAACTGTTACGTGATATCAATCCTCCTATATAGCAGTGAATACTGAACAATCTCCCCACAGAATAATAAGAGACTTGAAGCAACAGAAATGACAATCTACAGAAGGATACTCAGAATATCATTGACCGAACATACGCGCAACAACGAAGTTTTAAAGAAAATGGAAACAAATGTATAATTAAGATCAGAAAGAGACAGTTGAAATTCCAAAGGCCCATAATGAGGAGAGAGAGCTTGGAAAATTTGACACTCACAGGACGGATTGAAGGCAAGAGGGACGTGGGAAACAATGCATAACTTACCTAGCGAGTTTGGGTAAATGGATGGGGAACAAGGTTTAGGAGATATAACAGAAAGAAAAAATTAAGCGCTCCAAACGTCTGAAAATTGTGGAGATTCAACGTCATGAAGAGACACGGCACATAGAACTTCCGAAGAGGAAAAGATAAACCACAAAGATTCCATTAAAAAAAGTTACTCTGAAAACAGATTTTTACGCGTTGATCAGTCATTATGCATAGAATTTTTGTTTGAGATTTTAGGTTTCGTAGACCCGTAGAAATATTTAAAATGACCACTAATTTGGCATTGGAAGTGCACAGTAGTTAAACAGGAAGTCATAATCAATAAATGACTTTTATGATGCTTTTTGTTTTTACGTAACAATTATGAAAATAAAGTTTCTGTAATATTTCACTGAAATCCGAAGGCGCATGGACATCGCGAAAAAAATCTCCAAAAGCTAACCAATGGGTTAAGAAACAGGAAAATTCCGTTAGAAACAAAGGAAAGTGTACTGAACTGTTACTCTTATATAGCAGTGAATGCTGGACAATCTCCTCACAGAATAATAAGAGACTTGAGGCGACAGTTATGAGGTTTTACAGAAAGATGCTGAGAATACCATGGAGAGAAAATATGAACAACAACAAAGTTTTAGTAAAAATAGAAAAATGACACTTATACTTAACATCAGAAAGAGACAGTTGAAATTTCTAGGACCCATAAAGAGGAAAGAAGACTTAGAAAATTCGATACTCACAAGTCATATTGAAGGCAAGAGGGATAGATGATGATAACGCATAAGCTACCTAGCGAGCTTGAGTAAATGGATGCGGGACACGGTTTAGAAGATATAACAAAAAGCAACATTTATTAAGAACTACGAAGGAGGGTAAATTGTGGAGATTCACGATCACCAACAGAGTGGAGAAGTCTGAACGTTTTTGCAATGTATTTTCTGTACTTCATCTAGGTATTCTGGGCTACATATTCTAAGGGTTCTGGTGTAAAAACCTTGGATTACTACTGATACATTTTTGACTAAGATAGGATTAGAAATTGATTAAATCATTTTTTGTTTGTGGGTTTGCTGTAAACTTTAAACATTTCACTTCATCCCTACCCGCATCATTTTATCCTCTACGCTAGTAAACGACCATCACCAGCAACAATGGAAAGTCTGACAACAATAAACACATTTCATAACACCATGCAACCCTCTATCACCAAATTGTAAGAACAAACTACTTATCTCCGTCACTAAGACCATACCACCACCTTCTAAACAATTAGAAATCTAGTTAACAAAAAAAATATAAATAAATAGATACAACACCACATCGTATTCCGAGATTTATGATATAAATATCCTGCAATCCAGTAAAACTACATAGGCGAAACATCTAGAAATCTAAAAGCCCGCAAATCCGAATATATATGAGAGCAACGTTGGGACAAACCTTTGAACTCGCTTGTTATACACAGAAATAAAACAGGCCATAACTGCGATGTAATAAATCTAACCTTTATTAGAAAATAATATAATTTATGACGTAGACATTTTTTAGAATTAACCATGATAAATATTTTCCCATCAATAAACACAATTCGAACACCCTTTATATTATTATTAATCTATGATCTGTCAATCTACAACCACTACTGATGTAATCTGATTTCTTTCACTCTCACACAAAACATCCCCCAGTCAGCATACAGGTAACTACCATACTTAAACAAAAATTCCCACGAGACTCACAAACGCGAACACATTATCAACCAAATCCTGCAAAACTACCTAGAATTGTGATATACAAACGTAAAACAAATATACAGATGAACATTTCTTGACAGGACAAATACTCGTGAGGTCTGCTTACCCAATGAAAAACAGAAAATACAAAAATAAAAAAGAATACCAGAATTTGCTTTTCACCTCCTTATCTAATTTTCTGATGAAGCTTAAATAAAAACGAAACATTAACTTTTTCATATTTGTTCCATATCTTATCATTCTGTCTGATTTTAATCCATATTTGAAACAAAATCATACACACACACACACACATTAAAATTATTTTTAATCCGACATTTTTATTATTTAAACCGTTACTACAGCGTATAGTTTGTATAATGTTTGAAAATAAAAAAATATCGGATTAAATATAATGTATGCGAATTCTTTAGAAATTGCTTTGTTTACTTTTCAGATACGAAATCGAGTAGATATGAAGCTTTTGAGAAAATAATTTCAGTGAAGCGAATGTGCCATCCTTAAAAAGGGAAACTAGAACCATGTATCTTCGTGGCCAAACGGTAAAATACACTATATTAAGCAGAGTTTTCCCTACAAAGGAGAATGGAAGATAAGATCTTTCAGATTTCTCGAATACACTGACCGATAGACGTCAAACACTGTTTAATAAATAAAAATGGGCGTCTATTTCAAATACGATATATCCAAAATTATAACGTTTGAAGTAATATATATATATATATATATATATATATATATATATATATATATTGTCATCCACAGACAGACTGTTTCGCTGTATCACAGCTCATCAGTGTGGCTAGACATCCGGTTGCCTCTGGCTAGAATCGAAAACCGGCTGAATTCGCGTCAGTCGGAAATTTTACCCTGAAGCCGTTGCCTCACGGCAGAGAAGAAGGTGAATTTAAGCGTATTTATTTTTAGATAAACACACAGTGACTGAGAGAACTCGATTCGATTTACCGAAGAGTCTTGCATATATATATATATATATATATATATATGTATATATATATATATATATATATATATATATATATATATATATATATATTACATGAATCATTCATACAAAAAGCAGATAGTGAAGTTAATGTGTAAGCTCGTATAAAAAGACCTTATGCAACTAGAATTTATTAAAAACAGGGATCATAACATTCATCTACAGGTTCGGGGTTAATGTATTTTAATAAATTTGTTTGCGAAGATGTATTCTCGCCATTTATATCATTAACTTCACTATCTGCTTTTTGTATGAATGATTCATGTAATGTAAATTGAACTGCACCACATACTTGATATATATATATATATATATATATATATATATATATATATATATATATATATATCATTATGAACTGAAGAAATACTAATGTGAACTTATAAATATCCATATATATTTATATACGAAGGTGTACTGGAAGGGTCTCGGCTCCCAAAATATGAGCAAACATTAAAATTAATATTGTAACCTCTTCTTGACTGGGAAATTGTTAACACCTTGTAGCTTGTAGAATAATACATAATTTTATATATTACTATCGTAAATTTGAAGGTTGACAAGCGGAATCAAAGGACCGTGTTCAAACTTCAGCTCAGTCTGATTATATTTATTTGGCACAAAGTCGCTTAGGAAAAGGCATGAATCCATAATTTCTTCCACTCTGATTCTTCCCAGAAGTTTTGAAAAAACTCGCCGCAGGCCACTGACATGTTAGTCGAAGAAGAAAATGGTGAGTGCGCTCCTGACAACAATACCGTCGTTATAACCGCCGTATTTGGTACGAAATGAAATAGTTAACCCCTTTGCTTGCATTTTGTATTCTTGTATTCGTGGCTTTTAGGGGCTGGGATTACGGTAACATAACGTTGAAACACTGGCTCGAATTAAGCAACGTCGAGCCTTGTTAGTATTTACGTGGGTGACCACTTGGGAATACCAGGTGATGTACGATTGGATGTACGCCTGGAGTAATGGACAACGGCTCCTAACTGAAAATCGGAGAACTGTGTTCCAATTCCCATTTGGTACGCTATATTCACTTACCGGCATATACTATTGGGAAAGGTATGAATCCGCGTCTTCTGGTCCCACCCCGCACCATTTATGGTATAATTTGTAGGAGTTGTATAACTAAATAATTATTATATAATCCCCGCAAAAATCCTTTTGTTATGTGTCATTTCCTTTCAGGACATAGGCGATCATGGCTCTCCCCTCTATACCTTGCAGCTCTCAACAAGTTCCTTCCCTCAGCCACCTCCCTCAAAACACGTTCTGTCATCCACTTACTTAAGGCCGCTAGGTATGTCATCCGTTGTTTTCCCTTGTCTCTCTTCCCCTCTATTCAACCCGTGTGTATCAAATTCTACAGGCCCTCCTTCCTCATTATGTGTCGTAGAGTATAAGATTTTTCAGCGGAATGCATTTTTGTGAAAGGGCAAATTTAGCCCGACTTCAATTCGGCGAAAATCAAATAAATTGGTAGCCTTAAATCGTCGAGTGGAGAGTTAGAATGATGAGTGTGACTGGGGTAGTGTTAAGGAAATATGATATCAGTCACCATTACTGATCATAATCGCACAATAAATTAAACTAAAAATTCACAGAGAGAAACATAAGCACACTAACGCATAGACATATATACAAACACATACCCTACCACCAGTAACTTGATGATCAGGCTATAAAAAATAAAAATGGAAAGGGGACAATAAACATAGAAACACATCAAGGACTTCGTCGTCACTCTTTTTTTCTTACATGTCTGGAATTTTTTTTTTAAATAAATGTTTCTTTTCCTAGAATTATTACAATTAATATTAGCATACCAAAATGTTTTTTTTTTAATTTCATGAAAGTAGATTTTAAATAAAAATATATATTTTAGTTAGAGTAAGGGAATTATTTTAGCATCTACGTTATACCAATAGCATAATTTATTAAAGATTATAATGGGCCGGAGAAACATTCATGTACTAGAGTCGTCACCCTGTATTGAGCCCTTTTTTAAAAATATAAATGCTACAGTAGAATTAGACTCCATTTGTTCTTATCCCATACATGTATATATATATATATATATATATATATATATATATATATATATATGACAGCGACTCGCAATGAAAACTCAGAGAAAAAATAACTTAATGAATAAGAATTTTGCAAGGATCCATGTAATGTATTAGGCAATAACTGAATGTTCGACTTTTAATTGTATCTTTTTTTATTTTACGTTCAGGAATAAGTATGTTAGTTTGCCAGAAGTCTTTTTAAGAAATGATATTTTGAAAATATCCATTGCGATACACTCCGGATTTTACAGGCATCGATGATTGCACTTTCAAGAACATTTCGTCTAAGTAAGTGTATTTCTCTTTTAATAATTACAGCGAATTTACTATTGGAATAATTTCTGTCTATAACTAATGCTTTGGATAAATTATGAAGGAGAGTTTCCTTAGGTTCATATAATCCTTGTTTTTAAAAAAAAATTTTAAAATCTTTTTTTTTTAAGAAATAATTTTTGAATTAAAAGAAAACGATTAACTCCTTAATTTAAAAAAATAATAAATCAATAAAATAAGTAAATAAACAAAATTTAATAAAATAAAATACACAGGATTAAATAATTAATAAGTATGTGCGTGTTTTCACATGTCCTGTTCAACCTATACAGCGAGGCAATCCTGAGAGAATTGGAAACCCTACCGGGATTTAGCGTTGGCGGCCACAATCTTAACGACATAAGATACGCAGATGACACAGTACTGATAGCAGACACGGAAAAGAAATTACAAAATCTACTACAGAAGGTAGCGAGAGAGAATGAGAAGAAGAGCCTAAACATAAACTACAAGAAGACAGAATGCATGGTCATCAAGAGGGTGAGCCCGAAATGCGATTTGAAGGTCGGGAACACTAGGATCAAGCAGACACAGAAGTTTAAATATCTAGGAAACGTCTTGACAAAGTGCGACACTGAGATCCGTAGACGTATTCGGATGGCCAAGGACACACGCCAAAAGCTGGGCAGAGTATTGCGAGGCAGCAGGATTTCTTTAGTAACAAAGAAAAGAATTCTCAACTGTTACGTGACATTTGTCCTTCTTTACGGCAGGGAATGTTGGACGATTTCCTCAAAGATGAAGAAGAGACTCGAGACGACAGAGATGTGGTTCTACAGAACGATGCTAAGGATATCATGGAGCGGGCCTGTGAGCAACGATGAGATCTTGAAGAGGCTGAAAACAAGGAGGAGGCTTATACTTAACATCAGGAGGAGGCAGCAGAAATAATGAGGAAGGAGGGTCTGGAGTATCTGATACTCACGGGTTGAATAGAGGGAAAAAGAGACAAGACAAAACAACGCACCTGGCGAACTTAAGCAAGTGGATGACAGAACGTGGTCTGCGGGAGGAAGCAGAGGGAAGGTACTTGTTGAGTGGTGCAAGGGATAGAGGGAGGTGGAGAGACATTATCGCCTATGTCCTGAAAGGTCATGACACATAAAAATAAAGAAAAGAGTATAAATCAAGAAAGAAAAACAACAAAAGCCACAGCAACAGCAATATGAACTCATTTTTACTTAACAGGCCGAAAAATAATTACGTCACATAACATCCGACATAGTTGACTTTTCTTACGCAATAAATGTTTAGAATGTTTTAATGCGTTCTCTAATTCAAAATTTAAAAAGAAAAATTGTTTTTCCCGCGTTGCTTATGTATATAAATACAGATTTCTAAATAAACTTGCCTTGTTAAATTTCATCATGGAATGAAACGCGGTGGCATACACGTTTTCCACTTGTCTTGTATAAATATAGTCTTAACAGTTATATTTTATTTATATTTGAAATTTTACATAAGTATATATGTACAACATCTCATTCGGAAATTGGAAAGACATATTAAAAAGTTGAATACACAGACATTATCGGAAGAATTTAAGAAATCTTTTTGGGAAATTATGTGTATTTACACACACACACACACACACACACACACACACACACACACGCGCGCGCGCGCACACATATATATATCTGTTTTGTTATATGTATGTATATGTATGTGAATTATAGATATATTCATATATATATATTATATTATATATATGCTTACATTAAACTATTTACAGATATGTAATTATATGTATATATATATATATATATATATATATATAAATAAATAAACATATATATATATATATATATATATATATATATATATATATATATACACACATGTATTAAATAATTTACAGCTAGATATTAGTGTATCGAGAAACCCATTTTCCTGAAAAAGATTTCATAAATTACACCCAAAACTCCACTGTCAGTGAATACCAATTATTTTCTTGTATAGCTGTGGATAATATTTCCATTACATCTATCTATCTATCTATCTATCTATCTAGAGAGAGAGAGATGTATATATATATATGTATATATATATATATATATATATATATTGATATTTGTGTGTGTGTGTATATATATATATATATATATATATATATATATATATATATATATATATATATATATATATATATATATATAGATTAGCATATATTTTTGCATGCATCATTTAATCGTGTTTGGCCATGAAGAAACGTTGCCTATGAAGAGAATCAAGTGGACGGGGCAAAATAAATAACGTTCTGAAGACGGTGAAAGTCATGCGTTAATTGCCCGCTTTATAGCTTTACTGTCTCTGGACGGTTGTGCAATAGATTTCGACCACCAATTGCCACGGTGAATTCTTATCTCCAGTCGCAGACATGCGCCCACTTCCCAGTTTGCCTCCTCCCCTCCGACGCCACCTGACCACGTCAAATAATTTCACCAGAGCATGTCCGGTACGGACGGGGAAGGAATTTCGAACTAGCGGGTTGGCGCACCGACGCAATCTGTTTCACACTGATAATTACGCCCTCGTGAGTCTGGCGAGCCGCTAGGCTTGAACAATGGGAAAAAGTTTAAATGATTTTCGTTGAGAAAACAACAAACAATAATGAAATAAAATAGCTATGAATCAGCCATCAGTTGTTTAAATATTGGCACCACGGCGTTGTTTAATTATTAGCGAGTTGGTATCTCGAAGAATTAGTAGCGTGTTCGATACTCCCTGCGTGCCCCATACTTGCGGTCTTGGGATAAAACTTAGCTTCCTTTGGAAAATAATTTCCTTACAGTAATAGAAGTAGATTAGTTTACCTATCGTTCGCTTCACATTTCTCCTTTTTTTTTTCTTTTTTTTTTAACAAGGATAGATGTTTGTCATTTGTTCCCTCTTTAGGATTAGAATTCCGTTTCTTTCCGAAATCTACTTCAAGTCTATGCTCCTAAAGTCTCTACCTGAACTCTGAAAGATTATCTACTAATTATTTATTTTATTTTTTTCTCCTTCCCCAATAGGAGTAGATAGGTTCGCCTACCGTCCGGTTTACACTCCTCACCCACCAATCTTTTGGACATGAGAAGGGGCTTACTCTTTGTTTCCTAGTTAGGATTAGGTTTCCTGTCCCTTCTAATATCAACTTCGGCTCTATGCTCCTAACGTCTCCTCCTGAACTCTGAAAGACTATCTATTAATCATTTATTTTACTTTTTTTCTCCTTTCCCAATAGGAGTAGATAGGTTCGCCTACCGTCCGGTTTACACTCCTCACCCACCAATCTTTTGGACATGAGAAGGGGCTTACTCTTTGTTTCCTAGTTAGGATTAGGTTTCCTGTCCCTTCTAATATCAACTTCGGCTCTATGCTCCTAATGTCTCCTCCTGAACTCTGAAAGACTATCTATTAATCATTTATTTTACTTTTTTTCTCCTTTCCCAATAGGAGTAGATAGGTTCGCCTACCGTCCGGTTTACACTCCTCACCCACCAATCTTTTGGACATGAGAAGGGGCTTACTCTTTGTTTCCTAGTTAGGATTAGGTTTCCTGTCCCTTCTAATATCAACTTCGGCTCTATGCTCCTAACGTCTCCTCCTGAACTCTGAAAGACTATCTATTAATCATTTATTTTACTTTTTTTCTCCTTTCCCAATAGGAGTAGATAGGTTCGCCTACCGTCCGGTTTACACTCCTCACCCACCAATCTTTTGGACATGAGAAGGGGCTTACTCTTTGTTTCCTAGTTAGGATTAGGTTTCCTGTCCCTTCTAATATCAACTTCAGCTCTATGCTCCTAACGTCTCCTCCTGAACTCTGAAAGACTATCTATTAATCATTTATTTTACTTTTTTTCTCCTTTCCCAATAGGAGTAGATAGGTTCGCCTACCGTCCGGTTTACACTCCTCACCCACCAATCTTTTGGACATGAGAAGGGGCTTACTCTTTGTTTCCTAGTTAGGATTAGGTTTCCTGTCCCTTCTAATATCAACTTCGGCTCTATGCTCCTAACGTCTCCTCCTGAACTCTGAAAGACTATCTATTAATCATTTATTTTACTTTTCTTCTCCTTTCCCAATAGGAGTAGATAGGTCCGCCGAACCTCCGGTTTACACTCCTCCCCAGTATTTCGAACAGGAGAAGAGGTTTATCTCTTGTTTCTTATTTATTAAATATTATTCACTAATTAAATTTTGATCTCTTCAAGTCTAGAGTGATCATTCCTGAATGGCCCCAACAATTTCACTTCTTGCCCTTTCTTAAGCTCATACAAAACCACACAGTAACATTCTACCTTGAGTGGCATTTGGGCCTTGTATTGCGGGAATATAAGTAAAAAAGAGAGATCAAATCACACTGAAAGCACTGTTTTGCGTTCATATGGCGCCAAACTCCTCAGAGATCTCGACTGTATGACAACGATATTTAAAAATGGCTTCAGGCGAGTGAAGCGTGTAGGTCTCAGCGAGTACCATACTTCGACGAAGCTAATGCTCGAGCTACAGAATCAGAAAGAACTATACCAGATCACAGAAACAAAAACACACAACACATGTTACTCGAAGTCGGAATAATAACATAATCAATATATTGACATTCCACACTACCTCAAACAAAAATGCAAGGAAGGAAACCCCCATCAGTTCTAGAAAAAGCGATATCAGCTACTGGAAATGATAAACCAATCTTCCTGAAAAAATGTTCTAAGAGAAAGAATTTATAAATTTAAACTAGTTGCTCAGTAAATAAATATCGAATGTTTCATTTCATTACAATTCTAATCATCGCTTTTTAAACCAAGGAAGATTGCCGATCTGTGAAGGTAGTTAAAATAATAACGGTTTAAGAGAAAAACTGTTCTTCTGACACACCATTGTTTGAGGGCAGGAAGGTTAAAAATTGCCGAAAACTCATTGCTGCCTTTTATGAACTAATCTGTTACTATCAATGGTTTGTGATACGATGCGTTGTACTGCTTAAAATGGGCACAAGAAGATGGGTGCGTCGTTGACATAAATCGAGCGATGGTCGGACACAGTACCTAGATAGGCTGCGACTTTTAAACAATCTTTGATTGGTACCAAACGTCAGAGTGTATGCCAAGAAAATATTTCCTACACAATTACACTACCTACTCTACCACCAGCCTGAGCAGCTTATAGAAAGCAGGCTGTATCCATAGTTTCGTATTCGTTACGCTGAATTCTGCCCCCCTACCGTCGTCCGAATGTCGCAGAGTAGAATTTGAAACTTATTTAACCAGGTAGCGTTTTTCCAATCTTCTATTGTCCAGTTTTTGTGATCCGTAACGAATTGTTGCCACAGTTCTAAGCTCTTATTTGACAGAAGTGGCGACCGGTGCGGTCTTTTGCTGCTGGAGCCCATCCGCTTCAAGGTTCGATGCATTCGAAGATGTTCTTCTGTATACCAGCGTTGTGAAGAGTGGTTATTTGAAATACTGATTGACTTTCTTTCGGCTTGAACAGGTTTTTCCATTCTCCGAATTCTTTTATCAACAAGGTATTTCCACAGATTTATTAACTCACAATGCATCTGTTGTATTTTCCGAGCATTTGTGCACACACACACACACACACACACACACACACACACACACACACACACACACACACACACACACACACACATATATATATATATATATATATGTATGCAGGTGTGCAGTGAAATAGGAAAGAACACGTTAGGTAGATAATCCGGTGTTCCTTAATATTTAGCTTTATTTTCAAAAGGACAGTGCTCCATACAGAAGTAGAGCTTATATTATAATAATATTTTTAGTTTTTAAATTTTTAAATTTTTAACTAAAAATTTTAAACTAAAAATATTATTATAATTATATATATATATATATATATTACTATTAATAATAAATATACATTTTCCTCAACGTTTGGTACAACTCAGAAATTGCCAGGTACAGATTGAAAAAAGACCACAGTAAAAATTAAATATAACAGTGGAACATGTCATGTATATATGTAGTGTATAATATTATTTTAAACTGGAATACGTAAGTGTTTCTATATTTAATCATATTTGTTGCGTGAAATTCTGATCTTAGTTCTATTAAACATCATTTCTTAGAAAAACATAGCCATGTACATAATATTAGACAGATATTAGTTGATGACTCAATAATACTCACACATACACACAGTAAAAAGAGCCTTCAGATATTGGAGGCCTTCTACATTAAAACAAAGCAATCCGCACTCAACAAAATTACACATTACATTGCATCTAGACGTTGGTTCTGTTGTAACACTTCGGTCTATCGCGTGGTACGACGTCACAGAACCGCTTCTTGAACTTACGAGCTGCATCTGCTATTCCGCGACTGTTATCGTCGCATAGCAATTTTCTATGTCAAAATAACAAAATACAATCTTTGATGGTTGATATCTTTGTTTCGTGTCTATATAACCATTATGATAATGTGTCATGTGAGCCGAAAGCTCAGGACCAACTTAAGAAAACATATCCAAATGTTGGACAATTTTTGTCTTTATTTTCACCAGAAATTAAAGCAAACATTCGAACATTAGAACGGCTCATGATCAGACATAATAGACAGTCATTGTCTGTTATATTTAATAATATATGTTTAAATAATGACCTACTGCCTCAATAATATATATATATATAATTTTAACTTTTGTATTTATTTTTTATCTTTATATTTTATTTTTAATATTATATATATATATATATATATATATATATATATATATATATATATATATATATATATATTTAGGCAGCAATCCTTCTTTTATGCAAGTTTCATTAAAAACGACAGACAAGGTACTACGGTTAAGTTTTTTATTTAATTTTTCTTGTGTACGAACAAGAGCTTTCTTTGCTGGACAAAGCTCTTGTTCGTACACAAGAAAAAATAAATAAAAAACTTAACCGTAGTACCTTGTCTGTCGTTTTTAATGAAACTTGCATATATATATATATATATATATATATATATATATATATATATATATATATATATTAAAATGGACTGCTCTACTGTTTTAACAGCAGGTTATTAATATTAATGTTTAAGTTTTACAACGGACAGTTTTCAATCAGTACATGAATATATCTACGAGGATGAGTTGTAACAAACGCAGAGGAACAAAATTTAACCTATTATAATTGTTCTTTTTCTTAGTTCGCACGACCGTTACGCCCTGCCAACGCCTCGTAATTAATGATCTATTCCATTTTGATCGCGTGGAAAGCGGAGAAAACATATTACAGGAATCCCTCATTTAGTACAACTAATGTCTACATAAAAAATACACACTAATCAAAAACTCATTAATCGAATATAATAACTTATAAGAAATGATGTAATCTGTACCTTAAATTTTTGTGTCGTTAACAATTAATTTCTAATTTGCGTGCTTTTTATTGAAATATAGACACATATAAGAAGATACAACAAACATGCTATGAATTACTGTTTATTAATCTGATTTTTTATGAAAAACCTCTGTAGAGTGTCTTACCGCATAGTATTCTTCTGTTCTTCATATAATTGGCGGTACTGAGAAATTCCACCTCCAATCATTGGTATTTTAGCCTGAAAAATTGATTTATAATTTTTCCCTAGTAAATGCATACATCGTTCACATTTTGATATTTTTAAATAAATCTAAATTTCTGTATTTAATTAAATCGTCCATTTTTTTAACAAAAGTTTAGAAATTTTCTTTTAAGACAATTCAAAATAACATTGAGAAAGTCAGAATACTCAAATGATTTTAATAGAGACAAATATTCAAATATATTCTTTTTATTATCGGCTTATATAAAATTGATCTATTTATAACCGTGCATTTTTTTAACACCACTGTAATTACTTAGATAACGTAATACTTGACAAGCAAAATAGTTACCCGTTTTCCATTTTTATATTTTAGAAAATTTGTAATTAATCGGCAACAATAAAAAAATTCAATTACTATGGTTAAACTGCAGAATGCTTTACCGCACTAATTGAGAATTATATCCGCACTAATCGAGAATTATATCCGCACTAATCGAGAGTTATATCTGCACTAATCGAATTTTGGTATATAAAAATTTTCGCGCACTAATCGAAAACTCTTTAAATTCATTAAACAAATGCGCCTTAATCGAGAGATTCCTGTATTTGATTTAACAGAAGAAAAGAAAGAAAGAAAGAAAGAAAGGTTATGGATTTACATCTTTACATTTGTACCCACTTCTTAAAATAACGACCAGCATTCTTATTTATGATTGTTATGCAATATTTTGCATTATTTTGTTAAAGTTGTTCAGCTCAAATATTTAACCTTGCAGTAGGGGAATTTCAGCGGATATTTTATTATCGTAAAACTCGCCGTGATCTTATTCAATCATTAACTTAAGAATTCATCAGAATATTAAAATATGAAAACCCTGAAATTTTCCCGAGTTAAAACTAGTATTTTATTATTCATAGTACAAATTTATTTCTTATTTTACGTTGAACATTTTTATACCACCAGTACTCATTGTGCAAATATTTTATACTTACATACATACATAATAATAGCTGGCCACTCGTATTCGACGATACTAGCCAATCCCTATTGCAGACGCTCGCTCAGGCACATTTATGTTTACTCAACACTCACAGAGCTCACCTGTGGTTTATACTGCAACTAAGTTACAGTTTTCTTGGAGAGACCGTGTTATCTAGCGTGATCATCAATCTGAACAAGGCTAGTACACTCAAACCTTCGGTCACGATGACTTGTGACTTCGCGCTAGCACAGCTATCGACAGTCCCCCAAGTGTTCCGGTTACCCAATTTTACTCAGAGGAGAGCTGAAGAAACCGAGGAACGTATTGTAGCCTTAATTATGCCAACATAAAAGTAGTTAATAAAATAGATCGGAGCGTCGATCAAAAGGTGAAGAATTTGAAAAACATGTACACATTTAAGCATTAACGGGTTTTTAACGATTCCAAAATTCCAGAAAATCGTTCAGACTACGGCAGTTTTACTGTCAGCAGGAACACTGAGGAATGTGTTAGAGATTTGAAGAGGCATACTCCCGCTCATTATAGAGGAATAACCGCTGAACCTCTGGTGTGAACGTGGAAATGCATGAAAATATAATGAACGTCTTCATACTTCAGTCACAACGTAAACGATACCCACACGCATTTCTCAGAAAATCGTGAATTAGCGAAACTATTACCCATTTTCTTTTCACCACTGACCGGCAGACATACCCAAATGTGTATGTGTGGCTGTGCGTGTGTGTATGTGTGTGTACGTTAAATCACACGCTTATTACAATTCATTATTGCAGGTAGCCAAGCGTTCGGAAGTGAAACGAATCGGTAGGGAGGGGTTCGAGAATAGTTTATGTTGCACAATAGATCGCTCTATCGATTGACCGACTCATTCAACGTTGGTTGACATCATTCAATGAATCGCCATTTTGTTTTATGGATACACGCTTCCGGCTTCACCGGAAGTACGATCTGAATAATTATTTCGTCTAACGGACTCAGTGAATAGGTAAAGTGGGGAAGAGGCTTTAACTTTTGTAATTACTCTCGCATCGAAAACATGCCACACACTCTCTTCTTTCCATCTCTTATTTCCTTTGTCTCTCTCCAGTTATCTCTCTTTGTATATATATATATATATATATATATATATATATATATATATATATATATATATATATATATATATATATATATACAGAGGGAGAGAGAGATAAAGAGGAGGTGTATCGATTTTTCATTCATGCAGGTTTGATCGAATATAAACTTTGTTTAGGATTCTTTAATAATAATAATAATAATAATAATAATAATAATAATAATTCAGGTCAATAAAAAAGCAGATAGTGATTAAAGACAAAAAACAGATAATGCTTTTTTTATTGACATGGGAGTTCCTGCAGAATCTAGGGTCTCTTTGAAGATCTCCAACAGGCAAACATTTTAAAAAGCATCATAAAGTGAAATTTTCAAAATCGTAGCACATGAAGACATCAATTCCATTTGTGGTTGAGCTTCAGGGTTTGATTGGAGAAGAGTCTGATAGCTCCACGGAAGTAATCCCTAGTAGCCGGTTCTTTGAATAAATGCAAAGAAATAAAGAAGGGTTTATCTCTGTAAAATGTGTGTCATCTTAGGCTGTTTTATTTTTACATTTATTTATTCATAATAAACATTTTCAGTTGAAAGTCGTGATGCCATTTCCGACTTTATGTTTCTGGGTGGGACCCGGATTGAAATGAGTATATCACAGAAATGAAAATACTAATAATAATCATAATAATAATAATAATAATAATAATCATAATAATAATAATAATAATAATCATAATAATAATAATAATAGTAATAATAGTGGTCTGGCTTATAATCTTGATTTATTAGAGGAATTAACATGTACATGTTTTATCTTGGTTAATTAAGATTAGCTACAATTAAATAGATCCTTCAGTATCGCTGATTTGCTTGCCTGACATTAACTAGATTGGCATGAGTAATTGTGCTTCGTGGTTTAGCAACAGAATTAGTTGGAATCATCATTGTCAAGTGACGAGAGTTCATTCTTAAGTTTGAAAGAGGAGACCGCCGAGACGATTGATGGATTCAAATTAAAATTCCTTAAAACATTCAACCGGTGAGCGTGTGAGATGCATGTAACAAAACATTTGTAATGATGCGTGTATTGTGCTTCATATATTTGTTCCCCAGCGTCACTTTGTTGGTGCGCTACCCTATCAGATAATAATACTAATACTAATACTAATCAGTACTACGCAACAAACCGACGCGTGAAAACAAAAGCCTGTAGAACTCCCAATGAAAATAGAATGTATACCCATAGATTCAAGCTAATCAAGACAAAAATAAAACTCTTTAATTATGGTTTATGAGAGCGGAACATGTTTGGGATACACTGGACAATTCATGTTCATATTCTCCCTGGAAATCAGAAGAAATCCTCTGAGATTTTGCAAAAATTAACTAATTTATGTAACTAGATAGCATCTTTTTAATCAGCTTTAATATTAATCAGTTAGTTATGGGTCATGCTTGGTACACGTTTGAGCAAACATGTATCTTTCGATACATGACTGGCGCGGCAGATTTTTCCCGCAGTAGGTTGCCATTTCTTTCTGAGGTAGACCAGTTGCCATCCAAGGCTATAGGATCTCTGTCTGCTATTTACCCATAGCTGGGAGGAGGGGAGAAGAAGAGGATTTATACCTTTCCTAAGAGCATTAGCAGGTAAATGAATGTAATGGATTCGACTGGAATTTGAACTCGGCTCTCTGATTTCTCAATCTGTGCCGCTATCCGTTACTCCACAGGTGAAGCTTTTAGCGTATTTTAGGCCAAAACTACACGGGAAGATAAAAAATAAGAAACAAATATTAGATGCTGTAAACGAAAGATGTCATCTCCGATAATTTCCTCGGCAGGTAAGTTAGGCAGCAGTTGACGAATTGTCTGGGATGCAACCGACGTAAGCAAAATTCGCTATTATAAAATTAAAAGAAAAATCCACTGTTATTTATTTCAGTCAGTTATGTGCCATGCGTGATACACGCTTAAGCCATCATGAATCTTTCGATACATGACTGACAAGAAAGATTTTTTTCCCGCAGTAAGTTGCCATTTCTTTCTTCAGTAGACCAGTTACCACCCAAAGCTACAGAAACCGGTCAGTCCTACTATTTACCCATAGCTGGGGGGAGAAGAAAAGGATTCAAAAGGATTTATTAGCACGTAAGTGAATGTAATGGATCACGCCTGGAATTCGAACTCGGCTCTCCGATTCTTCAAACCGAGCTGCTACCCATTACTCCACCGTTCCCTTTAACACTAATACATTAGGCTATTACATTGGATTATTATATTATCATTTTACCATATGGAAAAGGTGAAATTGAAGGAACACTTGTTATGGTGCCAAAATATTGTATTTTAATTTAATAACCTTAGTGCCCAAAACTGATTAAGATCAAAATGAGACAATATGGACGTCAAGTTGAGCAAGAAATCACCAATCAGTGGATAGTGCCTTACATTACATATTTGTTGCGACAATTCAATTGTCATATCAATGTTGAAATCTTCTCATCAATTCATTTAATGAAGTATTGCATCAAATACATATCAAAGGGGTCAAATCAAGCTGTTTTTGCACAAACCTCGCACGGATTTTTTCCCTTTGATTTAAATTAAATTTAAATTTGAACAAGGGAATGACTCCAATTCAAAATATAGAAGGAGAAAGCCAGAAGATGAAGGTCACATCGGCAAGTTTGAGTTATACTGAAATGCATCATTTTTCTCCAAATATTACAACAATGATTTAAAATCAATCATCATTTTCTTACAAAAAATATATGACACGCAGCAAGGTGCGGGTAATAAGACTAGTGTATAGATATTAGGTAATCATTTGTATAGTGTATATATTTGAAATAGATGTACATTTGTTGCGTAGTTAGGTTCACGTATTGTCGACATTTTAATCCGACATATGTTATTATCGCATTAACTTCACGTTGATTCTCTCTGCACATAAATATGACTTATTCATGACAACGTCTCTTTGTCCGGCGCAAATATACCGCTGCATTTTCATTATTTTCTTTCTCTTTGATCAATCCAGTAAGTGCAGCTAAAGGAGTGCTCTTTTTTTCTTTGTTTTTTCTTTATGCTGTTGGTCGAAATCACTAACAATTAAGCTAATGCAGTAAGAGCCGTTATGGAAGCAAGACAAGAAAATTAAACGGAGAATGAGGAAGAAGAAATACAAGAATGACGCCAGAAGAAAGGGGAGATAACCACTTTCAAGCTGAAATAAGTGAACTGATTCGACAAGTGGGTTGTTTACTGAAAACAAAATCCGTGGAAAGAGGACAAGGATGCGACATGAGATGCGTATGTTAAATGTTAAAATATTTACCAAATCAAAATCGAAATCATGATGGCTTTAAAACTTGGTTTAGTTTGGTTTGTTTTGTTTTAACGTATATCAACCTCAACGGGTTATTTAATTTCGACAAGATTTTTATTGCTGGTAATATTTTTTTTCAAAAATGTACTGCTGGTAATAATTTTTCCAAAAAAAAACAAAAAAAAACAAACTATTTTTATACTTTCATAGTGTTTTGACTCTTTTTAGGTGGGTTAACTATTTGCCCATAGCTGATAACCTGACAGGTGCTACCACACCGGCTCAGAGTGAACCTATGAATACCAGCAATTAAGCAATTCTATGCTCCACAAAATCTCCCGATCAAAGGCCTTCCTGTCGGTTGTAGTCTATCGTCTTACCCAGTTCGCGGATATAGTTTATCGTTTTACCCAGGACGGTTAATGCCGATAAGAGTTTTATTGCTGGTAATTTTTTTTAAAAAGTGTATTGTTGGTAATATTTTTTTCAAAAATGTATTGCTGGTAATTTTTTTTACTGCAGGTAATAATTTTTCTACAAAAATATTTTGTTGGTAATATACCCCCACTAAAAAAAAAACAACAAAAAAACTGCTGGTATTAAAAACTGTTTTTATACTTTCATAGTGTTTCGGCCCATTTTGGCGGGGAAATATTTGCCCATAGCTGGGACCCTAACAGGTGCTACCACTCCGGGTCAGAGTGGACCTGGGAACATCAGCAATTAAGAGGTGGTTCCACGCTCCTCAAAACCTCTTAATCAGAGGCCTTGCTATCGGGTGTAGTTTATCGTCTTACCCAGGACGCGCATGTAGTTTATCGTCTTATTCAATACAGTTTAAAATTTGTCTTTTTTTGTAAAGTTTTTCTTGTCCTAAGTATTATCGTTCATTAACTACCGTCGTTTGATTATTCTATTCAGTAACCTTCCCTAGGTTACAACAATAATAATTAGCGGTACCTGTGAAAATTCCAAAATTTTACAGTTTTTCATTGAAATTAAGAATTTTGAGATCTTTTACCTTCATGGAATATAAACATTTTAAATGAGCGTTTTATAGAATAATTACAATTATTTTCTTTCACGGTTGTGCATACCTTGCCCTTCTTGATAGCTCTGATGTAGCCTGTAGAAGAAAATCTGTCAGTTCAGGTCTGCTTCTAATCTGTACTGACGGTTCATCATAATTTAGTTGAAGTGGGGAAAAAAAAACAGCAACGAAATACCACATTAATCGGTTATGTCAAAACTTACATCTTTTCATTTTAAAATGCATTTAAATATGAACGTCTGTACATACTTTGGAAAAGAGATCGTTATGGTTCTAAAAGAGTTGATGCTTTAAAACGAAAATCTTGTATATTTAAAAAGTAATTTTTTGCACGATTAGAAATACATGAAGATCTCTTTCCATGATACGGCGCAGTATATAAGACCGCAATACCAAATGTTAAGGGGTCTCCCCTTTTCACACAAATGGACTCACACAAGGTATACATATACTACTACCAGTGAATACCCGGAGAGTGAAGGAGTCGAGACGGAACGACAGAAGAGGAGTAGAGTTCAGTAGTAGTAGAGTAAGTCACACACAGAGACGCCGACAAGCGTCACAGCGAGCACGTAGACTCAGTAAGGAGTCATCCGCGATACTTCAATACCAAGACTGTATATATATATATTAGTGCTACTAACCCGCATTCCTGGATCAACTAACCCGTATTACCAGTTTTTATTATTACGTTAATACATTTATTTTCCTTATCCATTCCTGGCGTTTGTTATTCATTGATATCGGATTTCATCCCGAAATCCACAACACCAAAATATATTTTTGATGCATGTCATCGCCTGGATCCAACTGTAATGACAAAGCGTAACGGTCGTTCGAACTAAAGAACGGAGGCCATAGTTATCCTGTTTTCATTTTTTGATTAATCTTAATTTTTAAGTTAATTATTGAATAAACTCATGGCGAGTTCTACAACAATAGAAATTCACCTATGGCATTGTTAAATATTTGAGTTTAACAACTTCAACAAAATTTTGGAATAACGATCATGAAAAGATTTAAAATTGATAACCTTTTCCATTTTCACTGAAACGACCGTTGAACACTTCTTTCTTTCTTTCTTACTTTCTTGGTGAAGCTAAGTAGCTTCTTTGATACGTCATTTCTGTTTCAATCAAAATGGAATCGTCCATTATATTTGAGGAATTGGCAGGAAACATTAAACACTTCAATTTTCTTTCTTTCTTTCTTTCTTTCTTTCTTTCTTTCTTTCTTTCTTTCTTTCTTGATGAGCCTAAGTAGCTTCTTTGATATGTCATTTCCGTCTCTATCAAAACGGAATCGTCCATTATGTATGAGGAATTGACAGGAAACGTTAAACACTTCTATTTTCTTTCTTTCATTTTCTCGCTGAAACCAAGTAGCATATCCTATATATCCTTTACGTCTTTTCACAATGTCAAAACGGAATAGTCCATTATTTATGAGGTATTGACAGGTCGTAATGGTCGCGCGAAGGAACTAAGGAACTAAGTAACTGAAACCTTTCAAATGACTTCAGACACTCTTCTCTTATTAATTCCATTTTTCTCCTCATTTTATATCAAAAGGAATTTCGCATAAGCTCGCTATTTACCATTCTTTATTCTTCCTGGCTCAAGGGCTAATTTACGTGAAGATAAGGTTTTCATTGGTTCAAAACAATTACACATAGACTCGCGAATTTATTTCCTCCTTCTTTTTAGCTCATTGGTCAATTTATGCGAAGGCAAGGTTTTTATTGCTCTAAGGAAATTAATTTCCATCTTTTTTCTTAGTCCTCCGAATTTGAAGGGAGTGGATAAAAGGAGTAACTATTATTTCACATTTATTGCACCATCTCTTTATTTATTTATTTATTTATTTTACTAAAACCAAACCGCATTTCTGAGATGTCTTTTCTTTCTGTCCTCGCGATCCATAGTCCATAGAGAATTATAGATATAGATATACTTATATAAAATTATTTTGTTTTACGGGATACCAACCTCAATGGTTATTTAATGCTGACAATTTTTTTTTATTTCTGCTAATATTCTGTTTTGTCAAAATCTGTTTCTGGTAATACTTTTCCTTTACTTTTCCTTTAAAATTGTATTGCTGGTAATAATTTTTCAAAAAAAGTATTGCTGGTAATAGTTAACTATTTGCCCATAGCTGGGACCCTAACAGGTGCTACCACCCCGGGTCAGGGTGGACCTGGGAACACCAGCAATTAAGAGGTGGTTCCACACTCCTCAAAACCTCCTGATCAGAGGCCTTGCTGCTGGATGTAATTTATCGTCTTACCCAGGACGCGGATGTAGTTTAACATCTTACCCAGGACGATATATAAATTTAAATGTATAATAATAAATAATATTATTGTCATAATTTAAACTATTTATTTTTATTAAAGTTTTTATGAAAGATGTATATCCAAGAACAGATAGTAAATAGTAAGATGTTGCTGAGAGTTATAATGAACAGGAAGTAGTGGAGAGCCATTGTCGCCAACAATTTAGACTCAAAACCGGCATTGAAGAATTATCTATCAAACAAAAAGAAAAAAATTCATCAAAATCGGATGCAAACTGTAGAAATGCATAAACAACGTTTGATCACACACACACACATACATACATACAGACACATTTTGAGAATTATAGATATATATTGTAAATTATACACATTAAAATATTTATGCATATAAACCCCCACAATCCAGACAGACATGCGCGTATCGATTTTTATACATAAACTTTTACTTCATTGCGAGTATGAACAAGGAGTAAGCTAAAGATTAGGTTAATGTGAAGCAAGAAATTTTTAAGAAAATAAGGATTTGATAGAAAAATAAAGCCTCATTATTTATGAATCCTTGGTATGGCGTAAACTACTAACTAATTAAGGAACGAAGGAAAAAGCAGTAATTTAATAGTAATACCAATCAGAAGAAAAAAATGATGGTGATGATGATGAGGAGGAAGCATTCCAAAAAGAAGTTGGAAAACTTTAAATCGAAGAAGTATCCATCTGCTAAACAATCATATCTAAATTCAGCTAGACTATTGAGAAGTTTGCGGAAATATTGAGAAGACTTGTTGTCATTTTATCTCCAGGACAGAGACACCAGATATCACAAGATTGAATAATAATAATAATAATAATATTAAGAATTGTTGTTGTTTTCCTTTGAGCTATTTTTATTCTCTTAATAGTGGGCGTGAAGGTGGGGGTGTAAAAAGGTATTTCTTCAATGGGCAACAAACCGGGTCTTTGAGGCAAGCAACAGAAGAACCCCGAGAGTCTCACCTGTCAGACTGAGTACTTGTTTGTATCTCAGACAAGATGATCTTCTCCCATTTTTGTGGGTGGGGAAGAAGGCGAGATGCTGTTTTTTCTGTTCAGTATTTTTTCTTTTCAATATTTTTTTCATTTTTGACTTCCATACATGTATTTGTAAAAATCTTTTTTGTTCTAATATAGATTGTTTACTTTTTCTCTCTAAGTTTCAGGATGTTTTGTAGCAGTCCGTGTCAGATCAGAGAAGGGAACTAAAAATTCGGGAAAATATCAAAACGGAAGGCGGCGAGGTCATAGCACGCACCCATCTAGGCGCACACACGTATAGGCAACTAGCAGTATAACCCGTCGTTGACCGGGCCTTTCATTACTGGGAAGTTTTGCCGTTCAATTGGAGAAATTCAAGTTTAAATTCAGCCCACCCGAAAATCAATATTAATAACAATATTTGGGTTGCAAATGATGCACATGCCCACGTTGGGGGTTAAAATTTGAATGGGGAGAGTGGTGGCTCTGAAATGGGAACTGTATAATAATAAATAATATTATTGTAATAATTTAAACAGTTTATTTTTATTAAAGTTTTTATGAAAGATATATATCCAAGAACAGATAGTGAACAGTAAAACGTTGCTGAGACTTATAATGGGCAGGAAGTAGTGAAGAGCCATTATCGTCAACAATTTGTACTAAAAATCAGCACTGAAAAATTATCTATCAAACAAAAAAATTAATCAAAATCGGATGAAAACTGTGGAAATGCATAAACAACATCCGATCACACATACACATACATACACATTTTGAGAATTATAGATACAGATTGTGAATTATTTACATTAAAATATTTATGCACGTAAACACCCCACTATCCAGACAGGCATGTGTGTATCGATTTATATGCATAAACTTTTACTCCATTACGAGTATGTACAAGGAGTAAGCTAAAGATTAGTTGAATGTAAAACAAGAAATTATTTATTAAAAAATAAGGATTTGATAGAAAAATAAAGTTCTATATTTCCTTCTGTGTTTTCTGTACATTTTTAGAATATTCATCGAGACGTGCATATCGCTGGTTGTCTTGACAAAAGAAAAATCTGAAGCCTCAGTTCAAATTCACAGAACCTTTCAGTAACTTCGTATTCTTCTCTTGTGTATGCCATAAACTTTCAGAGGGTGAGCAGTGTGGCTCTCCCCAAGTTCCTTTTTTTGTTGCTCAAAATAATTCATTACTACTTTATGACCATTTTTTCTTTCTGTCTCTTATTCTGACATCCATTTACACAGACTTATCGATAGGTTATTCCCTCAGTATCTGTCTATATTTCTGAGATGAGGTATCATTTACACTATTTAAATTATTCGAAATATTGTCCTCATCTTTGTTGCCATATTTGTCACAACGTTTAGGCCGTTGTAAGCTATAGCTTTCTTCAGGTGGTTGGAATGTCGAACTGAACCCTCTATTTCGCTTGCTGGGTTAGACTGTTCCAACTATGTTTTCAACTATGTCACTCGTCTTCACTATGCCCGTTTGTGTGTTAAATTCTCCAAGCCCGCTATCCTAATTATGTGGTAAAGGAAAGCCAGAAGAAAAGACTAACAATCAATTGTAAGATTACATAATGTATGTTTGTCAGTAGAAAGAAACAACCTAAGATGCAAATTACAAAATGGAGATGGCAAAATCGAGCAACTATAAAACATTTAAATATCTGAGAAGTGTTTTAACAGAGGACAGGAAGTTTAAAAGTGTCCGGACAAGCGTGACGCAATGAAGAAGAAGCAGGGCGCCCGTCAACCTCCACCACTGACGGAAGATTCAGCAAGTCTACCCAATTTAACACACAAGGCTTGGGTCAACCCGTAGCATTCCAAAGGTGCCGCACGCTAGGATCGTCCCCCTGCAGACCGATAAGTATCATCACCCCATTCATCACTTTTAATCGATTACGTCTCGTTTCGGCGTCTATGATCCGTAAGGTGACTTTTGAGACCAACAGTCGATACATACATACATACATACATACATACATACATACATACATACATACATACAGGGCTCTATCCTTGGACATATGGCGTTTCTTATATTTATCAAAGACCTTCCCATTGTCATCAGTTCCTAACTAGGTGACCTGCTGGATATTTATGCTGATCACACAACTATTTACTCCTGTCTTACTATTAAGGCCCAACAAATTAAAACCGGCAGCTGCTCTCGAAAATGACCACCATTCAGTTGTTAACTGGGGCAAGAAACGACTTTTAAATTTTAAGGCCACCAAAACGAAACTGCTATCTTTTAATCATAATCGAGAACCGATTTGACTTTCATTAGCATTAACCTCCAGGAAAGCGTTGTCCTCGTTTCACATGTTTCACAGTCATGAAGTGGAGTGATTATATTGAATCACTTGCTAGGTCTACTGCTAGGAAAGTTGGTTCATTGTGTGGTGCCAGACAATTTTTCTCAGTAGAATATATCTTGCAGATTTATACGGTGGAGTAATGGATAGCGGCTCGGGTTGAAGAATCGGAGAGCCGAGTTCGAATTCCAGCCGAATCCATTACAATCATTTACGTGCTAATACCCTTGGGAAAAGATATGAATCCTCTTCTTCTCTCTCCAGCTATGGTCAAATAGCAGGACAGATCGGGTTCTATAGCCTTGGATGGCAACTGGTCTACCGCAGAAAGAAATGGCAACCTACTACGGGAAAAAAATCTGCCTCGTCAGTTATTTATCGAAAGATACATGATCGCCTAAGCGTGTATCCCGCATGGTACATAACTGACTGACTGCCACTGCTAGTCTGTTTCACCTGATATATATCTCGAGATTCACGAGAAAATTCTACGAAGGGTCTGTAATGTTATTGGTGCTGACCTGTCATGTCGACTTCAGTCATTTTCATACTTCAGTCACTTGGCTTCTTTCTGTCTTTTCTCTAAATATTTTCATGGGATTTGTTCTAATGATCTCTCCTCATTGCTATCCCGACTGCATAAATTTAAACGTATTACAATATTGACAATCAAGTCTCATCCGTAACCGTAAGTTCTATTCTAATACTTTCTCTTCCCGTTTTTTATTTTTTTCTTTCCACCATCTTGATTCTCTGCCACCTCATTTTTTCTCAAACATATAAATGCAGCGTTAACTGCTATCTGCTGTCTTCTTGAAACACTGTTCTTTTATTGTCTTTTCTCCTCATTAAAGTCTTATTCTTTTTCACTTCGAATAATCCCTCGTGTGTTACTGGCATTCTTGGAGTGAAAAGATAAAATCAACATTTTGTGATACCAACGAAAACCCGTTGCCACTTTTCTGATGTCAACAAATACCCGTTGTCACTTTCGTACTGATTGTTGTCGTAGAGGCTTTGTAATCACAGATACAACGATAGTACGCCGTTGAACAATACTGGTGTCAGGCACCTTCGAATAAGACAAGCAGTAATAGTACTTGCTTGATAATACACGATCGAAATAGTAATCTTATAGTGATCCGAATAGAGAAATAGAATAGTGAATAGAGAAGAGAATAGTGGCCCGTTTAGTAATAGAGGATAGAATAGAAATAGCGATCCATATAGTATAGACGATAGACTAGAAATGCGATCAATTGGACGTCACGCCACTTCCTACTTATTCGTTTCCTCTATGGTCACGTGGTCTACTTAATTAAATAATGGGATCGCTCGTGTTTGCGGCAGCGTCACTTTATTCCTATATAACTCAACATATATATATATATATATATATATATATATATATATATATGGTGACCCCAAAAAACGGGAATTTTTGAAGTGCGTATTGCCAGACATGAGCAAGTACCAACACTGCGAGACAGTGACCTTGAGCAAGTAAACATTTCGCCATTTTAGTAACGAGAATGAAATTCACAATATCCCAGCTGAGATGTTGCAGCAGTCAATGAGGAATCTCAACAGCAGATTTCAAGAATGCATTCGTACAGGAGGACGCCATCTACAGGACGTAATTTTAAAAAAATGAAAATTCCATCATTGTTTCTTAAATGGCATGTTTTAAGGTTTCAATTACTATGAATTAAATATTTTTCTTCCATTACTCTTGTTTTTATTGGATTGTTAAAAGTTCCCATTTTTTGGGGTCACCCTGTATATATATATATATATATATATATATATATATATATATATATATATATATATATATATATCATACGTATTCAGATCAAGGTTTAGGTTATTAGCAATTATAAAATTTACTATTAACATAAAAATGATGCGTCCAATCGTTTTCTTACGTTTTACTGCATTGCTTCCACGTACGGATTACACGCATTTGTAAGGATATTCAAAGTAAATTCAAGCCGTGTAAAAGAGAATAAAACATTTGTAATTTATTGCCAATTGAACTGGTTTTCTGTCAGTGAACCATTCACCTCTTCTTATTGAGATTACCATTGCCCGACTCCTCACCTTTTCCCCTTATGTCTAGCAAAACAAATATCGCGAGAGTCTTGGGAACAAATTCTGCATTATTTTTTTTGTTTCGTTTTAGCGTCAGACTTATTTGAACCAGATTTCGCAATTATATTCTGGATTAAAAATCACATAAAATCAAATGTCAAGAACGAGTGATTTATTTCACGTTGATAAAATAATGAGTCCAATGTTTGCGAAAATGATGACGAAAAGTCGTTAGCCTAAGCGATAATATTGCACTGTCATTTGTAACAATTGTGATGTATAAAATGCAGCAAACAATAAAGAATTTGTTCACTTTAATCATAACAGCTTCAATCAATGACAACGAGTTCGTATTTAGATGAGGACAGAACATGAGTAAAGGATTATCACGAATAAAACTGGAATTTAAAAAAAAAATATCACCTGACGCATAGCGAGAAAACAACTAAGAAAGCACGGCGTTAATGAATGTGAGAAAATATGAGAGATAGAAAACATTATTAAGGACAGAAAACAATGAGAGAACAGGAATTAAGGAGACAGAAGATAAAGATTGACATTGCGTTTAAATTTATGAAGATCAAATTTGACTGGGAAGCTAGAAGAGAGTTGCTAGAAGTGAGAATTGCAAGAGACAACCTGAGAGTTACATCAAGCCATTTCAACTGTAAAATGAAGAGACCTTTTTACAGTTGAAATGGCTACATGTAATGACTATACATTTAAAAATAAGGATCATATCAAATACATTATATATCCATAGAAAATCTTTAAATTATCTCTAGCATTTAATCTAAAGTATGTGTATATATCTCAATCCAGCGAATATTTCCTCCCTTGACTATTCAACAGATGTGTTGGTTCGACATGAATTACAAAAGCGACTCTCCTGAATGAATGTCACGCCATAATGGTTAACAAATTGATTTCACTGACGATTTAATAGTAATAGGAAGGAAGTCTTGTTAAACTTTTTAGTTGGATAAGTTTCAATTTTAAACTTTTACCTATCTGACAAAGAGGGCTTAATGGTAGACCATTTATTTGATTGTATAATTTGGTTGCAAAGTACAATATACTAAAAAGTGCTGGTAAGCACTGAAAAAAATAAAATTTATTACTGATAGTCCAATAAACAGTTAATTGAATCTGAATCCCAAGGTTATTTTTTTAAACATTTCACGCTGAGTAAAGCAATGAAGCCACTAAGATGCAAAGGGTTACTGAGTGTGAGAGAATATTTGAAAAAGTTAAACATTAAAAAAAGAAGAATGAAAGAACAGGAATTAAGAAGACAGAAGATAAAGATTGACATTGCATTTAAATTTATGAAGATCAAATTTGACTGGGAAGCTAAAAGAGAGTTGCTAGAAGTGAGAATTGCAAGAGACAACCTGACAGTTACATCAAGCCATTTCAACAGTAAAATGAAGAGACCTTTTTACAGTTGAAATGGCTACATGTAATGTCTTTACATTTAAAGTTAAGGATCATATCAAATACACTACATATCCATAGGAAATCTTTAAATTATCTCTAGTATTTGATCTGAAGTGTGTGTATATATCTCAATCCAGCGAATATTTCCTCCCTTGACTATTCAGCAGATGTGTTTGTTCTATATGAATTATAAAAGCAATTTTCTGTCAAGAATCCCTAGCTCCATAACAGAAACACCAAACTAGATATAATAGCAGGAATTAAGAAGCTAGAGGATAACGATTGACATTGCAGTTAAATGTTTGAAGATCAAAGTTGAGTGGAAAACAAGAACCGGAAAGAGATTTTGTTGTAACCTAGAAAAATTACTGAATGAGAAATAACCAAAATGGCGGTTGGAAATGAAAATGGTATTGTTTATAACATCAACAAAATACAATACTCGCCAGCGGCGTGAAGTAGGTAAACCACTGCTAGTGGTGAATTACTTAGCATATTTCCCCACTTACAATAGTGTCCAACGTATTTTGTGCAACGCTCATGTGCCCTTGGGGAAACATGGCCTAGTGGGTAAAAGCTTTGGTAGAAAAGATGTGGCTGCGGCATAGGTAAAAAAAAAAAAAAAAAAAACTTGGGGAGCTCAGTTACAAAGGGAAATAACTGATGAAACTGAGGTATCCGGAAGAGGCATGGCGCGTGGAACTAGAACTGTCTACCCCGGTAGACGAAATGTAGGGTTCGGTTCGAAATTCCAGTCGTTTGAAGAAAGCCGGAGGGTACACGGTCAAAACGTCGTGGATATGACAACAAAGATGAGGATAGCAGTCCGAACAATGGAAATAATGGAAATAAAGACAACGATATTTTAAAATAAACAATACTTGAATAGAAGTCGAATTTCTTTCATTTTGGTATTATAATCCACGTTGGTCTATTTTCTGGGTCTATATACATCTATCATTTTACTTAACTTTGACGGAAACTTACTTACATATGAAAGCACTAAGGTATCATCGTCTTCTTAAGTCTTAATCTCTTTCCTGACATAGACAGATAATTCAGTTAGTAAAACATTAACACAGGAAAGGTACTGCTAACTGAAACTCCAAAATTAAAAATAGGGTGCCCAATTAAAATGATACGGGGTTGTTAATCTACGCCATTTCTTTTGTTTTTGCAACATAGCAAATGATCGGTTTCCTTCGTCTTCGACTTGTGTCATTTGGTTGGTTCTGCATGATGACTGAATGGGAAAAAGAGTTTTAATGAGCCGCGCATCGCAGGTGGCTTGATTAATGCAGTTGCACTAATTAATTGGCAGAGGTAGCTCTTGTCTAATTGCTCTAATGTCTTTTGGGTAAAAATAAGATCCACTTGTCCAAATACTTGAGATTGAAGTGTCAGGTGATCGGGATCGGTTTTGAATTAGGGTAACTCTCTTTGTAAACGAGCACAAAGATATCTTTTGAAACCTCCTAAGTATTTCAATTTAATGACTGGTGGATAGATCTCGTCATACAAGCAAACACTCATGCATATATATATACATACATACACATAAAAACACACACACACATATATATATATTTCTCTTTCTCAATATATATATATATATATATATATATATATATATATATATATATATATATATATATATATAAATAAAAGGCTTAACCACTAATATTCCATGGTTATAATTTATATATTTGATATATATATATTTAATTAAAATTTTCACACACACCGGGTTGTATATTAATATTTTTCCGTTTTATTATTTCAATTAGATCCTAGACTAGTTTCGGCCAGCATATGGCCATCATCATGAGAAAGAAAATTCTGCTTTTTAGTAGCAGTGAACTACAGAAATGAATGACGTGATGTAGAATATATATATATATATATATATATATATATATATATATATATATATATATATATGTATGTATGTATTTGTGTGTGTGTGTGTGTGTGTGTATTCCTCCTTGCTTTGAATATCACTGCCACATCTGATTTGCTGTTTCTGCTGTATATTTAGAGTTTCTTGGTAAAATCTAACTAAGTATCTGCAATGTTATTGCTCTTGACCTGGAATCTCGGCTTCAGGCCCTTTCCCATCGCCGTAATGTAGATTCCCTGTGCCTTTTCTATATATACTTTCATGGTAATTTTTCTGATAAACTTTCCGCTATGGTAACTAGACTTTATGTATTTATGCAGAGTACTAGATTGTTGGCAGGGTCTCACCATTTTGCAGTTGAAAGGGCTATAAGTAATCGTAAGTTCTATGTTAAGAGTTCCTTCTATCGCACTTGTCTCTTCCGGCTTCTTTATTCTCATTCAACTTTGATCTTCAAAAGTTTAAATGCAATGTCAAGCGTTATTTACTTTCTTCAATCCTGTTCTTTTATTGTCCTTTATCCTTTGTATTTTTTCTGATATTCACTAACACTCAGTAATCTCTTACATACTAGTGTGTTTATTCCCTTGCTTGGCGTGTAATGATTTTTAAAAAAAGGACACTGAGGTCAACCCCGTGCGGCGACAGTCTATTTCATGCTTGAACGCAACATGCTTGAACGCAACATCAATGTTTGTTTAGGATAAATAAATATAAAAGTCAAACATCTCCCTCGAAGTACTTCTGGCACCTAAAAGAATCCAATAAAACACCTACAGTAAAATGGAAGTTAATAAGAAGAGCTAGAATATGTAGGTCATTAAATGACCCATGTCCTTTATGCATACATGAGAAACTATATATTACTAAGTTTATAAAAAATAAAAATTTACTGAATCAGAGAAATGAAATGGCTATTTTATGTCGTCATTGTCAAAAATTTTCTTTAAATAATCTTTAAAAAAAAAAAAAAAAAGAAAAAAGTTACCTGATAATATGCATACTCATATTTGATGGGAATAAATAATTTTAAATAATGTAAGTAATTCTATTACATTTACTTGGTTTATAAAGAAATATAGCCGATTAAATTTAAAAGTTAAATTTGAAAGTAGAATTTTTAAAAATGTTTTAAAATTGAAATTAAATAAAACGGATTCTAATCTAAACATCTTTCAAAATTCTAATTAAATAAAACGTACTATAACCATAACACCTCTCTCAAAGCAATTCAAACACTGAAAAGAATCCAAGTGAACACCTAAAGTCAAATGAAATTAATAAGTTACAATATAATAGTGAACATTAAATGTCCTTTGTACATACATGGGGAAATTTATATTACTAAATCCATAAATAAAAGTTTACTGAATTAGTGAAATAATTTAGCCACCTTTGCCGTCATTGTCATAAAGTTTACATAAAAAAAAAAAAAAATAATAATCTGGCAATATACATATTTACTTATACTCGATAAGAATAAATAATTTTAAATACTGTAAGTAATTCTAATACATTTACTTGGTTTTAAAAAGAAGTATAGTATATTAAATATTAAAAATAATTGTTTTAGAAAGGTGGTTAAAACATATTCTAGCCTAAACAGCCCCTCAAAATCTTTAAATATACAAATAGAAAAAATACCATAAGAATTTTTGCCGTTAGAAAAAAACCCAGATGACATGAATTTAGCGGATGTCAGAATTTGTTAAAAGATACATCCCTACCCATCCCTAAACATAACCCCGCTTTCAAATGTAACTATTAACTGATACAACGAAAATTAAAAAATTGAACCCTCTACCACCCCTTGTCTAGATGAATGGATTTATCGGTAACCTTTGAAACCCTCAATTATGAATCTTTGTAGTGCCGTTAACAAACGTAAATTTTAAAAAATAAGTTACTCCAAAATTCGCTTGATGAGGAAATGGAACTAATGTCTTTGGTTTAATAACAAAATTAAATTCAAGGGTTTTAGCTTCCATTTCTGAAACATGGTTATCACTGTGTAGCGGTAAAACCATATTTTAAATCTATTAGTTTATAATATATATATATATATATATATATATATATATATATATATATATATATATATATATATATATATATATACGGAGAGAGAGTGTGAGAGAGAGCGAGATAGAGATTGATAGATAGATAGATCAGTGTGATTCTGTCGATGCTAATGAATTCCTTTAAAGATCACAATGCATAATTACTTAGCCATTGTAAAATCTTGTTATGCAATTCATATAGTGTCTTGCGATATAAAAATACCCATTCAAGTACACAAACACAATCAGTTCTACACAGATATATTCCTCCTTGACGTAAGCTGAGACATCACCTTATAATCAAATATTTCATCACTAATCATTACTAACAATAAAAAAAAACAAATAGCAAAAAAAACAAAAAAAATGACCCATAATAACAAATATTCGGAAGCCAAATAAAAATTGTCGATTTTACTCTTGAATATGCTGCGATTTTATGACAAAATTTTTCAAAATAAATATCGTCGGTGTCGGTTATTTCATTGTAAATATTTCCTAGATTGAAATCCTCCATTGACGAAATCCTCCTTTTCAGACAAGGAAACTATTCACTACTAAAATAAACATACAATAATACTCTATTCTAAATGTTTGAATAAGCATTTGAATTAAAACTAGAATAATTTTGTTAAAATTCGGCGCTTCTCGACGAAAAGTGACGGAATAGCGTTTCTCTTTGTCGCTTTAAACTCAATTTACATGGCGACGCTGAATTTTTAGAGAGAATTTTTTATATGCTATAAAACATGATTTGTTAGCCTCATTTGTTTTATGGGCCATAAAATATACTTTGTTATCCTAATTCGTTTTAAAAGCCTCATTCGTTTAATATGCCCTAAAATATGAATTTGTTAGACTAATTTGTTTTATTGGCCATAAAATAAGACATGATTTCTTGCCGTAAAATCAACTCATAGATGATACAATAGGCTAATCATCAATGAAGTGCAATGTTTATTTATACTACATGCTTGATGACTTGCTTTAAATCATGCCCTACTGACTATGACATTTTGGAGATGATGCCATGGATGAGATTTTTATTCTATGTGCTGTGTACCTTCAGGGCGTGTGTGAAAATGGCTCTCCACAACTTCCTAACGTTTGTCGCTCTAAGTAAGGCTTGTTTCTACTGTTACTCATCATTTCTGTTGTGAGAACCATTTACATAGGCTCGTTATATAGGTTACTACTTTTCATCTTGCCTTCAGTATGTCCTGTGAGTGTCAGATTCTCCAAACCCTCCTTCCTCATGTGCCCTAGGCATTTCTACTGTTTATTTTATTTTATTTTGCTTTCCATTATCTTTAAAACTTCGCCATTGCACACATGTTAAATTCATGTTTATTCTCAGCATCCGTCTGCAGAACTACATTTCCGTTGTCTGAAGTCTCTTCTTTATCTGCGAAAATATTGTCCAGCATTAACTGCCATTCGGGAGGATCGATATTACATAAGAGGTCGGTACTATTTTCGTTGTTTCTAATGAAATTTTCCTGTTTCTTAATACTTTGCTTAGATTTTAGAAAGCATCGTTTGCCATTCGAATGTGCCTTCGGATTTTGGTGTCGCATCTTCCGTCCTCTGTTTAACCATTTCCAAGAGATTTAATCTTTTGTACTTGCTTGATTTGGATGTCCCCAATTAGTTGTGCGCATGTTGGTCTTTTCCTGAAGCTAACAAACATACATTCTGTCTTCTTACAATTGATGATTAGTCCTTTCTTCTCGCTTTTCTTCAGTACCTTCTTCAGGTGTACTTGTCGTTTCCTTTTTATTCCTGGTATGAACACTGTCATTGGCATATATTATATTGTTAAAATTTTGGTCGCCAATAATGAATCCTAGTAGGACTTCTAATTCACGAATTGGAATTTGTGGAGACATAAGAGGGACAGAAGACGAGGAGAACTTAACGCGGACAAGGCCGAACGCAGACAAGAGAAGCAGGTGCAAAACAACGAGTGATCTACTTGTAGAAGAACTTCAGTAAATTGATGTCAAGAAAAAAAAAACACAACAAACAAAGCGAGGTATTAAACGAGCAAAGGTTACTTGAAACGGAAATAAAGTTTGAGATGGTCTGATCACCAACGTCTTGTAAGGAGCTGGCAATTAGGCATTTCAACTTGGCAGAAAGTTCACCAGACAAAACTCACAGTTCATAATTACTGCGTAACAGGTTTTAATATCAAAGGATATACCGTACTTGCGAGTGTGATCCAAACATTGACACACACACACGGGCACTCGCACACATACACACACACACACACACACACACATATATATATATATATATATATATATATATATATATATATATATATATATATATATATATATATATATAGGTACCTCCAGTCAATTTTTCGATACCTAAATTTTAAAATGGATTTTTAAAAATAAAGAAAAAGCATTCTTAAAGATTATATGTTACCTTTACTTGAAAGCTAAAGGATTAAATTTATTATTTTCAGTAAGTAAAATATTCTGGTATAGTTGAGATAGAAATTATATAGATTGGAATGTCAAATATATGCTCGATTTAAAAAAAAAAAAATTCTTAAAAGCGGCCATTTTCTTAAAGTTTAAGAAATTTGTAAACAAAAAAAATTTCGAATTTAAAATTCTTCCTAAAATAAATTATATATTTCTGTCACGTT
>OZ038476.1:73915161-73935161 GCA_964036315.1 Acanthosepion esculentum
TAGATTGGAAGTGAAGTCTTATGATCCAGCGTCCTTTAAAAGGGCTATGGTGAAATAAATTATTACATGGATCCTTAAAGTGATCTGTTTTTCTTTAAATTATTAGCTCTGAATTTACATTGAGCTCTCAGGACTTCATCCTCCTTGAGACTACCTATACGGATTACCAAATTTTTGTAACTTAAATATATATATATATATATATATATATATATATATATATATATATATATATATCAGGTCGACGATTGAGTCTAGCATGAAACAGCCTGTCGCCTCTGAGTGTTGACTTCAATGTTCACTTTTATATTTATATTTACATACGCCCTATCTCTGATATTGGGCACTTTATCCCATGAATATACCATACTTTAAAACTATATATATATATATATATATATATATATATATATACTGAGAAGGGTAAACCAAAAATAATACTACGCATTTCATTATGTAGCTTACTTGACTTTCTTAGTTAGATGAGATTTCCTTGATGAGCGGGATTCGTCGCTCTTCCTTTTTTAATTAATTGATTCTCTAATATGGAGGACGGGGTGATTACTGGGTACGTCTACGAAACTCTAAAGTTGAAGATGACGTCAATCAGCTAAATGACAAACTTTATATTTGTATTAATACTCTCTCTCTCTCTCTCTCTTTCTGTAACTGTAAATATATATCATAGTAAAGAAAGATTATTCACCTATGCTTCTCATAATATGTAGTTATAATAGACCGATGAAAGAAATTCGAGATAAAAAACAAAAAAAATAATAATATTGATAATAAAATTAATAATATTTATTGTATATTAGTCGGCCTTTTGACCAAAAAGAAGCATGGTGAGAAATATATTAAAAAAAAGATGGCTTTGTCGAAATGATCTAGGGATGTCGTCTCTACATGATTCTTCAACAGCTACAATGAAAACGAGGCTTCAAAGAATTAAGCAGTTGTTGAAACGGATTCATGATGGCTCGGTGAAAAACATCATCTTCACTGATGAAAAGCTGTTCATTGTTTAATAGACTTTTAATCATCAAAATGATCGTGTTCTTTCAACAAGTTGTCAGTCAGTTCCTCCCGCTTCAGGAAAATGCCTCAAAACCCAGAAACCGGCATTGGTTATGGTTTAGTAGTCTTTTCAGAAAGAGGAATGTCTCCTCTTGTTTGCATGCCTCAAGGGATGAAGACCAAACAAGGAAGTGCACATAGAGGGCATCTTGTCAGGTGAACTGAAGCCGTGCTTCAATTCCAATTATAGTGATCAGCATTGGACAATTCAAGACGAAGACCAGCCATAATAATGGCTAAAGTTATAGCCGAAAGCGGTCGGAACTATAAAACATTTGTACAGTTTTTACATACTCTTTGTCCAGAAAAGAAAGCTCTTGTTCGAACACAAGAAAAATTAAATAAAAAGGTTAACCGTAGAACCTTGTCTGTCGTTTTTAATGAAACATGCATATATATATATATATGTGTGTGGTTAATCGGAACTCCATTAACGATATCTTTCCAAATTCTTCAGTCTTGCATTGCCGTCTCAATATCTCCAACGTCCAACCCTAAGTCTCAAGCCATGAGGTTTGAATTTGCAACTGGGTAAGCAAGGGCAGGAACACTGGTGCAGTTAGTGGACGTCATGATAGTTCTACCAGGAGCTGATAAAAAAATGTGGGACGCCAATCATATATATATATATATATATATATATATATATATATATATATATATATATATATATATATATATATTGAATCATTCATACAAAAAAACAGATTAGTGAAGTTAATGATATATATGGCGAGAATACATCTTCGCAAACAAATTTATTAAAATTACATTAACCCACTAACCTCTAGATGAATCTTATGATCCCTGTTTTTAATAAATTCGTGCTGTATAAGGTCTCTTTTTGTTAGTACTTTCATCTGTTCATACAGACATAATCAGGAATGGAAATTGATTTTTTTTATACATCCAGGTAATAACGGGACACGAAATATTAGACTTGAATCAAAATATGTTTTTTTTAAATGTGTTATTGTTAACAGTAAGAAATTTTGGAGCGTGCGGTCGCAACGCTAAGGTTGAATTTTTTGAATATATGGTAATTGTTCGGATTAACTATTTGCTGTGGTGACTAGACTTAATGAATTTGATCTGAGTACAAGACTGGTGGTCTCACCCATTTACTATTGAATTAGCGTAGTACAACCGTAAGTTCTATGCTAATAGATTCTTTTCTCGCACTTCCCGCATGTGGATCCCTCTTACGGTTCTCTGCGTTCTAGCCAACTTTAATCTTCAAAAACTTAAAAGCAAAGTCAATCGATATATATATATATATATATATATATATATATATATATATGAGATAAGGATACATGTTTTATATATCAAGAACAGTATTGAGAAAATTTTATGACAGATTCCCACATGACCTCAGACGCAACACGAAGGCCTACATCAAGTGACCTGAGAAGGCAGTGCTGCACTGGCAACATGACTCTGGATCATGCCACACAAGCAGGAGAAACCAGTCATGGCTGTCCAAGAATTTCTGCAACCACATCACGCCTTACATCTGGCCACCTAACTCCCCAGACTGCAACCCATAGATTAAGTTTGTGACGCAGTTGACAGAGAGACTAACAAAACTCTTTGTAACACCAAAGATGAACTGAAGGATTGTGGCAAGATTCACCAACTTAAACAAGGAGTCCGTCCAGAAGAGTTGTAGGAGCAACTTCCGTAGTTGAAGCCAATGGTGATTCTATTGAAAGAATTTGTTCTTTAGTATTTCAAGTATTTTGTGTTATTTTGTTAAATATATGAGTTAAAATGAGATGGCAGTGTTATTTGCATTTTCTTTTCGTAAAATTAGACGACAATTTATCCATCGCTCCCTGTATGTGTGTCTTCGGTTGTTTGGAAAATAATTTCTGATTTTGAAAAAAATCTTTTGTGATCTATTGTATTATTATAATAGCTGCAGACATAAAACGTTATTCATTCTTAATGATTAACGTGTCCGCTGTTAATTTTATTACGATCTCTTTCACAATTTGACATTAAAACCTTATATAACCCTCATCTTAAAAACGACTTTCCAAAACCTAAATTCACCAAACGAATATTATGCGACCGCCATTGGCGTTATCCATTACAGTTTTCTTGAATCTAACCAGAGCATTACTGTCGATGTTTAATACCAGCAACTTGATGAAATGCACATTCAGTTAAGTAAGTTGCGACTGACACTGGTTAATCGACGAGGTCAAATCCTGTTTCATGTTAATGCTCGGACACATGTTACCAGCAGGATACTTCAGAAACACACCGACTTCGGATACGAGATTTTGCCACGCCCAGCATATTCCTCTGAATTCCCAATTGACTATAATTTTTAAAGTATCTTTTAAATATTTTATGCCAAAATGCATTCGTTGCAATGACACAGAAACGGCATTCAAGACTTTCGTGGCGTTCAGAACTTTAGGGATTTATCATAAGAGAATAAATTACTTTGTAACTCGATGGTAGAAATTTATAAATGTCCATGGTTCATATTTTGACTGATTTAATCATGTTTTTAAATACATTAATTCAGGAATAAATGTTGATTCAAAAATCGGAGATTATTTTCCGAACAACCTAATATATAAAATGACACAAATACGTAAAATGACACATAGACGTAAAATGACACATAGACGTAAATTTATATAATTTAACGTATGTCAAGATTTTTTTTTTAAACATTTCACTACCAAGCAAGGCAACGGAGCCACTAAGACGCAAGTGGCGGGGTACTGAGCGTTCGAGAATATTTTAAACAAATATACTAATAAAGAGAGAAAACAATAAAAGAACAACAATTAAGAAGATAACGATTGACATTGCATATAGATTTTTGAAGAAAAAAGTTGTCTGGGAAACAAGAAACCAGAAAAGAGTTCCACAAGCGAGAGGTGCAAGAAAAGAAACTGTTAACATAGAACTTACGGTTGCATATAGACATTTTAATTGTAAAAGGGTGAGACCTAGCTGCCGATTTAATACTGCGCTTACATTCATAAAATCGACGTTCCACAGTAAAAACTTTATAAGAAAAATTACCATGAAATTATTTATAGAAAAGACTCAAGGAAGCTACGTTACGGCGGTGGGAAAGGAACTGAAACCGAGATGCCAGGTCAGAACCAATAACATGAATGAGAATAAGTTTATGCAGAATTTTGTTCGTAGGTGTACTTAATAAATATCTAGAGCAAAGGCGATGGTCATGCAAATCGTTTCCTTAGAAGGAGGCATTCGGCATTCAGTGACCGAACAGCCAAGGCTGGCGTCGATTGAAATTTATATAATCTATGTCTTAAAACAATTTCTTTCAGGAAAATCAGTTTTTAAAGTCCAGTAGCTGTTATTGATTTTTTTCCAGTGTTGATTCAAACTTCCTTCCTAATCTTTTGTATCAAACGTCAACATCTTTATTTTTATTTTATCTTCGAGTTACATGCGCTATCCATTTTAGTTGTTGCTATTACAGAAAGTCCTCAAGTGATGTGGTTTCTGTTATTTGCTACAGTATATTGTGATTCTGTAGCGCCAGTCCACGGGATTCGAAAGAAAAAAAAGATAGTCCTCGCTAAGACCTACTGATTTCATTCACTGGAAGCCATTTGAATTTTTTTCTTAATCCACCCCAAGCAAGGCAATAATGCCACTAAGACGCAAAGGGCTACTGGGAGCGAAAAAGAATGAAGAGACTTTAGAAGGAAACGGAAACCCAAACTTAAAAATGAAAGAAGAGATAAATCTCTGCCGCTGTTCAGATGACCGGGGAGGAGTGTGAACAGGACGACAGATGCAGATGAACCTATCTATTCATATTAAGAAAAATAAATAAATAAATAAAGTACAAATAAAATTTCAGAGTTTAGGCGATGTAAGAACTACAGAATTTTAGAGATTGGTCAGTCAGTCTGTCAGTTATGTGCCATGTGTGATACACGGTTAGGCGGTCATGTATCTTTCGATACATGACTGACGAGGCAGATTTTTCCCGCAGTAGATTGCCATTTCTTTCTGCGGTAGACCATTTGCCATCCAATGCTATAGAACCTGGTCTGTCTTGCTATTTACCCATAGCTGGCTGGGTGGGAGGGGAAGAAGAGGATTCATACCTTTCCTAAGGGTATTAGCACGTATGCGAATGTAATGGATTCAACTGGAATTCGAACTTGACTCCCCGATTCTTCAATCCATTACTCCGCCGTGAGATTAGTAGGAACCGAATATCCAATCCTAAACAGAAAATAAGGGATAAACATTTAATCCTATTAAAAAATGTCAAGCCTCTAATCCTTTAAAAAAACGCCCAGTTAGCGCTCCTCAGGATCAGGTTAAAGGCCAAATCACGTTCAATCACCGAAGTTAAGCAACGTCGAGCCTGGTCAGTAACTAGATGAGTGACCGCTTGGAAATGCCAGTTGCTGTAAGCTTGGATATGCGTGTGGAGATAATGGCTCGAAATTGGAAATCAGATAGACGAGTTCCAATTTCATTCGTGTTCGTTATATTCACTTAAGTGTAAATATCTTTGGGAAAGGTAAGAATCTATCTCTTCTCCTGTCAGCTGTGGTTTAGAACCTATCTAAATCCGAGGAGCGTTAACACTGCGGGACTTTTAGTCTGTTATAGATAAGTGTCGGGAATTTTTATTTCATAATAATAATAATAATAATAATAATAATAATAATAACAGCAATAATAATATATAGTCAATAAATTAATGATTCAGATGCCTTATAATTAGACCGATTTTAATGTTTCACCGACTTACCACTTTGTGTCTACAAAACTTCGAAGCTGATCGAAAGAGTCATTTGAATAGTGGTTGATTATTGACCCTTGTTTTTGTTACTCTGTTAATAATTTTCGTAACGAAAGTTCTCTGCACTTGAACATGGTTAAATTCTAGTAATTGTAAGTCTTTTAATAGGTGTTTACTTAACCCAACGCCGCAGTTCGCTACAAAACAAAAGATTTACCGGAAAACTATTTCTCAAATAGACTCGTCAGGTAAATATTTTCATATGCATGTCATACTTTGCGCCAAACTAGTCCATATGTAATTAAAATATCAGCTGTGTACAACGACTTTCTTTGATCAAAAGTCAGTAATGTCTTTGAGGGAATGATGTTTATAGCTCCTAGAGAGGATCAGACTTCTGAGAAACTTGTAAACTGGCGCTAAAGAATCAAAAAGAATTGTGCCAGGTAACAGTAACTACTTGAGGTCTTGTACAACAGCAAAAAAACTAATATGGCAACACATATAACTCGAAAAGAAAATAATGACTTGAACCAGATTTTGATATTTCACACTTCTCTGAAGAAAAGTTGAGGAAGGAAAGCCCCATCTATACCGAAAATAGAATTAACGATGGATTTGATTTTTTGAAAAAATTCTTTTTAGGGAAAATTGTTTATAAATTTGAAACGAAAGTACAACTGACCGCTCGGTCAATAAATACCAAATTATTTTTTTGGTTTTCTTTTTTATAAGGAAACTGCTAATACTCCCATTACCATTGGGATAACCACTGATATATATATATATATATATATATATATATATATATATATATATATATATATATATATATATATATATATATATATATATATATATATATATATATATATATATACTCTTTACCTATGTTACAATATGCAATAGTTCTATGAAAACCACCAACTGTCTCTAGCTGCCCTGATGATGATTTAAGAAAGTCGAAATCTTGTACCATATTTTTTGTACTTTTCTTCCGAACACTTCGATCACTTTTGGACAGAATTTACTCCTTGTTTGACAAGGATTATGCGTACTTTGAATTATCGATAATTAAAATGAATTGTACACACACACACACACACACACACACACACACACACACACACACACACACACACATATATATATATATATATATATATATGTATATATATATGTATTTATATATATATATATATATATATATATATATATATATATATATATATATATATATATATATATATATATATATCCAGGTAAGATGAGAACGGATAGAGTAAATCCAACGTTCGTGACATTTAATTTAAAAGAGTAGAGCAAAATATTAATTATTTTAAGATATTAAATCAAAATCGTGTCAAAAATCGCTACACAACTGCAGTCGTTTTTTTTCGACGCATATCAATGCTCCTCATTAGTCGTTTGTAAATTAATATGTGTGTGTTTGCGTGTTTGCGCGTGTGTCTGTGTTAGCTGAAAATGTGTGTTAGGTTCTAGAGAATAATTGAATAAAGAGACCAAGAGGGAAATCTTTATAAATTTGACACGTTTCGCTGTTTATTTAGGTTCATCTGTAATTTTCTGTGGGAAATTTTCGAGATATATTTCAGTTATTAAATTTTATTTTGCTTTCTTTTTATCGGTTGTGTAGATGTCATGTGTTATTTTGGCGTTCATGTTATTATGACCATCATTATTATAATCCAGTCGCTTTTGGAAACCTCATTTGGCGGACCATGTCAGAAAAATATGATCTGTCTCTTTCCATTGAGGCTAATCTTCTTATGCTGTATGCAGTAAATGTCTTTATGTCTTCTGACCATTTTGTACGTTGCCGATTCTGTGCTTTTTTCCCCGATGATCTTTGCAGTTAGGAGCAACAGCTAATGTTATGTCTATCAGTTTTTCATATGTTTGTTTTGTTTCTATCGGTTGTGTGGAACGTCACGAGTGTATCTCATTACGTCCGTGTTTTACTTTTGCAATGTTACTTTAGTTTAAGTGCGAATTAAATTTTGAAAATAATATTAAAAAAAATGTTGGAATCGAATGTATAATACTAGATCACATCACATGCAAATATTTAAACCTTTAACATTTTCTATTTAGTATTTTTTTTTTAAACCAAAGCAAGGCAGTAATGCCACTAAGACACAAGGGGTTATTGGGAGTGGATGAATTAGAAAACAGAAACATTACTAAGGATCGAGAACAAAAGAAGAGTAATCAGGAAGACAGTAGATAGCGATTGACATTGCATTTAAATATTTGAAGATTAAAGTTGGCTGGAATTAATCGAACCAGAATGGAGTTCCTCTCGCGGGAAGTGCGATAAAAAAAGACTGTTAGCATAGAATTTACGGCTATATCTAGCGAACTCAGCTGTAAATTGATGAGATCTTGACGCCAGTCTAGTACTTTATTTTATTTATTTCAAATTTAATTTCAAGCTAATTGATTAAATCTAATATTTTCTGTAATCAAAATACTTTGTTGTATTTCAAAAACTAATTTAAAACTAATTTGAATAAACTGGAAAGATTTGTTTTGTTAAATAGCGCCATTTTAGTTGTCTTTCCTCGCAATGTAATTCTCTTTATTAAAAAAATCTTCCAAAAAAAATTAAATATATTTTTCTGAAACTTTACATGAGGAATATTGACTGATTAAAAGTATAATGAATCTGATTTGAAACAACTGTTATTTATTGTAAGTTTAAAATATTGCAGAAATGCATTTTATAACCCGACAATAGCTGTTTATTTAACACGTTAGTGGGTTTGTCAGCTTGATGACAGATTGATATATATCTAATGCTGTTCTATGTTAGGTGCTGAAAAGAAATTGAAATAGTGTGAGCGCCTTTTATATATAATTTTAATGAGCACGTTTTATATATAATGATTATATATATAATGATTTATTATTATATTATTATATATATTATTATATATTTTATATTATATTATGATATAATATTATCTGTGTGTTGAGGGATCTCCCCTTTTTACACAAATGGACTCACCCAAGGTATACATATACTACTGCCAGTGAATACCCGGTAGTACGTTAAGTCAAGTCTGACAGTGGTAGCAGTAGAACGTAGAGTCGGTCGAGTAGAATAACGTAGCGGCAAGAGTCACAGTAACAAGCACTTAGACTCAGTAAGAAGTCATACAGAGATACGTCGATACCAAAGACTTTATATATATATTTGTCTACTAACCCCGCATTCCTGGAACTACTAACCTGTATTAGCAGTTTGTATTATTACGTTAATACATTTATTTCCTATATTCATTCTTGGCGTTTGTTATTATTTGATACCGGATTTCATCCCGGAATCCACAACACTGTATATATATATATATATATATATATATATATATATATATATATATATATATATAATGAGTTCTTCATATATATATATATATATATATATATATATATACATGAGCACTTTTTATATTTAATTTTTAAGTACTCAGTATTCTTAAACATTTAAGAAAATATTTTCCGTAATCTAATGTTTTACTGAATTTTAAATATTTTTAGACTGTGAATTTACTATAGTTATCGCTTACATTTTCTGATAATGTCATGTATGGTCGACCGTATATAGAAACTCATCACGTTTATACACAGTAAAAGAAATCGAAATTTTTTAAAAAGTATTTGTGTTTGATGATTTATACTAATCTTTTCAATTGATAATTAAGAAATATAGTTTTCACTGAAGAATATCACCAAACGGGTCAAATTAATAAAGAAGTTTAAAAGGTAAAAAAAATATTTAAATCTTAAGTTATTCAAATTAAAATGTAAAAAACAATGAAGAAAATCTTATTAAAATACATTATTCCTCGACATTTCTTTTTCCTTAAGACAGTAGTGTCCTTAAAATATCTTATTTATAAAAGAAAATTAAAAGCTTTAATGTCTTACTTTTACTGCATTTTTATTTTATGATTGAGAGCAGATTTTTGGTAAATGAGTTATTCTTTGAAAAAAAAAATGAGGATTTACATTCTCTAAGGTGTCCTGTTTTTAAATATGAAGAGGAACAAAATTTAATTTCTGGAAATGTCATTAATTAAGTAAGAAGGTGGGTAACAGATGTAAAAAATATATTTCTGTATATGGAATAATCAAAACGGAGATTTGAAATGAAATGCTAATCTTTATAACATCAACAAAATACAATACTCGCCAGCGGCGTGAAGTAGGTAAACCACTGCTAGTGGTGGACTACTTAAACAGCATATTACTCCCACTTACAATAGTGTCCAGCGTATTTATGAGTACTGATACATACCCTTTAGTGTTCATAGGTACGTTATATAACAGTTATTTACCAAAACTTTTAATGTTCTAGAAACTGATTAAAAAATTAATAAAATAATTAAAAAATATATTGACCTTTCCTCTTAAAAAGAACATAAACATTTTGACGATAAAACTTTTGTTTTATTAAGGCTGGGGCCTTTTTCATCATGATCTGCTCTTGTTTCAACGAATTATTGGAGGTTCCTATTTTAATGTAAAACTAAAAATAGCCGTCTATTTCAAATATGAGTATTCACTATCATAATGTTTATAATATATATATATATATATATATATATATATATATATATATATATATATATCCTTCTAGGAGAAGGACAACTCTGAATTCAAAACCTGCAGAGGGTTGTCAGTTAGTGCACCAGGTCTCTGTATTCGGCCCTTCAAAAAGTGTGGTGTGGATGGTCCTGCACGAAACCTTCACCACCATAATCAAATCTCATGTGCTGTTGACGGGCTGTCCGTTTCCTAGGAACTGATCTGCTTGACCCTCATACGTCGAAATCGACGGGAGAGTCGAGGAGTTATATAATAAGAAATAATAGTCATTCAAAGAATAAATCAATAAAGTAAATATAATTAATGGCGAAGAAGACATTAACTTACTGACCACTCGCTGAAGGAAACGATCCTTGATTTTTTTTTAATTGTACAATGGATTAGCTGTTCGGTGCATATAGTTTGCCGCACTTTCGATGATTGCACACACCATATTCTTTGACTTGCTTATGCGCATATCTTCGACATATAAAGGGTGTTTCATTAAGACGGATCGAGGCCAACAGTAAATAAATTACTGTTATTGGTGAAAATTTATTTATTTCTCTATTTGATCATGTTATTTAAGACACGGCAATTATGTGTGAAAAATAATATCGTTCAAATGTCCGCCAAAGCTTCGGCGGCACACCTCCATTCGATGGTCAAAATTTTGATGACATCTCTGCATAGTTGCTCCTCGATTTCCCCAGTATGTCTTATTATCTCATCCTTCAGCTGCTGACTTGTTGTTGGCTTGTTGACATAGACCTTACTTTTTAGATGACCCCAAAGGAAGAAATCTAAAGTCGTCAGGTCGCACGATCGTGGTGGCCAATTGACTTCGCTGCTTCAAGATATGATGCGACCTGAGAACTTCTCATTGCATTTCTGCTTGACCGTCCATTTTCGTAATAGGCTTCGATAATTTTACCACGTGGTTTGATTGTTAATCTTTCCATGGTTGAAACTGCCAAAGACTTAAGTTGTTAAATCTGGACGAAAAAGAAAAAAAAATTATTAGACGTTTGAACATAATTTACATGTAAAATCGGTCCAACTTATTGGAACGCCCTTTATCTATGAGACATCAATAAAAACATTATTGTGGTCTGAGCACGAAATGTGTTACGTGGATCTTTTCCCATTTTATCATTCATTTCCCACAGTTAATCTGATATATAGAGTTTATATATCACATTTCTCTTACGAATGTTGTTCTATTTTAACCTTCTGTTCAACGTCTCCTGCTAGGATCCTCCCGGTTCACTGCATCATCAGTATCCATCTTGCACATTTATAAAACTACCATTCGTTCGTGCATTGATTACTGCTGCTATATATGGTGTTTCTTCTGTATATCTCGAGATTCTAGCCAAAATACAAAGAAGGTTCTCTATTGTAATCGATCTTGACCTGGCATCTCGGCTTTAGTCACTTTCTCGCCGACGTGACGTGAGCTGATAGTTTTGTGTTCATTTTGTTTAGTTATTTTCTCGTAACAGATTTAATGTTTAGTATAGAGCTTAGAAAAAATTCGCAGTGTGAGATAGGCAAGAAGTAAGGCATAGAGCAACATTAGCACGGCAAAGGGCACTCCTTTAAAGGGAAGGAAGGGCAAAAATATTTTAGTCAAGTGATAGCGATAGTCGTACGATTTTTGAATCAAGCACGGGCAACGCCGGGCCATACTGCTAGTATATATATATATATATATATATATATATATATATATATATATATATATATATATATATATATATAAGCTAATTAACGTAAGGTAGTCAAAACAGTTTCAGTCCAAAATATTATTTCACAATTTTTCAAGATATATATATATATATATATATATATATATATCACACGCCACACGATAGGTAAGCATTAAAATTTCCTGATCGAAAGTTCTCGATTACACCGGGTACCTTGATTTAGGACGCTCGAAAATACTGGGTCCATAGAATCTGTCTATTTTACTACCAGATTAATCCGACTTCTTCCTATTCTTCTTCTATGTACCGTGCTACTTCATGACGTTGAAGTTCATGGCTCTCCACAACTTCTTGTCCTTTGTAGTTCTTATTAAATTTTGTCTTTTTGCTAACTCTCCAAAAACCTGTTCTGCTAAGTTTTTACACAATACATATATATATATATATATATATATATATATATATATATATATATATATATATATATATATATATATATATACCGAGTACTGGAGTGAAGAGAGAAGAAACGAAGGCTTCTCGCCGAGGAGAACCATGCTCGACGGAAGGAAAACATGAAGCGACATAGTTGGGGGAGCTTCTTCACATGCATTTATTGCAATCGAGATTGTCACTCCCGTGTGTGCCTGTACAGCCATAACAAATATCGCAACCCCATCCTTGATATTTCTAGAATCTTATGTGAATGCAGAATGCGCTTTGCAGGACATTGCTGGCGATCAAAACAAGAACAAGAAGAAATCGGTTTAACCTGGAAAAGTGTGGTTCTACAGAAGGATGATGAGAAACTTAAAACTTAAAATAAAAAGGTAGACGAGACTCTCTAGTCTTCGTTGACACACAGCGTAAGAGAAGTAGAAATTTGAATTGTCTGAATTTTCGAAAATCGACAGATTCTATGGACGCAGCATTTTCAAGGGTCTTGGATCAAGGTACCCGGTGTAATCGAGATCTTTCGATCCGGGAATGTCAATGCTTACCTGTCTGGTGGTGGGAGATCTGCATCTTTAATTATTCATCATCTCAGTTAAGATTTATTCAAGGCCGATAAATCTACTCAAATCTCACGTTCGAAATATGAGCTTCATATTTTTCTGCGTTTGTTTATTATGTAAACTGAAAAGCTGTTTTATAAGCTCATCCTCTTATATGGTATTGAATGTCGGACAATCTCCTCGCGGATGAAGAAATAATTAGTGACAAAAGAAATGTGGTTCTACAGAAATATACTGAAAATTCCATGAACGAAAATATTAAGCAAGGAAAAAGTCTTAAAGAAAACTGCCACAGAAAGAAATCTTATACTCCGTATCGGGACAAAACAGTTGATATTTCTTGGACACATAATAAGGATGGAGGGCTTGGAAAATGGAAGCATATTCAAGCGTACACAGCGTGCTTCATACCTGAAGAGCTTGCGTGAATGGGTGGCGGAACTGTCTACACGCGGAGATTAAAGTCTTCAGTTCGGATTTCCTTGAAGGTTACTCGGATCGACATACCCCTGATAAAGGCCGAAGGGTACAACAGTCGAAACGTTGTGACGACAACAACAAAGATGAGGATAATACTCCGCATGTAAATAGTGTAAATAATGATAACCGCTCATCCTAGAAATTCAGACAATTCAAATTTCTACTTCTCTTACGCTGTGTGTCAACGAAGACTAGAGAGTCTCGTCTACCTTTTTATTTTAAGTTTTAAGTTTCTCATCATCCTTCTGTAGAACCACACTTATATTGTATTAAGTCATTTCTTCATATGTGAGGAGAATCTTCAGCATTCACCGCAATATAGGAGGACTGATATTACATATCGGTTCAGTACTATTTTCTTCGTTTCTAACGAAATGCTCTTGTTTCTTAATAGTTTACTTCGACACTGAGCTTAAATTTCTCAAGGTTTATGGAATTTTTAGACGTGGAATTGTCACACTAAAGAGAGCGAATGACTCCAAATAATCTCTCAAGAAACCAAAAGAAATAAACCGATGGAGTAATTTAAATGCGTGGAAGAATTTCATTGGCTGATGGCTGAATGGTCGAAACATTAAAAAAAAAAATAACGCCAAAAGAGGAAAAATAGTTAAAACAAGCATGTCCAAATGATTTGTAGTACGCGACCACTGAGGTGAACGCTTGTACTTGACCAACACAAACGAGGGTTCCCTGGCGTGTAAGAGTGTGATGTTGAAAACGCCGAAAGTGTTAAGGAAAATATCACTGACGACTAGTCTCGGGGCATTCCAAGAATGTATGTTACGAATCATTATTTTCTTCGCTATTGGAGCCAGCATATCCATGCATAAAAGTGTTGGGAAAAGATCATTCCTGGCAGTTGTGAGTTCAGTTCCTGGCTATGGAATTGCTGAAAAGTCTACATACTCTGGTTCAGAGACAGGTAAGTGCTGTCACCAAATATCCACTAGGCCTGGAAAACGGAATGCAAATAACTATCCTCGCGTGGGTTCAATAGAGAACTTACCGATTACAAAGACAGAAACCTGAAGAAGACTTTGTGAATATAACAAACAAAATGAGCCTTTGTATCCAAAGCAAGAAATATTATGATTCTCGGCGTTCTTTAATGAAGGTTCGAAACTGAATTCGTAAACAAACTCATGTTTTCGCTATAAACCTTTCATCATCTGCCCCATGACCGGGTGTGGTCAGAGGGTTGCTACGTAGCTTGTCACCTGACAACTTCCATCTATATATCTGGATTGAATAGCGGAGAAGTATTCGCTCATGTGTAACGTCTCGCAGAGAAGTAGACATGGCGGAACTAATCCCTCTCCAGGTTACAAACTTTTAGATGCACCTAATATATTATTATTATTATTATTATTAGTAGTAGTAGTAGTAGTAGCAGTAGTAGTGGTAGTAGCAGTAGTATAAGATTAAACGTTATTTTAGTGGATACCCATATTTGTGTAGAGGGGCCGTTTTTATTTTCAAACAGTATTTATTTCAGCTGCAGACCGGGACACACAAGGAAAATTTATTAAAGAAAATGTGACCTCCAGCTGGATTCAATCTTGCTTGCCCCTTTACAGAAATAACCATCGTTTTGATTTTTAAACAGTATTTATTTCATCAGCAGACCGGGACGCTCAAGAAAAATTTATTAAAGAAATGTGACCTCTAGCTGGATTCAATCTTGCTTCCCCTTTACAGAAGTAACCATCGTTTTCATTTTAAAACAGTATTTATTTCATCTGCAGACCTGGACACTCAAGAAAAATTTATTAAAGAAATGTGACCTCTAGCTGGATTCAATCTTGCTTCCCCTTTACAGAAGTAACCATCGTTTTCATTTTAAAACAGTATAAATTTCATCTGCAGACCTGGACACTCAAGGAAATTTATTACAGAAAATATGACCTCCAGCTGGATTCAATCTTGCTTCGCCTTATCAGAAGTAACGCTCGTCTTATCTAGCAAGCTTTAGCCGCACGTTGTCGAACAAGGTGGTGTTTGCCTTTAAAGCATAATTGAACGAGTGAATGTGCATTAAAGGGAAATAAAAACATACTTGACTGTAAAGCTATCCGTAGCCGAACGGTTAAAATTTCGCCGGATAAGACGGCAGTTTCTCCCGCAACTCTTCTGCTAGAAGGCACTTTTAACATTAATAAGTTTTCTGGAGTATGCAGTTCGGTAGACAAAAAATGAATACGGTTTGAAAATAAAACGAATCGTTTACTCAAATCCGAGTATGTATTAAAATAACGGATATATATATATATATATATATATATATATATATATATATATATATACACACACACACACTATAATTTAATAAATTGTATATATATATATATATATATATATATATATATATATATATATATATATATATACAGTGTAACCCGGATATAAGAGAAACCCGGATATAGGAGAGATTTTTCTCTGGTCCCAAATTAAAGCCTGTGTTAATGCATATATAATAGACCAAACCCGGATATAAGAGAAACACGGATATAAGAGACGTCTTCTCCGGTCCCGACAACTCTCTTATATCCGGGTTACACTGTATATATATATATATATATATATATATATATATATATATATATATACAATTTATTAAATATATTATTTATATATTATGCATGCGCGGTACTTATTGGAAAGCGCTCAATATCAGTGATAGAGTTAACATATTTAGTTGGATAGATGTGAGTTTGTGACTCTGGGTTTCATACTTTTGCAATCGTCAGACAAAAACCGTCTGTCGATCGCAAATGCGTGAAATTTCACATATTTTAACCCGATCTTATTTCTCATTAGAATAAATGTTACATTTATATTTGTGTCATATTCAGTCCTTGGTATCCTCAGCATGCTTCTGAAGAACTACATTTCTGTTGCTTCAAGTCTCCTCTTCATCTTTAAAGAGATTGTCAGCACTCACTGCCAGACTGTGGGGACATAGGAGTTTAGAACTCTTTTCCTTGTTTCTAGTGAAATGTTTCTAAATCCTTTTCTAATACTTACTACTCTTCTTAGGTTTTGGAATGCTTTCTTGGTTATCCCAATACGCTTTCGGATTTCACACATTCCGTCCTCCATTAAAACACTTCCCAGATATTTAAATTTCAGCCCTTCTTTGGTTTTGGTATCTCCGATTTGTAATTTGCATTCTGGGCTCATCTTTTGCTAACAACCATGTATTTTGTTTTATTACAGTTCATGTTTAATCCTTTCTTCAGTACCTTATTACCTTAATTATAAATCAAATAATGCCTCCAAAACAAAACTGCTCTCAACACAGGGATCCTTCCCTGCATTCCATTAGAATGTCTGAAGCTCAACTTCTCGAGAGCTCCTCTCTGCGGCTGCTCGGTCTCACGCTGACTGCTGACCTGAGATGGAACAAATACATTAAGGTAATTGCTTCATCCACCGCAAGGAAAGTTGGCTCCCTGTGCCAGGCCAGGTAATTTTTCTCCCCGGAATCGATCCTCCTAATTTACAAATCAACCATCCGCCCTTGCATGGAGTATTGCTGCCATATATGGTCTAGAGCCTCTTCTCTTTGCCTCGGGGTTCTTGATAAGATCCAGAGACGGGTATGCAATGTAATTGGCCCTGATCTGGCTTCTCGTCTGCAGTCTCTCTCTCACAGACGCGCCGTCGCCTCTCTCTGTCTCTTTTACAAATACTTCCATGGTAATTGCTTCGATGAGCTGCTATCGCTGCTTCACAGGCTCCATGAATTGAAGCGTCGTACGAGGCTGGCATCCCGTTCCTACACTTTCACTGTTGAAACTGTTAAGTGTAGACGTCTCTTCTACTCCAATAGCTTCATATCTCGCACCTCACGACTGTGGAACTCCCTTCCCTATTCCTGTTTCCCTGACAACTATAATCTCCAACTATTCAAATGTAACGTCAATCGACATCTCCAGTTGCATTGATCTATCCACTATCCTTCTCCACATCCTTTCCGCTATCACTCCTATCTGCTCTTGCTCCAAATCCTATGTAACCCCTTGCGAGCTAGGGGCTTCCAGCCTTGTCTGCGGTGAAAAGCTTAAATATATATATATATATATATATATATATATATATATATATATATATATATATATATATATATATATATATTTTAATTCGACCATATTTGAAGCGTTTGTACCACTTCAAGATCTGATAGGATCATTGGCAATGATGCGGTGAATCTTCTGGATGGTTTGATCTTGAATCTTATCAAGCTTTTAGCAAAATCAGATGCACTATCTCTGTTCGATTCATTCGGCCATCTTCCGTAGAAAAGAAAATCCGACGACCGCGCACTGCACTTCTGTACTCTAGGCGTAACAGCCGCAAACTGACGCAACCTACCGGCGCTGAAATTTTCATACAAGCACGGTAAGATTGGTGTCAACACCGCCTAAAAAAATGTTGCCCACGCGGTATTAGTTTCTGCGTGAAAAATAAAGTCGATTACTTTTTGAACGCACCTCATCTATCTATCTATCTATCTATATATATATATATATATATATATATGTTCTTTTTGTCTGTCTAGTAGTTCATTGCGTGTGTTTTCTCACACGCATTTCACTAATATGGCCTTGTGTTGGACTTAGCTAAAGTTATTAAATCCCTATTTCATATAAAGACTTGATAAGATATGTTTCCACATACCTATACATACCCAAATACATCCATATCGTCGTTCATACTCAGCAAGAAAGGAACACGTAAATACAAACAGAGAGTTATACAAACAAATATAAATGCATCTTTCTGAATATAGCGAAAATCTTCGCCATGAATACAGACCGACGTTTACGAAAACGGTCAAAACGCCATCGACACTGCTGGCGAAAGTATTCGGATATTGGATGTAGCGTTCTGGAATGAAAATTGGTCAAAGCCGAAAGACTGCCGGCACGAGTGTGGGGAAGATGGACCGGGTGGTCATTGGTTAAATGCTGGTGAGTTGTGGAGACTGTACAATATGATTTATAGGGGATTAATAGCGGCCATATTGTGAGCGGACAAGGATTTTCGGTGAGGTTGGTTTATTAAAATCCACATCACGCATGCGTGGCGCTGGGCTTTGTTGGTGTTGGCGCAGCAGGCACGGCTTGTGAAATGCACAGTCGGAAAATGAGCCTTTTTTTACTGCAAAGAAAGAAAGAAAGAAAGAAATAAAGAAAACTATTTTCTATTGGAGAAATTTTAAAATGACAGATCAGAGGAATATAAAAAAGAAAAAAAGAGATTGTTCAAAAAGATAGACAAAAGAAACTGACAAAGAAAGAAAGAAAGAAAGAAAGGAAAAAGCTTTGCTGAAGGAAAAGCGCGAAGAAAAGAAGGAAACAAAGAAAAATATTGTTCTTTAAATAAGAAAATAAAGAAAAAAAACAAAGAACACAATTGTTTTATGAAAATAAGAAAAAAAGAAAGAAAAAGAAAGAAAGAAAGGAGGAAAGAAACAGTAGTAGAAGAAAGAAAGAAAGAAAGAAAGAAAGAAAAAAGAAAGAAACAAAAGAAAGTGAAAGAATCAAAGGACAAAGATTTGCTGCGAATAAAAGAAATAAATAAAGAAGAAATATTGTTCTTTTAATAAGAAAAGAAAGAAAGAACGAAGAACAACATTGTTCTATGAAAATAAGAAAGAAAGAAAGAAAGAAAAAGAAAAAAGAAAGAAAGAATGAAGGAAAGAAACAGTAGTAGAACAAAGAAAGAAAGAAAGAAAGAAGGAAAAGAAAGGAAAAAGATTCGCTGCAGGAAAAGGGAAAAGCACGAATCGAAGAAGGAAATGAAGAAAAAATACTATTCTTTAAATGAGAAAATAAAAACCAAAGAAAAGAAGAAGTGAACAAAATTGTTCTACGAAAATAAAAAAGAAAGGAAGAAAACACAAAGAAAAAGGGGGAGAAACAGTAGAAGAAAGAAAGAAAGAAAGAAATATTTTGTTGAAATAGCAAATAAAAAAAGCAAAAGAATATCCAGCGAAAATAGGAAAAGAGAAAAGAATTCAACTTGTCAAAAATTAGAGGAAACAAGTTGGAGTTGTTACCATAATCGTTGCCTTTAATTCAACTTTGGTGTTACAAGGAATTTTGTTGACCGCTCGCTCAACTGCGCCTCACACATAATAATCAATGCAGTCTGGGGAGTTTGGTGGACAGATGCAGTGGGGCGATGTGGTCGCAGAAATTGTCTGACAACCATGACTGGGTTTTCCTGCTTATGTAGCAAGGTGCAGAGTCCTGTTGTCAGATATAAGGACTTCCAGCAAACTACTCACTTGGCCCAGGGCAGCACTAACTACTCAAGGCATTG
>OZ038476.1:73945161-74015161 GCA_964036315.1 Acanthosepion esculentum
CTTTACTAAAACCCTTGTGTCATAGTGGCATTCACGCCTTGCTTGGGATGAAATGATTATAAAAAAAACAGTATAAATGTGTACGAAAGTTCAGGCTATATATAGGATAGAGTACTCTCAGCTGTTTCAGTTATCCGTTAGGGTTTCTTGGAAGACATTCCCTGCGGAATCCCCGCGGATACAGAGAGCAATCTGATATACAACATTTCTTTGACATATTCGCAAGAAAATGTGTAGAGACGCAAACACACAGAAGTTTATTTCGTCGCCGAGATAGAAGTATATTTGCCACCACAGGCTTTCGTGCCATTAAATGGAACCAATGTTTCGAAGGTCTGATTCGAAACATCAGGCACCTTTCATTCAGGAAGAATTGATCTGAGGTTACTACAATATATATTGGGCTCACTCTAAGACGTCCGAATGTAAGTATTTTACTCAGTATGACCTGAGAAAGAAAACAGCCTTAAAGCCGGGACGGTTGGAATAAATGAAATCCAAGCAATCAAGTGCAGAATCAGGACTTGAAAGATGTGAGTGCGTGCACCAAATTAAACAAGAAAATAAACCAAGCTTAAAGTACGATATACTCACATGAGACACCTTGAAAACAAGAAGTTGTATGAACGTACATCCTCAGAGGAGAGTTAGAGAATTCATCAGATCCTCACAGGAAGAAGATCGAACGTTCGAAGAAACCACATACCCTCGATTAAGTTTTACTTTTACTTAGTCTAGTATTGAGTAAATAATTATTTCATGTAATTTACTCTCATATACTTATCAGTAACTTTTTAACAACATTTTTAATATAACTTTGCGTAGACTGTTGAAACGTGTTAAAATCCATATTTTTCGACCGATACCATATCGATTTTCAATAATTTTATTGGTTTTCTAACATTTTCAAATAGCAAATTAAATTTTCAAACAAACGTGTTTAACGTTCAAAAAGTAGCCAAATCAGCTAGTTTTTGCACGTAAATTTCAATGTTTTCAAAAATTTGTAAAACCGAACATTTTTTATATAACTTTGTGTAAACTGTTGAAACTTGTTAAAATTAATATTTTCCGAACGATACCATATCAATTTTCAATAATTTTATTGGTTTTCTAATGTTTTCAAATAACAAATTACGGCAATGTTCTTCCACCTGAAATATCCTCTTAATTACCTCCGTGTAGTATTAAGGAAAACTTAGTAAATATCATGAAATATCCCGCTTCAAAAATACGTATTTGAGATAGTGCTGTATAGCGTCTTATTTCCTTTAGGTACCATAAAGAAGAGATTGAAAAAAATCAGTGCTTTGGACTACTGATTAAGAAAGGCACTCAGACCTGATTCTCCTGCTTGTGTGGCATGGTGCAGAGTCCTAGTGTGCATATATAGGGTCTTCCAGCAGCCACCATCTTGCCCCAGAGCAGTCCTTATACCGAAAAGTTTACCTTATTTATTGAATGACTCTCGTACATACATATATATATATATATATATATAATATATGACATATATATATGTCAAATACATATACATGTATGTATACAATATGTAAGAAGTTTTTATATATATATATATATATATATATATATATATGTATGTATACCACATTTATGTAAGTAGTTGTATATATATATATATATATATATATATATATATATATATATATATATATATATATATATATATATGTGCATATACGTACAAACTGCAAGTCCAGTGTAAGATTTTGGTATTAATTAAAAGTCGTCACATGGAAAATGTCGCATGCTTATGGAGCAAATCAAATATACATAGCCGTGTGTAGATATAACACACTGAAGTAAACACGATAATGTAGAAGCCAGCCGCCTTCAGATAATTTTGTTTACACTTACAGATAGGCATTCACAAGAATTCACACTAAAACCCAACTCCCCTTCTACGCAGTAATAATATTGATGATAATTATAATAAAATAAAAGCAACTCCTGTCTCGTTTCTATATTTAAACGGATCAATGTATTTCAGCATTGTTTTATTAATGGCCTTGGCAATGATAAAATGTGGTAATTTATAGAAAAGACGATCAAATTGGAAACTACAAGCTCGAAGGCGGAAAAAAACTATTTCTGTGTTTTGTCTCAATTCTTTTCTTTGGCTGCTTGGACCGATCAAATGTGGGTCAGCAATTAAGTTATGATCTTCTGTTTAAAAACAATTTTAAATATTCGGATGTTGAAATCTAAATTGTAAACTTGGCAATGTCTTCTGTCACAACCAAATTGCGCCCTTTGCTTGTACAGTGCTTTTCAGCAGAAAAATTTGGGAAATTTTAGGCAACCGAACTGCATTTATTCTAGATATTCACCATCTTTTATGTATCGTGCTTCTTCAAAACGTGGATGACGATGGCTCTCCACAACTTCTTGTTCCTTGTGACTGAAAAAAAAATAACCTTTGATTTTGTTTAACCCACGCCCCTTGTCTTTGCTCTGTCATCCATTCGCAGAATATCATTAGGTAATTTGCTTGCTTTTTCACTTTAACTTTGTTTCCCTCCATAAAACTTGAGAGTATTATATTTTCCAAGCCGTCTTTTTCATAATGTGTTTCAGACATTTCTACTTTCTCTTTCTAATTTCAAGGAGGAATATCTCTGTCAGGTAATGCAATGACAAAATGATAAAATTCTATGTAACGTGATTCGTCCTCTAGAATGACTTCATCGGACTAAAGTAATGTTTTTACAAATAGATTGCTTTCTGGCTGCCCGTCTGTCTGTCTCTTTCTCTCTCTCTCTCTCTCTCGCACACACACACACACTCTTTCTCTCTCTCTCTCTCTCTCTATATATATATATATATATCGTATACCTACGTATATTTACCTATTCGGCTGTATATATATATATATATATATATATATATATATATATATGTGTGTGTGTGTGTATAAAATGGAAATACTGTTTAAACTCACAATTACTGAAGACTGGAAATTTTACCAAGAAACATCGATGTCGGGATAAAATTGATTTTTAAAAGTTAAGTAATCTTTTCATATATATATATATATATATATATATATATATATATATATCGTTCCTTGGAAATCATCCATGTAAACAAAAACAGACTATCATCAATTTCTTGTTCGTGTATTGCTTAATATATTGTGTAATTGTCATCTTCGATAATGTCTTATGTAAGCCGAAAGCTTAGATTGGATTAAAAATATGTATCAATATTGTGATTTTCTTTCATCGTTTAATGATAATGTTATTAAGCTTATCAGACGACATGAAAAGAACTTACATAAAATATATAGACAACACTTATCTATATTATTTAATGAAACATGTATGAATATATATATATATATATATATATATATATATATATATATATATATATATATATATATATATATATATATATATATATATATATATACCGTGTGTAACAGCAATAATATTGTCCAGATCGTTTAATAATAAAATTGTTCATTTGTTAGATTAAGATTTGAACCGTTGTATGTTAGAAATGATTCAAAATATCTCTTCGTCACCTTTGGCCTTTTAACTTTCTGTCGTGGAGTAACAAGGTGCCTCACACGTTTCACTTAGGATTTCATTTTCAAGTCTTTTCAGTTATTGTTCTTTGTACTGTTTTAGGTCGAACTACATTCTCCCATACCAGACGTCTTATGGATTTAATTAACTTTAGCTCTAAGTTGAAATGATGACCCCTCTTCCTGTTGTGACATTCTGATCCAGTTTTCTTCTCTACTATTCTCTCTTTTTTAAACTTATTCACCGTTCTCTTGATAGTTCTTTAATAAAACTTTGAAACCAGAGTATAAATGCTGCTACCATTACTGAAGTCCTGAATGAGATTTTTTTCTCTCAACATTGCTCAGTTGAGAAGACAGTGGGGCTGATACAAAACAATTTTTACCTGTTCCCTTTCTAGCTGAATAACTCAAATGGTTTTTGTGATTCTTACGACAAATGGTGTCAAGATGTCTAAGGCTCTCAGCTGAAAACCTGGAAAAAAGAAACTCAATTATTTGAGTTTTTTTTTTATATGACTATTTTTGTCATCGCTTATGTATATGTGAGATAATAGCATTTGTTCCTCAGATGTTATATCAACTATACTTGGACAATTTCTTTTATACAATTTAAATACTATTATTTTCTGAATACAGATATGTTAAGACATATAATCTACTCGGTACCAAACCAGGAAGATCAGCATTTATGAAATCTATGCATATTTACGATCTTTCTTGTCAAATGCCATAATCCTTTAGAACGTAGATGATCATAACTCCACGCAGATTCTTTCTCTTAATATCTGTAAACTGCTTTTCTGTGATTTCATTTGGGGTCGATAGTGGAGTTGTCCGCTCTAGCGAGTTAAAATCAGAGTTGTCCTTCTTCAAGACTGATTTCACTGTCAAGGCTAGAAAATCCAAACTGCCCTGCTATTTAACTCTTAATTGGAGAGTAATGCTGATCAATGTTTTCTTCAAGGCATTAGTGCAAAATGAACACGGCTTCTGTTCGAATTTGAATACGGCTCGCGGATTTCATATTCTATGTTTATGTCAAAATAAGTGTCTACCATTTGGTTAAGTTATTATATTATCTGAAACAAAGCAGTAATTCCTCGTTTATCTGGAGATTATTTGAAAAAAAAAATTTGGTCGGATAATTTAAAGTGCCGGATAATTTAATATCTAGATCAGCGTTTCTCAACCGGGGTTCCCTGGAACACTAACGTTCCGCAAACGGTCCCCAAGGTTTCCGCGAGAACAGGTGTTACCTGATTTACCTTATGTCTTTGCAACATTGCCAGTAAAGGATAAAAAATATAAATTACTGATGCAGCAATTATCTGTTTTCATTCTGTTTACATTTAGGTACATGCTATTGGTTACTTATATTTTTTTTTACGTTTGAGTTTAGAATTTTTTGTTTGAATGAAAACTCCCCGATGAAGTATTATAAACGAACAGTATAAATTTTATTTAGCATTACCGAAAAATTTGACAAAGAAGTATTCATTTTTCCTTAAACCAGTTATTCAAAAACGTATACTATGATATTTACCACGTGAACTACGATGAAAATAAAAGGAGAAAAATATGGTATATAATTTTGTTTTTGCGCAGGGGTTCCTCGAGACATGTAGTTTCTTTTAAGTGTTAGGCAAGGGTAAAAAGGTTGAGAAACGCTGATCTAGATTATCGAAAAAGAAAGACAGAAAAAGTCACTTTCTGAAAATTTAACATTCATGTAATCGAATAACAAGGGAACCTCGAGGCGGAGTAATGGTTAGTAAGCTTGTCTCGTTAAAACGATCACTGGGTACCCCCTAATTTCGGCCTTGTGCCGCATCTAAGCTATGCTTGGAAAATCACTATAATCAAATAACATTTTCAAACGCTTCGTTCAAGTTTTTCTCCAGCTTATTTTTCACGGAAACTGCGTTAATTGTTGTCTGTTTCCGGCTGGCCTTGTCTTTTCTATCGCTAACTCCCGAATCTGTATGAAATTAGGTGTATTTGTCAGGTTAGCTTTTGCTGCAAAGCGCCACAATCTTAAGCATTTGTTAGCATAATCATTGCTTCGCGGGTTGAAAAATACATTTTGAACACTGAATACGAGGTACTGATAATCGACGATTGGTTGATTTTTATTATGGCTTATCAATCCCTTGTGGGTCATTCAAAGACAAAACCTAGTTCCGATATATGCGGGGGGAGTTGCTTACGGTACCCGGTGTTCCCAAGTAGCACCCTATCTATGTACTGACCGGATAATCGACGATTGGTTGATTTTTATTATGACTTATCAGTCCCTTGTGGGTCATTTAAAGACAAAACCTAGTTCCGATATATGGGGGGGTGTTTACGGTACCCGTGGTTCCCAAGTAGCTCCCCATCTAAGTACTGACCGGATAATCGAGGATTGATTGGTTTTTATTACGGCTTATAAATTCCTTGTGGGTTATTTAAAGATGAAACATAGTTCCGATCTATAGGTGGGGGGTTGCCTACGGTACCCGGTGTTCTCAAATAGCTCCCCATATAAGTACTGACCGGATAATCGAGGAAGTACTATACTACAGAAGTGGTTTTTACACTATTTACATTGTTCGAACTGTTGTCCTAATCTTGTCATATGCACGACGTTTCACCCGTTGTACGCTCCGGCCGTCTTCAGGGGATATACATTTGAATTTCGAATCGGACCCTTTATTTAGTATATTGTTTTAGTTCCACGCGCGACAGATTTTATGGATGTCTCAGTTTCAGTTAACTCCCTCTAGTAACCCAAATCTTTAAGTTTTTGTTTAACTCTGCAGTGGCATTGTAAGCATCTTACAGCTCTTCAAGTCACTTTTGGATGGCTTCAACCAAAGCTTTTATCCACTGGGTCACGTGTCATTTGGGAAATAGTTACAATGTTACAGAAATAGTATTTCAATATGAAGCTAGAATTAAATTTTTCATGTCTTAATTTGATTGATTGCAGAAATAGATACATTTTTATGATAGGGTTAGACATTGGAAAGAAATGAATAAATACAGGTTGCGATGGTTAAATTGCCGCCAGGTTATATTAATAATTTCGTATCTGTCTATATTTCTGAGATGAGGTATTAAGTACACTATTTACATTATTCGGACTATTGTCCTCATCTTTGTTGCCATATTTATCACAACGTTTCGGCCGTTGAACGCTCCGGCCTTCTTCAAGTGGTTGGAATGTCGAACTGACCCCATTTTTCGCTCGCTGAGGTGGAAAGAAAGACAGAAAAAGTCACTTTCTGAAAGAAATTTAACATTCATATGATCAAATAACATTTTCAAATCCCACTGTGCCATGTGTCCTTAAGGATACATGGCATAGTGGATAAAGGCGTTGGTTAGATCCAGTGACATGACCCAAAGAGTTGTGAGTTCAATACCTGGTTAAGGCAGTGAAGAACTTGGAGAGGGGAATTAACAGGAGATAACTGATCAGTGACATCCATTAGACATGGCATGTGGAAATAGAACAGTCTACTCCAGCAAGCGAAATAAAGGGTTCAGTTCGACATTCCAACCACCTGAAGAAGGCCAGAGCGTACAACAGACGAAACGTTGTGATAAATATAGCAACAAAGATGAGGACAATAGTCCGAATAATGTAAATAGTGTGCTAATTTCGTGTTGTTTGTTTTCGGTTTCGTTGACTGCAATGTATAGCAGGGTTAGTTGGGCACAGTCTCTGACAAAAAGAGCACGATAATACAATTCACTCCGACAAAAAATTGGAAACGGAATACTATACTGCTTGGCATTCGCATTAGAAGCTCCAATACGAACACTTCAGTGTATTTGGGTGTCAATCTGAGGACAGTGCAGAATATACGGAAAGAGTTGGATGAGTCTAATGGTGATTACGATGGTACGGCAGCTAGGGAATGCAAACTCTGATCGTTCCGATAAGAAAAGAACTCTAGAATTTGTTGATGAGGGCCTCAGACTCAACACGGAGGCCTACATCAAGTTCCTTGAGGAGAGTGCTTCCCTAGGTGAAGAGAATGGTTGCTGGAAGACCCTATGTCTGGCAACAGGACTCTGCACCATGCTATACAAACAGGAGAACCCAATCATGGTTGTCAGACAATTTCTGCGACCGCATCTCTCTTTACATTTGGCCACCCAAAAACCCCAGACTGCAACCCCTCTGATTATTATGTGTGGAGCGCAGTTGAGCGAGAGACCAACAAAACTCCTTGTAACACCAAAAATAAACTGAAGGCAAGGGTTAGGGTAGCGTTCACCAACTTAGACAAGGGAACCGCCCAGAAGAGTTACAAGAGATTCCGAAGTCGTCTGGAGGCCATGGTTGAATTCAATGGCAACTTTATTGAATAAACTTACTCTTTATCATTTAAAGATATTTTGTGTAATTTTAGTAAATATATCCGTTAAAATGAGATGTCAGCGTTATTTGCATTTTTGCGTAATTTAGACAGTTTATTCATCGCACACTTTAAATATAACTACAGTTGAAAAAATATCCAAAACCTCTTAGCCAATATACAGGGTGTCTCAAAAAATGTACTCACGCTTTGAATGACGAGAAAACCTTTATTTATGAACATAGAGTGAAATGGAATAGCTTCGAATACAGAAGAAAAATGTAATTGAAGAATCATGTTCAGAAATGTTCAAATTGATGACCCAAAAAAAAAAGAAAAAACAGTAGCATGTTAGAGACAGTTAAATTGTGAGTACATTTTTTGAGACACCCTGACTTACACAAGCAAAATCGAGTGGTGTAACAATTATGTCATATATTCCATTGATGAATCGGGACTCTGTGGAACAGACGAAAGTTCACTGGTCTATCCAATATGTTCTCTGTTTACAAACGCTCTATCGTAAATAGTCGATCATCTTTCGTAGACTTCAAAATACCAAGTGTTCATTTTTTATTATTTTTTATGTTACGAAATATCAAAATATAACAAACTGATTTAAATATTTTAGTAAAGAATATTTCCCTTTAAACTGTTAGAAAAACGTGTTCTTTTTCTTTGGCAGATTTTGTTTATCATTTTTTAAAAAATGAGGCTTAAGATATTTTAATAAATTGTTAAATACCAAAATAGTTTTTAATATTATCTTTTTCTATTATCTAGCCCTCTTTGTCATATTTTTTCTCCTTCTTCCCTCCTTTCACACAACATTTTCTCTTCTTTTACTTTCTTTATTTGATTACATTTTGTCCTCTTACTGTCACCTTTTTCCCAGTAACTCATTTCTCTTTTTCCCTTTCATTTTTGTCCTATTCCTCTTTTTAGTCCTTTCGCATTTTATTCCATTTTCTTTCTATTTTTTTAATTTTCTTCTTTCTCTTCTTCCTCTTGTTTTCGTCATTTTACTAGTTTTGTCCCTCTCACCTTTTCTTTTTCTTCTTTTTTTTCATTATTCTTCTATCGCTTTTTCATTTGTCTTCTCTCGCTTTTTCATTTTCTTTCTTTCTTTTTTTCTTTCTTTTTTTCTTTCTTTCTTTCTTTTTTCTTTCTTTGTTCTTTCCTTCTTTGTTCTTTCTTTCTTTTTTCTTTCTTTCTTTCTTTTTTCTTTCTTTCTTTGTATGTTGTCTTTTACCTTTGTTTTCTCCCTTTGTTTCCTTTCAATTTTCGCTATTTTATTTTCATATTTCTATCTTCTATTTCCCCAAATATAAATGCGCACCAGAAATTTATTAGATTATAACATTCCAAATACTGTGATCACACCAAAGTTATGTATCAATTCAAGAGTCTGTCCGTATCTAAGACACAATCTCTCCATATGATATTAACAAAACCTTCTTCCTCAAACTGTTTCTCTTCAGGAAAACAAGAAGAAAATTGTATGCATTTACCTAAGAACGCGCAATATTGTTCAGTTTTTTTTCCAGGCAGGAGCCCTGCGTTCAATTTCTCGTTTTTTCCCTGCAATATTTGAAAGAGAAACTAAAGCGAGGATTCCCTCCATCAATAGTACTCTGTTATCCGAACACTTACTTACTATAGGAACGCAATAATATATTATTTCTTCGACAGCCAGTCTGTTCAGACTTTCTCTAACCCCACTCCCTTGACACGTCAATTCTCTCACTTGTTCGTAGACACGATCGATTTTTAAGGGTCGACAAGAATAGCAGTGAGTCCGTAAGTGCTGTCTATTTCCAGGAGACTGTTCATAAATTAAATGTACTTCTAGAATATGAATATATACATACATACATTCATATACCTATATATATATATATATATATATGTGTGTGTGAGTGTGTGTGTGTGTATGTATATGTGTGTGTGTAGGTGTGTGTGACGCGCGACGGAAAGGTAAAGGGAAGCAAAAAGAGGTAAAAAGTAACGAAGAGAAGAGAGACAAGTAGGAAAAGATGCAAACGGGAGAGAAAAATGGTTGATGTGGTGGGAAATTTTGACAAAAGAAAGACTCAGAAAGAAAAATATAAGGAGAAAAAGTAGAATAGCATGTATAAAATTATGATGAGGAAAAAAAAGAAAGAAAGAAAGAAGAAAAAGAAGAAGAAGAAGTAGGAGGAGAAGGATGAAGATGATGATGAGAAGAAGAAGAAGAAGAAGAAGAAGAAGAAGAAGAAGAAGAAGAAGAAGAAGAAGAAGAAAAGGTATATAAAAAGGAAGAATAAACTAACAAAATTCGGGAAGAGAACTAGAAGAAATAATAGGAAAACAAGTAAGAAAAAAAGGGAATAAAAAGAAAAAAAAAACACAATGAAATGGGGAAAGAGAAAAAGAAGAGAAAGATTTGGCAATATAACGAGAAAGAGTAAGGTAAATAAAAAGCAGAGAAGTATCATGAGAAACTGTAAAAGAAAAAAAGAAAATGGAAGAAAAAGAAGGAGAATAGAAAAATACGAAAAAGAATAAATAACAGAAAAAGAATGAAGAAGAGAAAAATATATAAAGAGGAAAATAAAAGAAAAGGAAAAGCCAAGGAAAAAAAAACAAAGAAAAGGTAAGAAGAAAGTAAAAGAAAAGAGGACTAAGGAAGGAAAACGAGACAGATTTGAAGGAGAATTTGCGAAAGGATAATAAGCAAGAAATGTTTGAAAAAGGGAAGAACGAGAAAAATAAAGATGGAAAATGAAAAGTGGGGAAAAAAAGCGTGCAATGAGAAAAAAAACATACGAAACAAAGAAAACGTTTTGAATAAAAACGAAAAAACCGCCCAGAGATGAAAAAGAAAATAGAGAAAAGCAAAAATACCCTAGAATGAAGAAGAAGACAGTGAAATAAGAGCGAAAAGAAAAGCAGCAAAATCGGAGACAAAATAAATGATGACTGAATAATATTCGAGGCATAACATTAAAAAAAAAAAAGAAAAGAGAAAGAGAAAGAACAGAAGCATTAAAATTTAACACAGAGCAGAGGAACAAACCGAAACGACGAGAAGTCGTAAAAACAGAACAAAGACAACTGCAAACCGGCAGAGTCAAAAGGCTTCTCCACTTTCGAATCTATAGATAGAATAATGTCAGGTATATTATAGCATGAAAAGCGCTGGGCAAAATCGGTTTCTCGTCATGTAACATTGTTTGCTTCTTTGTTTATACTCCATTGTTCGACTTTTGAATACAAACATACACAGTCATACAGTTGAGCATACAGTTGAGCATACAGGGACGGTGGAGTAGTGGATAGCGGCTCGGATTGAGGAATCGGGGAACCGAGTTCGAATTCCAGCTATGTGAAAATAGCAGGAGAGACTGGGTTCCATAGCCTTAGATGGCAACTGGTCTAGGAGAAGGACAACTATCATTTCAAAACCTGCGGAGGGACGTTTGGGGAAATTGTGGCACGTAGTGCACCAGGTATCTGTATTAGGCCCTTGGATGGTTCTGCACAAAGCATTCACCACTATAATCAAATCATATGTTCTGGTGTCTGGGCTGTCGGTTTCACTATATATATATATATATATATATACATACATACAGTGTAACCCGGATATAAGAGAGTTGTCGGGACCGGAGAAGTCTCTTATATCCGGGTTTGGTCTATTATATATACATTAACACAGGTTCTAATTTGGGACCGGAGAAAATCTATTTTATATCCGGGTTACACTGTATATATATGTTAAATACGACTAACAAGTTAAGTTTTTATTTAATTTGTCTAGTGCTCTTCACTTGACATAATTTATGTAAAAAATTGTCTAAATGTCTTGCATGTCCAAGCGCTTTCGGCTATACCTTTAGCCACTATCAAGGATTTTTTTTTACTTTTAACTGACTGTATTGATTATGTGTATATATGGATTTATAGGAATGCTTTATTTTCCAAACATAGTCAGCACATTGTGGCTTTATTCATAGATGATATTATTGACTGTTAGTCTTTTAATCTTCTATTATTTATAGTCTTTTCTTACATGTAGATGAGGTTATTATATTTGGGTTATCGACGAGAATGTGCAAAATAAAATTTTCCTATAACTCTAGATACACACATAAAACAATCATTGCATTTAGTTAAAAATAAAAATGAAATCATCCTTGGCATACAAAAAATTTGGACAAATTTTACATAATTTATGTCCAGAAAAGGAGGCACAGTGGGGTAATGAATAGCGGCTCGGATTGAGAAATCGGAGAACCAAGTTCGAATTCATGTAGGATCCATTACATTCACTTAAGTGCTAATACCCTTAAGAAGGGGATTCATACCTTTCCCAAGTGCTAATAGCCTTGGGAAATGTATTAATCCTCTTCTTCTCTCCCCAGCTATGGGTAAATAGCAGGACAAGCTGGATTGCCTTGGGTGGCAATGGTAACACTGAATTCAAAAACTGGCACGGAGAGGGTTGGTCTCCGTCAGGCTATCTTGCCCAAGAAACACCACTGCGGTTGCAGTACATATGGTGCCCATACGGGATTCGCGATGTCTAGAAAAGAAAAAATTGAAGAACACAAGACGAATTAAAGTAAAAAAAAAACAAACAAACGTATCCACCTAGCTCCTCGCTCCTTGCTCCTAATAGATTAACCGCTTTTCCATTCCCTGGATAACAACCTTCGTGGGAAATCCTTCGCAGATAAGGCCGACTTGCGGCAGGCACTCACAGACATTCTTTGTTTCCGATGCACCTGATCTTTACCGCCAGAGCATTCGCAGCTAGATGCAGTTGTAAAAAGATTCTGTATGTTGATGGTTTAATGGTATGTCAAATTTTCTGTGCACGTTTTTTTTTCAAATCAAAAGCCCCTTTTGGGTTATCCAGTGAATGCTGAACAGTTTACTCACATATGAAGAGAAGTCTTGAGGTACGAGATATATGGTTCTACAGAAAGATACTGAGAATACCGTGGACGGAGCATTTGAGTAATGAGCAAGATTTAAGGAAAAAAAATCAAAAAACAAAAAGGAGACGTATATTTAGAATCAGAAAGAGAACGTTGAAATCTCTTCGACACTTAATGAGAAAAGAATCCTGGTAAAATTTAACGCAGGTCATATCAAAGACAAGGAGGACAGAGGGACACACCCATTTAATAAGCTTATATTAATGGATGACAATAAAAGAGTATCAGGGAGAGTAAGATGACTATGAACTCCAAAGAATAGGAAGTTGTGGAGAGACATGATGCCATACTAGGCGAAGTTGCTGTATATTTCTACGTATAAGGTGACCTATAGATAAGACGGGACCCAAAATTTGGGCAAATATCCGTGATTTTATCTGATATCTGTAGTATAAAACAAGCGACTGGGATTTATATGATGAAACTGTATATGACGATGTTTATGAGGTGTTCTTTGCATCAGATGGTGATGATCATAGTAATGATTAATTCTGTATGTGGATGTCTTAGTTTTTTTTATTCTGTGAGGGGTAATAAAGATTTTATGGCATCTTAAATGTTTTAACATCGCAAAAAAAAAGCGTAAAATGTATGCTATTTAAAAATAAAGTTTGCATGTTATAATAAATGTATTTATTTAACGCCACATAATGAATCTTAATTAGAAATATAGAATGTATGTTATCATAAATGTCGTTATTTAACACTACTGTGAGACATAATGATTGGTATAATCACATTCATATCTCGACAAATGAAGAACGGAAGATATGTTTACTTGTGTATGTTGGTCAGAGGAACTTTTGTAAATTGTTCAGTAAATTCCCTTGAATATTATAGTTTAAAATGAAATCCTAAAGTAAAAGTCGTTTTCTTTTTTTTAAAGCATCCGCCCACCACCACCAGCAAGGCGGGGGTGCCACTAATACGCAAAGGGCTACAGGGAGTGAAAGTAAGGGTAAAGAGTGGGTAGAGGGGGAATTGAGGAAAGGAGAAAAAGAAGAACGGGGATCAAGGCATCAGAAGATGGCAATTGACATTACATTTAAAGCTTTGAAGATTATAGTTATCAAGGAAGCAAGTAAGCGGAAGGGTGTTCCACTGTCGGGAAGTGCGATTGAAGAAACTGTTGGAGTAGAAGTCGCGGTTACATTTAACTGTTTCGACAGTAAAAGGGTGAGACCGAGATGCTGACCTAGTAGCACGTTTAAATTCATGCACTCGGGGCACCAGTGAAAATAGCTCGTCAGTGCAATATTTACAGAAAAAACAGAGGGGAGCCACATTAAGTCGGTGAGAAATTGACTGTAGTACAGAATTATAATGGGAATTGTTTCAACTAGAAACTTGTTTCTATCTGTAGTTACCATGCCGAGGCAGTTGTTAGCCTACCGCGATCTATGACGCAACTATACTAGCCTACTTAACAATGCCGTTACACCACAGGATTTAAGGTTAGCCTTTGTAACTGTTGTATTAGACGATCTCCTATTTTTGGCGGTGATTTTTAAGACTTAGTATCCACCTTATACGCGGAAATATACGATAGTTCGTATCGTTTGGTGTCGTTTGAAAATGAGTAGACTGAGGTAGCGAGATACTGGTGTAGTCCGTAGAAACATGAGAAATCGAGTGCTGTTCAATAGCGGACAAACAACAGTAAAAGAGACAAAAGAGAAAACAGATCGCATGAGAGGAACAAGGAGAGTTCCGCGAGGCCGAAACGAGAATAGATAGAGAAGTATGTTGCGATAAACACTAGAGGTCAGTGAAAAGAAAATTAACAGAAGAAAATGATTAATGTTTCCTGAAAAAAAAATCAAAATTAATAAAGAAAAGGTGGAGAACGGCTTAAAAGAAACTAGCGACTAAACTTGATGGGTATTTATGGACATACATATCTGATTATATATATATATATATATATATATATATATATATATATGAAGAGTTAGAAATATAGTTTTAAGGTGTTATATATTTATGGGATAAAGTGCTCAATATCAGAGATAGTGCGTATGTAAATATAAATATAAAAGTGAACATTGAAATCAACACTCAGAGGCTACAGGCTGTTTCATGCTAGACGCAATCGTCAGTCCGCTCTGATGATTGTGTCTAACATGAAATAGTCTGTCTCTTATGTGTGTTAATTTCAATGTTCACTTTTATAAATATATATATATATATATATATATATATATATATATATATATATATATATATATATATATATATATATCAAGTATGTGGTGCAGTTCAATTTACATTACAATGAATCATTCATACAAAAAACAGATATAGAAGTTAATGATAAAATGGCGAGAATACATCTTCGCAAACAATTTACTAAGAGACATTAACCCCGAACCTGTAAATGAATGTTATGATCCCTGTTTATAAATTTCAGTTGAATAAGGTCTTTTTTTATATATTTACGAGCTTTCATCTGTTCCTACAGATATCATTCGATGTCCTGTTATTACCTGGAATTATAAAACAACAAATATTTTCTTACCTGATGATATCTGTAGGAACAGATGAAAGCTCGTAAATATATAAAAAAAAGACCTTATTCAACTGAAATTTATAAACAGGGACCATAACATTCATTTACAGGTTCAGGGTTAATGTCGCTTAGTAAATTGTTTGCGAAGTTGTATTCTCGCCATTTTATCATTAACTTCTATATCTGTTTTCTGTATGAATGATTCATTGTAATATATATATATATATATATATATATATATATATATATATATATATATATATATATATATATATATATATATATATATATATATGATGGAGTCTCCAGTCGTATTCGGCGTATGAGTGTCTTTCAGTTCAGTTTTATTTTTTTTGTTTCGTATGAGACAACAACCATACAGGGGATTTGCAAACAAGTCCACACGAGAGACATTCTGAAGTGTTGACTGTCATGTGGGCTGATGTCTTAGCCCGAGATATAGTGTTGGTTCTTAATTCTCTCAGATAGTTGAGGCAATTCTTTTCAAAGTTAGTTAAACTTTCGGTAACCGGTGTTTCACGAGTTTGCTCGGTTTTCAACGGCGAATTCGAACTCCTCTATAGGGATGTTTGCAACATTTAAATTGCGTGTAGTTTCACGCAAAAAATATTCGACCCCGAGATAATTTTTATTATTTTCCTGAATCATTCCTATTTTGTTTTGATATCTATTTACTCAGCATTAGTGAAACAATATACGTGAATTGCTAATAAGTAAAATAGAATACGATAAGTAGTAATCCCCAGACTTTCATGGTTTTCCTATTTGAATTTCTTGATATTTCATAATATCTAATGAAAGCATAAGTTTTTTTTCGAATTCTACAATTTTAAAAGTTTTGTATTTCATTGAAGCATCAGTTAAACACATGGAAATACTATCAATTTATCTCTACTTTCTTTACATCTTCCTTTTTTCTCTTACTGAAATCAAACAGCGACTCTTGTCCATCTATCTTCGTGATAGAAAATGGAATAGTTCCTTATTTCTTATGTATTGGCTGGGCGTTTTTCCTTTTTTCATTTCTTTCACTCATTCATTGAAACCAAAAATCGTTTCTGAAATGTCTTTTCCCCCTGTATTTCCAAATGATCACAACGGAATAGTCCATTATTTATGAGGTATTGACAGGGCGTTTCTTTCTGTCTTTCTATCTTTCTTTCAGCGTGTCTGATATGTCTTTTCCATCTCGCGATCACAACAGAATAGTCCGTTATTTATGAGGTATTGACAGGGCGTTTCTTTCTGTCTATCCATCTTTCTTTCAGCGTGTCTGATATGTCTTTTGCATCTCGCGATCACAACGGAATAGTCCATTATTTATGGAGGAGGCACGGTGGATAGCAGCTTGGGTTGACGAATCGGATAGCCAAGTTCGAATGCCAGTCGAATTCATTACATTCACTTACGCGCTAATACCCTTGGGAAAGGTATGGATCCTCTTCTTCTTCTTCCCCGCAGCTATCGACAGACCGGGTTTTATAGCTTTGGATTGCAACTGGTCTACAAACTAAAAAAAGAATCAGAATTATAATATGATAGGAAGCGAGAGGGATGTGATTCTATCGACAGATGCTGAGAATTCGAAGGATAGAACATGTGAGTATCGTGTAAGTTTTATGAAAAATAGGAACTACTAGGGGAATTGCAACTAAATAGAGAGTTCTGCAATTTCTGGACATACAGTAAAGGGAGGTCTAGAGAAGACAGGAGAAGCAGCTGGGAACAGCGAACAATCTACTTATCGCGTTAGTATAAATGAATGGTAGATATATTCTGAGACGTTTGTCCTATTTGCATACATTTGGCTAAATGATAATCTGCGTCGATAAAATCTGTTTTTCCACAAATCACGCGTTATTTCTAAATACAATTCTGAATTGCATATGGATCTTAGAGTAGCTTGGTATATTACATTGGTTTCTAGATATTTACCGTTTAGTGTGCATGCATAGATTTATCAGTGGGGATTGCCGTTGCTTGTGGTGATCCGGTGATTTTTCTGTTGTGAATTCTTATGATTTGTAGCAAATTTTTGTGCAGTTATAACTAAATTTCGGGACATTTCGGTTGAATATTTATACAGCTTGAAAAATATTTTACTTGATTATTCTGTTTTTCTTTTTTCTTATACGGTAAGTTCGAATATATGGCGTTCTTTTTCTGTTGTATTTGTCTTCCATAATATTTGTTATAAATGTAATTATTTCCGATAAGCACTGCTTTTTCATATTCATTATTGTCTTCGTTTAATTTTGTTTTTGTTTCGACGAGATTTTTGTGACCGATGATGGATTGTTGGTTTTGATAATGATAAAGAGATGGTTGAGGGAAGTTTATGCGAAATGGATTGTCATTACACAAACACACTTACATATATGTACACACACACAAACACACACACACATATATATAGAGAGAGATGACAACATATATATATATATATATATATATATATATATATATATATATACATATACATATATATATATATATATATATATATTGTTATTACGCGGCAATATTTCATTAATATACGTTTGGACGCAAAAAAATGATATTTAATTTTTTTTACGGAAAAGTTACTGGCCGCGTACCGATAATTTATAGATCCCTAGATAGAGTCCGTAGCATTCTGGCGACGAGGAATCTACAATACAGATAAACGATATGCTAAATCAATATTCGCCAATATAAAAGGCCTACTGTCTTCATTTTCTGAAGTTGTCTCATAAATTTAGAAACTAATTAAATTTATAATAAAATTATCAGCTTTGCTTTTTTTAATTATTAGATGATAGCCTTTCACTATTATTACTACATTCACTCCATCTTATTATAGTTGTAAAACAAATACGGCGTACAAAATGTTAGAGAAGTGGGTGGCAGTTTAACTACAATTTTTTTTTACTTCGCTTCATCAATGAACCTATTATATGCATACATACATACATACATACATAAATACATATATATATATATATATATATATATATATATATATATATATATATATATATTTATTTATTTATTTATATATGAAAAAGACAGTAGGAAAACTAATACTTGCCAACGCGTTTCGTCCAATGTGAACTTTTTCAAGCCAAAAACGAAATGAATTTATAAAACAACGTAACTAATAATAACAAAACAAAAGGTCCTTAGCAACTGGAAGAATATAGAGAATGCTATTTTATACTGTTAACTGAAAATTAAGTCACTTACTGTCACGTGTGGAGATATTGTTTTTATTTCTGTGTTGACGGATTCAACTATTTTCTTTTGGACGAAACGCGTTGGCAACTATTACAGTTTTCCTATTGTCTTTTACATTTATAAATATTGTCTTTTTCTACAGGTTAACTCTGAGAAATTTTCATATGTATATATATATATATATATATATATATATATATATATATATATATACACATATGTCTGTGTGTGTTTTTTCGCAGACTACTGTTTCGCTGTATCATAATTCCTCAGTGCGACTATAACGTCTGAAAGCCTCAAGCCAGGATCTAAACCCGAACGATTTGGTGTCAGTCGGAGTTTATATGTTAGATATGAACTAAAAGTATCGGGACTGTTTCTATAAAAAGAAAATTACAACACATATTAATTCTGCATTTATCCTCCTTCAAAGTACCCCTCTTGCTGAAGGCACGCACTTTATCCAGCATTGTTTCTATGGAAAGAAGCATTCTTGGAACTCCTTTTTTTAAGATTGCCTACAGCTGCTTAGTCATATTCTCTTGGATTGCCTCGGCGTCTTGCAATCCTGTTTCTTTCAAGTAGAATTTGACTTTTGAAGAAGAAAAAGTCGCTATATATCGGGGGATATAATGGTTATCAGATCTGGCGATGTTGTGTTTCGCCAAAAACTGCTACACAAGCCATGATCACTGTTAGAACCTCTGTGCTGTTACGTGGTGAGATGACCACACTCTACACGCTTTCCTTCTAAGCACTGCTATAAACAACAGTCAGTCTCTGTCAAGCGGCTTCAATTTGCACGTGTACTAGATACATTACCACAGCAAATGTTCCGATACTTCTTGATCAGTCCTCGTATTGGTATTGCATATATATATATATATATATATATATATATATATATATATATATATATATATATGTATGTATATATATATATATATATATATATATATACATCTGATATATATATATTTATCTGATATTTCACCTTATGGAAAAGTGAAAATAATTAGAACAGATAATGGTGGAGAATTTACTTCTGATGATTACGAAAACCTTCTAATAAATGAAGGCATTATACATGAGAAAACCTGTCCTTATTCCTTGCACCAGAACGGAATCGCTGAACGTAGTTGGCGGACTCTTTTCGAAATGACTAGATGTATGCTAATAGAATCTACATTGCCCAAAAATCTGTGGGTCTATGCATTAAATACAGCCGTATATATAAGAAACCGTTGCTATAATAGTAACATTAAAAAGAATCCTTACGAGGCTTATACGAACGACAAACCCAACGTAAGTGGTATGCATATTTTTGGTGCAATTTGCGACACATATGTCAACCACAGGGCAAAACTCGATCCAAAAAGTGAAAGAGACATATTCATTGGCTATGACAAAACAAGTCCGGCCTATATGATTTATTTCCCACAAAGTAAAATGATAAGGAAGATCAGGTGCGTCAGATTTACAGATTCCTTTGAGCAAATGGAGAATCCCGAAGAAAAGAACATTAACTGCGAGGAACTGGTCCAGCACGAACTAGTATGGCCTAATTATGAGATAGGGCCTATAAATAGAAAACCCGTTCAAAATCCACAATTAAAGTAAGGTGTTATACCAGATGATATAGACGAGGAAAAATCAGACGCAAACCTTGAGTTAAAAGCAGATACAACCGAAGAGGAGGGGCAAATTCCGCGTTATCCGACCAGAAGTAGAAGAAAGCCAGACGATTTTGGAATGGGTCAATGTAATACATGTGACATTGACTGTTGCTATTCGGTGCAATGTATTCCGAAGAACTATCAAGAAGCCATAAATTCTGATAATTCCAAACGATGGATAGCCGCCATGCAAAAAGAAATGGAATCTCAAGTATAAAATGATACTTTTGAATTGAAAAAGGCCCCGGATAATAAAAATATTATCGGCAGCCGTTGGGTTTATACTGTAAAGCGACCTGAGGATGGCTCGCCAGTGAATAAGGCTCGTTTTGTAGATAAAGGATTCTCGCAGATATACGGGGAAGATTATGTACAAACATTCAGTCCAACAACAAACATGGTCAACAACATGGCTCTCCATAACTTCCTCTCTTTTGAAGCTTTTAACAAATAGCATAAGTATTAAGTGTAGACCTATCTTTATCTCATCAGCTAGTTTCGCGAAGATTGCCTCCACCCCTCGGGTAATTTGATTGTAAATGTATTATCTTTTGGAGGAGGGGAGGGAAGAAGAAATACAACAGTCTGTCGCCATATATATGTATACATGACGCGAACCTAGTCATTGAATATATATATATATATATATATATATATATATATATATATATATATATATATATATATATATATATATATATATATGGATTACTATTAAAATTATGCAACGGACAGTTTTCAGTCAGCACCTGACGATTAAAACTCAGAGTTGTGCTAAAGGTGTGGAGAAATGGATATTTCTCTCTCTCTCTCTCTCTCTCTCTATATATATATATATATATATATATATATATATATTTAAAATGACCAGAAAATCGATACACACACACACACACACACACACATATATATATATATATATATATATATATATATATATATATATATATATAAGTATAGGATTGGTGTATACAGAATAAATTCCAATAACCAAAAAATACTATTCTTAAAAGGTTGCTCGATACAGAGTAGAGCAAATATAATCATTTATTCGAAAATTATAACATAAATATGTTATAAAATCACTAGAAAAATAGCCATTTCGTTTCAATACTTATAGTATCTTATCAAATGATGGTGTTGAATATCTTGCTAAGACTGCAGAAGTGTTGAAACGAAATGACTATTTTTGTAGTGATTTTATAACATATGTATGTTATAATTTTCGAATAAATGATTATATATATGTGTGTGTATGTTTGTGTCTGAGTCTCTGTGTGTGTGCAATTATTTACATATATTAATGTTCCTTACTCTTTATTTAGTTTATATGCGGGCAGCGTTGTGGAGGCATGGAAGATGGGTTGTTCGCTCCAGAATGTCAGAGATAAGGAAAAATGGCGGATGGATTTGATGGACTGACATAAGGTAAAAATTAACTGGCACATTACATCATCTGGATGATGGGAAATGGAGAAAAAAAATATTAAGATTGCCGAGAGAAATAAGAAGGAATTACAGGCAAAGTGCCGTTAAAAGGAGCACGTATATTTGTCACAAAATGTAGAATGAAAGGGAGGAGCGTTTTGAAGTGGATACGAAAACGATAAAAAACAATGCATACGCATACATACATGTAAGTATATATATATATATATATATATATATATATATATATATATATATATATATATATATATATAGTTATAGTTTTAGTTATGTATTTCTGTAGATATATTCACTGTTCATAATCATGTTAGGTGAATAAGGAGAAAGCGAGAACTAAAGGAAAATGGGAGACCGAGTAAATAGAAAGAAGACGGATGCATAAGAGAGGAAAGGGGAGTAGTAAAAGGAGAAAGAACTAAATACATTCCTTTGACGAAAGCGCGGAGAGGAAAATATGAAAATTTGAAACGACTTTTTATGAACTGTCTCATGAAGTACAAAATACAACCAATGATATCCACCTCAAAATTGAAAATAATAATAATAATAATAATAATAATAATAATAATAATAATAATAAGTAGGCGTCTACCCGTCTTACTCACATTTCTGTCAATAATAATTTTAAAATCATTCAGCAGACGATGTTACTTTATTTAAGGTAACTGGATTTTTGGTGATTGCCTTATGCGGTTTCCGTCATTCGATACTGTGCGTCTGAAAAATGCCGCTTTTATTGCGGTCGCCCTCTCTTCTCGGTCTTTTGGCCGGGACCTAATTCTGATGTCTTCTCTCGTGCGGACAATCTACATTTCATCTCTCGGTTGTGTCACTGTCTTTGGAGAGAGCGCAACTCATTTGTGTCTCTGTCTGCGGACAGACCGCAACTGAAAATATGTTTGAGATTTGTCCGTTCTCGGGAAACATTTTCTCGCGTAGGTACCTCCCTCAAAGCATTCAAGTGGGGATCGTTAGTAATACAGATGCCAGTGTAATCGTCGATTGCGGGGTCTGGCTATTTTTGGATCTGGCCCGGGGGTGCACACTTTCAGGATACCCACATTAAACTGACCTTTTGTCGCATCCTTTCAGCGTTTGGCTTCAAGTAAATACAACCGCTCCATTGACTTTTGGGTTATGATCAAAGTGTTATATCTGTTATCAGCTTAATCTAATTTTCTCTCTCTACTTCTTTCTTTCTTTCTCAGTGAAACCAAGTAGTGTATTTCCTGTCTTTCCTCGGAATATTTATGAGGTATTGACATGGCGTAACTGTCGAGCCAATTAACGAAGTGACTGACAAGCACAAGTATGATAGGATAATTATTATTATTATGATGATGATAATAACAATAATAATAAGAAGAACCTTGATGCTGAACCAAATATAGCTCTCATGTCGTCTAATCCTAACTGATTGGAGCCGTTAACGTACATATTTTGTCTTGGTGAATTCAAATAGGCGACAGTAAATATGCGATTCAGTACCACAAATTTGATTGTCAGCTGCCTGACCTTAACCAGCAGGTTTTTTCTCTTAGAGGCTGACACACTGTACGTTTCTGTCTATGAATTGGATGAGCATCATGACCAGGTGTCGCGAGGGCTGTTTTATATATTTCTTAAATAATTTTGAAGGATGAGGCAGCCAAGGCGACATTGGAGTCACATCTAGATTTTTGGGAAGACCTGTGGATTGGATATCATATGAGCGGGATCGGTTACACGACTGGATCATATTTCAAATGGGGATCGATCTACAATAATATTATGCTCTGCTTTTAGCAAAATCTTTCACCATATCATTTACATTTAGCTGTGATGCATGTGTCTGATATACGCTTACCAGACTGAGTGTCATGATAGGTATATGCGGCTTCGTATATTTGTATCCCAGTGTCACTTTGTTGGTGTATTGTACTCCCATTTAAAATTACAACAACAACAACAACAACAACAACACCAACAATAATAATAATAATTATTATAATTATTATTATTATTACAACATTAAGCCGATACGTAGAAATAAAATTAGTCAATGCTTGCAAACAACAAAGATAAAGAAAAGAAACTGAAGAAACTGATTTATTCTACCAAGAGTTCGTTGGGAAGTACACCAAGAATGATAGGCAGCAATGTGGAAAGAATACCCCAAGAGAAATATTAAAACCAAAACCAACAGCCAAAGCATAAAGGAAACTTTTCGAATTCCAGTTATGAGAAACTCCGGATCCTTCTTAAGCTGGGCAAAAACGGAACCTAGACCTGAAAATAAGAAAGGTGACGACAATGAATAAGTATCTTCCTCACAACCGGGATACGATATCGGCAGGTTATATGCTAGAAGAAAACATGTAAGAAGTGTCTTTGTCGGCTTTGAAGGAGGCACCGACTCCACAATCAAAGAAGTTGAAATATACACAGTAGAAATGCGTAACATAACTAAAATCTTGATATTTAACAGAAGTAGGAATATAACAATTTGTTATGGGACCTTACCTATAACGACAGAGTGAACTCTTCCTGACACTATGAATACTGCGCCTCTCAAGAGAGAGGGAGGAGACGGAATCGAGTCGAGCCAATAGTAGTTCACTCCAAACCAGAGTGACTTTCCACATCTTGTATTATTATTTCGTGTAATATATCTTTGTTATTTCTACTCTTGTGTTCGTGTTGTTCTTCCTTGGTCCTAACCTTGGATCATAACAAAACCAATCACCAGAAACAGAAGAATTAAAAGAATTAAATGAAAAGCAATTATAAGCATACTTCAGAAAATAAATCGAAGGCAAGAACAATAGATACGGTTAGCTCAGGGAAGCTTCAAGATAGATACCGAGTTACTCTTAATAATGGTTCAAAACAATTCCATACGCGTCCACGTTCTAAAGACGGGACAGATTCGATGCAAGAGTAGAATCAATGTAGACATTAAAAATAAAGAAAAGATAATCATGCGCAAAATAGGTGAAATACACAGAAAGTATACATAAATAGGCACGACTGGGTGTGGAAGGTGATCCGCTGACACATTTATAAGCGATTGTATTTTGACCAAACTCACTAAACTCACTAAGAAACGAATCTGTCCTAGAGAATGAAATCTATAAAATACTGTGCAATTTTGAAATACAAACGGATCATTCGGTCAAATCCAGAAGAAAAGAGTTTTCTATATTTCACTGTTCTGGCAGGACAGTCATTAAATATGAAAGGATGACAGAAGATAAGATGTGTATAAGGGTGTTGAAGAAGCTTTGGAACATGAAGGTCATAGTCGTGCCGTGCTAAAAGATATCCCGGACGGTTTAGGTCAGAGTGGTGATCCACTTGACAGTGCACAAACGACAGCTCTACCCGATGAGCTTACTCTCCATCACTGGAGGACACGTGTCCATCTAAACCAGACGAGTTCAAAAGAAACAAATGTTTTGTATGCGAATGAACAACCAATTAAGCCAGTACACCAAATGGAAAGACGAATGCAGCAAGTCTGTATTTTATCACCTGGTTTATTTAACTTTGACGGCGAGATTATTCTAAGAGGAGTAGACGTGTTAAGAGTATTTATTATTGGTAATTAAATGTAATGACAGAGGGCTTTTCTTTTTGACGTTTCGCTGAGAGGCACTGGCATGATAAACTCCCACTAAACATCAAATCAGAAGTTGAGTAATGAATAAGATAAAATGAATTAAAAGAACAAAAAAGAAAATAAAAGTATTAAAAGATAAGAAAATGAAGGAAATACATTAATATTAAAAGGATGAGAAAATCCACTATTACAAAATAAATTTATTTTCGTTTTATCCCGGAAAAATAAATCTCAAATTCACATCTAAAAATGAAAGATAACATATATATATATATATATATATATATATATATATATATATATATATATATATATATATATATATTGAGACGTGTGTTCCTATATCTATTCTTATTATTCACAGATTATTAAACAGGTCTACAAGTATTCAGCAACTTCATATATCAATCTCGTAAATATATGTAAATGATTAGCATCGTAAAGTATATTTATATGCGGATGTTGTTCTATCTATCTATCTATCTATCTATCTATCTATCTATCTATCTATCTATCTATCTAACTATCTATCTCAGTCTGTTCATATATATCTATATATACCAATTGCAAATGTATATATAATAATATGCAACCACTATTTCTAGCGATATATATATATTCACGGAATCTCTCAGAGTGTATCAAAATTACTTTACAAACTTTGGGACCAAAGAACCAAAAGAAGGAGAAAACTTCATATAAGTATATGATCTCAAATCCTTCGTTTTTGAGTTATCGAGTTTGAAGAAAGTTTACGGTGGGTGGCGCGGTGTTGCCGTGCAGATTTGTGGCTAGTCTGTCTTTAACGTGTGTAATATTGAGTTAACGGAGAAGTGTTTCGTTTAACAATGGCAGAATATTCATATCGTGAGCAGGCAGATATGAATTTTATATAAGACCGCGCGAATGGTATTCGACTTGAGGCTGCACGGCTCTATCACACTGCGTTTCCATACCGGGATTTTTCTGGAAAATAAAAAGCGACAATAGAAAACAAAAACCTGGGATTACGTAGCAAAAGCCAAACATTTCAGCGGGAAGGGCAATATATGTAATTTATGTTATTTAGAAAAATTAGTCATTTTAAAACATATAGATGACCATAATTTGTTAAACAAAAGAAGTGAATTAATGATCACATGCATGTCTAGAAATAAATACCTGTTCAATCACGTTGAACCAGATTAATATTGTTTTTTTCTCAATCAGACCCATATATTCTATTGTTGATGTTAGCATTATTATTGCATTATTAATATTGATATTATTTTGTTATTATTATTATTATATTAATTTTATCATATTATGACTATTACTGTTACCTATTATTATTATTATTATTATATTTACTTATTGTTATTAATAATTTTATTATTATTATTATTATTATTATTATTATTATTATTATTATTATTATTATTTTATCACTAATTTTCTATTGTTTTTATAATCGATATGTCCATTAAACTGTTTTAGCCCAGACAAAAGTGAGTTATCCCCCATGATGCATAACGTATTTTAAATTTTAAAGGTAAATTTGAACCTAAATTTAAAATTAAATTTATATTATAACGCATGTATTTAATAATAGTATCAATTTATCCCATTAACACCGCAAAACTCAGAAATTTCAATCAGATAACGGGTATTTCTTTTCTACTTGATGATTGCATAGAGCATGAAAGTCAGAGACGTACTATCGGCGTGCGGTATTATGTTTATTTATTAATATATACTTAATAGCTCTGTTGTTTTGCACTGAGTACTGGTTTATTTACACCAAAGGATATAAGCATCTCATCAGGTGGAGAACATTTGTTAACCACCTGATGAGATGCTTATATAATACAGAAAATGAACAATACTGCTTTAAAAGAACATAAGGAAATTTTGTTCCATTAAAAATTGATTCCCTTAATTAGCCTGAAGAAGGTCACATGACCAGAAACCCATGTAGCAAAAATATGAAGAATAAAATATAATACATACACTAAAACAAATGCACACTATAACCAAAAACTATATTATATATATATATGTGTGTGTGTGTGTGTGTGTGTGTGTGTGTTTGTGTGTATGTATGTGTGTATATATATATTATATCAGCAACACATATATATATATATACACACACGAAAACACACACACACACATATATATATACATATATATATACATATATGTATGTGTATATATATATATATATATATACATATATACATATATATATATATATATATATATATATATATATATATATATATATATTAAATCACCATCTTTTAACCTAAAATAGCTCAACTTGCTACAACAACCAGTGTAACTTAAATTCTTTCACCCTCATATAAAAAGCCCACAAATAGACAAGCAGACAACCACTAAACATGGATTCCTATACATATATATACATCTTTCTCGCTATTTAGATATCTAAATGAGCAGGTATAAACAATTATGCTTCTTTATGTATAAGTGAAAGAAATGATCACTCATCATTTTCATTGGACTTAAACTTTTGATTGTGTATTATTTTTGTGTATAGATATAATGCATTATTTATATATGTATATATATATATATATATATATATATACATATATATATATATATGTATATATATATATATACATATATATATATATATATATATATATATGTATATATATATATATGTGTGTGTGTGTGTGCATGTATGTATAACATGAGTTTTATTTGTATGTCTTTTCTATCTATGATCATTGCTTAATGTACATGTTCCGACTCTTCTGAGCATCTTGCCGGAAAGGGTCAGCATTAAGCGACCCCCTCTGAGGATAACGCGTACAACTTTCTCGACCAGCCCACCAACAACCGACCAATCTCAGATGTCCTTGACGTGTGATAGGCAAAAAATTCCGGGTCGAGGGGAAAAAATACGGTGAACGAAAAAGGAAGCAGGAAGAATTTAAAAATCAGAATGATCCCTAGTAAACACGGATTCTTCGCGTCGCCATTTTGAAAGTGAAGTCATATCAATGCTTCTTTCCTTTTTTTTTTCTATCTTCCGACAAATACGCACACATATATACATATTCACAACACCCAGTCATATATATATGTGTGTATGTGTGTGCGTGCGTGCGTGTGTGTGTGTGTTTTATGTGTGTGTGTGTGTGTACATGAGTACATATAGGAATTATTAAATATACATATATATATATATATATATATATATATATATATATATATATATATTTATGTGTATGAATATATATATTTATAATTGCTTACGAATGCATATACATAATAATTGGTCATGTATTTGGTCATGTAATTTGTCATACATATATATATATATATATATATATTTACATATATACAGTTATGTGCGTGTGTATATATCTGTCTTTCTCTCTATCTACCTGTCTATCTATCTATCTATCTATCTATCTATTTATATATATGTAGAAATGTAGACATAGAAAAAGATTTAAACTTACATATGAACGTAGATCTTACCTTATTAAACCCGCCCAATGTTGAATATATAATGCCAATTCACTTTTAAAATTTCACTCTATTCTCCATATTAATCCGGATTTATAACAGACCCTTAATTTATGCAACCCACTCTTTTATTTTATTTCATTTTTTTTTTAAAGTAATTTCGGGTATACCCTGGTTTTCCTAATATCTTAACCTATCCTTAATGTTGTAAATGGATAATTTATTCTAACTTTAATTAGTTTTAATTTTAAATCCCCTATTTTATAATAATATAAAACCCTTAAATCTATTTTTCTTTATAATAATTGTTTAAATACGATTCATAATTAATCTTATTATTACATATTTGTTGTTAATATAATTTGGTATTCCTTAGGTGGAACCTAAATTCCTTTATATATAATTAAAGATTTTGGTCATAAATAAACTCCTCTTCGGCGCTTCTTTTAATTCAACACCACACTCTTCATATAACACAACTTAAGATCATAAGGTTAATATCGGGGTTGATTCCAACAGGCCTCTTCCTCATTTAGAGAGACAACTCTCGCAATCACCTTACCACCAACTCGGGCTTTTTATCTGGCTGATGCTCCATTTTGGGTAGGTTCGGTATCTTTTCCTCGGCTGCTATCAAATTTAAATTGTAAATCCCTGATTCCGAGGCGAATTCAGTCCGGGGTTGAAGAAGAATCGCTCTAGGTTGGGCTGGTCGAAATAGGGTATATATACATATATATATATATATATATATATATATATATATATATATATATATATATATATATATATATATATATATATATATATATATATATACGGTAATTTTGGGATTTTTTGCTGTGCAATATATATGCTTTGTTATAATAAATACTTTGAACTCTCTTTGTGGATCAGTTTTAATATTTGATATTTCTAGGATCAGCCTGGATTATATACCAACGGATCTATTTACAGTACTATATATATATATATATATATATATATATATATATATATATATATATATATATTAAGTATATTTGGCCAGCAATCTTTCTTTTAAACGTCTTTCGCTAAATATAACAAATAAGGAAAATCTAATTAAATTTATTTATTTTTACTAAATAAAGAATGAATTAAATTTTCCTTGTATCTCATATTTAACGATATATATATATATATATATATATATATATATATATATATATATATATATATATATATATATATGTGTGTGTGTGTGTATAGATAGATATATAGATAGATAGATTAGACAAATCGTTGCTATCTACACATATTCATACATATCTGTAAAGAGAAATATATAAATATAATTTAAATAAAAATATTCACATCTAATATGTAGTTTCAAATGCACACAAAAATATATGCACTTGTAAATACATTATATATACCTTTGAATATCTTTGTAAATTTTGGTGTATACATATATTCTTATATGTCGATATGTCATGATATGTGTGTGCACATTGTATTATATTTGAAACTACGTATCATATATGTATATATGTATATAAATTATAATTATTTACATTTAGGCATATGTAAATGTATATACTTACACGCACACACACACACACGCACATATATATGTATATATATATATATATATATATATGTGCGTGTATACACGCTCACACGTATATATATATATATATATATATATATATATATATATATATATATATATATATATATGTATATGTATGTATGTATGTATGTATGTATGTATGTATATATATATATTATTATTATTATTTTATTCCCGCATAAGTAATGGACAGCGAAACTATCATTAAAGTATGAATATCAATATTTAAAATATGCAACTGAGTTGGGCTACTGGTGAGGAAAAAATATATACATATATATGTACGTAAATTCATATGCACATATTGTATCTGACGTAATTTAAATTCACAATACTTATCTGATGTAGACGCAGAGTTTCGTGATGTCTCACTCGTCGGGACTCAGATAAGAACGATCGTATTAATTACAGAATGTCTGTTTTATTATTTTATAAACACATTTTTTTAGCGATTTTCTAATCGAAGCTTAGATGTGGCACAAGCCCGAAAGTTTGGAGCAATCATTCAGGCTCGAACTTGCTACACAAGAGAAATTGATCTGGCGAGACTAGCTTGCTATCCGTTATACCACGTCAAAGTGACTCCAGAAACTTATTTTCTTCTAATTAATTAACAGATATAAAAGGCGTTCATAAAATGATACTGTTTAAAAAATAGAATTTTGTGAAGGCTTATTTATTTTTTCATTTAAATGCGATATCTACATTTTTTTTAATTATATTTATTTTATAATATTTATATAAAAAATGTTTATATTTTATCAAAAAATAAAATATAATTATTATTTTGCAATTTTTATATTTTTGTCATGATATTTTATGGATATATATACATTTCTTTTTTGCATGTAAATTATTGTAAGTATATATGTTTGTGCGTGTGTGGATGTGAATGCATCTGTGTTCAATAGAAATCGGCATATGTGGAAATCTGTCTCTTATTCCATTGTCTCACTTTATACACAAACATGTGCATTTTCATTTTTTCTATTAGATTAATCCGTTCGAATTAAAATCCACGCTAACACACACAAATATGATATATATATATATATATATATATATGTATATATATATATATATATATATATATATATGTGTGTGTGTGTGTGTGTGTGTGTGTGTGTGTGTGTAGCCAAATGGTAAATATAGGTAGATATACGAGCGAGCGTATACAAATACATATAAATACTTTATATTGTAATAAAAAACACTGCTCAATATTAAATAACAAACCTATTTAATATATATATATATATCAATTACATATAAATATATATATATATATATATATATATATATATATATATATATATATATATATATATATATATATATGTATATATATATATATACATATATATATATGACCAAAACAAAAATACCACCACTGGATAACTGCTTCGGTAAGTAACTGAGAGTTGTGCAATCAATGTATGGTTTGACGTATATTTCTTAATATATATATATATATATATATATATATATATATATATATTATATGCACACAATAATTACATACACACACACACACACACACACACACACACACACACACACACACACACACACACACACACACACACACACACACATATATGTAATTCCGAGAATTATAATAAAAACAACTGCGAAATGTCTAACGTTAAAAAATGGCTTCACAAACAAATCTCACGTGATCTCTTCGTAGGTTTTACTCATATTTTTTGTTAACCTCTCTTTGTGATATAGTAATTTTTTTCTTTATTCTCATTTTTTTTTCATATTGTTTTTCTGTTTTCCTTTCTTTTGTTTTATTTAGTTCTCTATTATTTTCTGTTTTTTTTTCCATTCCCTTGTTTCTCCCTTGTCTTCCTTCGTTTTTTTTCCCTCCTCGTTTTTGTATCTTCCTTGTATTTTCTCAGTACATTCATTCATTATTTTTCTCATCTTCGTCTTTCGTATCGTTTCTTTAACTCTTTCGTTTCTTTCTTCACTGCCTTCTTTTTCTTTCTTTTTCCTTTCATTCGTTTTTTCCATCTGTATCTCGAGTTTTTTTTATCTCTTTTTGTTGTTTTTCCATCTCTTTCGTTCGTTCCTTATTGGTTTTGTCTCTTTTTCTTTCTCCTAGTCATTGAGTCTTTTTTCTCTTTTTCCCTCTCTTTTTCTCTTCTCTTTTTTATTCACGTTTCTTGCGTCTTCTTCCTTCCATTTTTTCCTTTCTTTCTTCCTTTCTGAATTTCTCGAATGAGGAACTATTATTTTTTTTGCGCTATATACACGCAGACTACTCTCCTCATCTTTTGTCGTTATTATAACAATATTTCAACTGTTATAGCCACCGACCTTCTTCAGGTGCTTGCCGATCTTGGCTAACTTCATTGAATTTCGAACTGAGCCTTTTATTTAATCCACGGGGTTAGGTTTTTGAAGTTTAGCGGAATGAGAGCAGTCTATCTCTGTAGTTTAAATAAAGCGTTAATTTCCTTCTTTCTTTTCTTTGCTTTCATTTCTTTTTATGTTCTCTTTTGCATCATTTTTTGTTCTTTCCTACATTTTTTAATTTCTCCTTTTTTTTCATTTTTAAATTTCTTCTTTGTTTTGCTTTCTTTTTCACTTTATCTTTTTTTCTTTTTCGCATTTTTTCATTTCCTTCTTTTCTATTTCCTTTTTGTTTTCTCCTCTGTTTTCCTTTGTTTTCTTCTTCGTTCCTCTATTTATTCTGTTTTGTAATTTATCTTTTTCATTTTACAGTTATTTCTCCTTCGTTTATTCCCTAGTTTACTTCTTTGTTTTTAGTAAGCAGGCAAAACTATTCATATTATTATATTTGCATTTTCTTTAGCCTGATACGCCTTATAATTTTTCTCTATTTTTCTTTTAATTTTTACCGTTTTTTATTTCTTCCATGCCAGAATTTTTTTTCTTCTTTCCTTCTTTTTCCGAGCTCAAGATATCCTAACTTTTCCTTTCTTTAACCTTGGCCTCCTAATAGATTTTTTTACCACCTTTCCCCTATTTTCTTTTGACTCATTCTATCTTCCTCTATGTATTTTTCTTCATCGTCTTGGTCTTATTTTTTTCTCATCTGTGTCTCTTTTTATCCAATGTCTCCACATCCACCGTACAATTAAGAAGTCTTCCTTGTCGTTGCCATTTTCGTTCCTTTTTTTTCTTCTCTTCGATACCCTGCGCCATTTTATTTTTTGTTCTTACAGACTTTTTAAAAAGATTTTCATGGCTTTTTTTTTCCTTAAAATGTTACTTGAATTTTTTTTTCTTGTTCCTTCCGTTCATATTTTCCCTCCGTTCATCTTTTGTTTAGCCTTGTCTATTTTCTTTCTCCATTTCCAGTCCTATTTTTGTCACTTGAAAGACGTGCCGTCCCTCGAATGTCAAACTGATAGACACAACCGAAATCTCGCCGACACTCAGAAGCGTGCCAAACGCGCAGAGACGCAGTTGGAAAAGCGGCCATATTAGTTTGAAACACAAAAATCAATGGACGCTTTTTGGTTGCACTCTGACTTTCGATTCGCTTGTTTCGCTATTTTTCCACCATTTCTTTTTTTTTTGCTTCCTAATACAACTCAAACTTCAATGCTTGCGTCGATTCGTAATACATTTTCATTCATCCCTTTATTCATTCATTCTGTTTTATTTATTCGCTAATATGCCCTTTTTTTCAAATTCATTCACTGATATTCTTTCTTTCGTTTTCACTTTTCCCATCATAGATTTCATTTTATGGCTTATTTTCGTTCGTGGTTTCGATCTCTCTGTCTTTTGTGGTGACTATTTCTTTCTCTACCTTTTAGACTTCTTTGTCTGACATTTCTCTGTATTGAAATCAGTTTCACTCTTATCAGCTTTTTCTTTTTTTTTCTTTTAACCGTCTTAGAATTTTTTATGACTCTTTCTCCCTTCCTTACTTTTTTTGCCATCTTAGAATTCTTTTTTATTTATTTATTTATTTTCACATCTTAGAATTATTTTGCTATTCATTTAGTAGCTTATTTCTTTCTTGGGCTCAATCTATTTTGCGGTGACTATTTCTTTCGCTATCATTTTAGAATACTTTATCTGATATTTCTCTGTATTAAAATCAATCTATCTCTTTTCGGACCTTTCTTTCTTTCCTTTTGCCACCTTAGAATTTCTTTTTGCTGTTTCTTAATTTCTTTCTACGTTTTACCGCCTTAGAATTTTTATTTATTTATTCTTTTTGCTCTTTCGTTTTTTCTTTCTTTCTTTCGTTTTACTGCTTTAGAATTCATTTTTCTTTATTTATTCGTTTTGTTACTTCACTTTTTCTTTCCTTCCTTTTACCGTCTTAGAATCCTTTTTCGTTATTTATTCTTTTTGCTCTTTCTTTTTTTTTTCTTTCTTTCGTTTTACCGCCTTAGAATACATTGTTCCTTATTTATTCTTTTTGTTGTTACTTTTTTCTTTCTTTCATTTTACCGCCTTAGAATTTCTTTTCTTTTTTTATTGTTTTTTCATTTTCTTTTTTTCTTTCTTTCGTTTTACCGCCTTTGAATTTTTTTATTTATTCTTTTTGCTCTTTCATTCTTTTTCTTTCTTTCGTTTTACCGTCATAGAATCATTTTTCGTTATTTATTCTTTTTGAATATCTTTCTTTTTTTCTTTCTTTCGTTTTACCGCCTTAGAATTCATTGTTCTTTAGTTATTCTTTTTGTTCTTTCTTTTTTTCTTTCTTTCATTTTACCGCCTTAAAATTCTTTTTTCATTATTTATCTCATCTTAGAATTTTCTTTTCTTTTTTCTTGATTTTGCGATCCTCTGTTTTTCTTTGTCATCTTAGATTCTTTGCTCTTTCTTTCTTACTTTTTGTCATCATAGAATTCAGTTTTTTTTTTCTTTTTTCGATCTCTATCTTTTGCGTTGATTCATTTTTTGCTTTGCCATTTTAGAAATGTTTATCTGTATTTTCTTTATTGAAATCAATCTTCCTTTTCCCTTTACACACTTTCCTTATTTCTTTTCCTTTTAATTATGAAACAAAACTTTTGTATTGTACTTCATTATTATATTAAACTAGTTCGGCTGCGAAATCTGGGGTTTGATGGAAGAGTGCTGACACTAAAACTTTATCAGTTTTTACCAATTTTTGAGTATTTAGATTTAAAGATCGTCTGAAAAGTGTGTTGAAATACCTGAGCTCTGCAGGTTTTTGCTTAAAAACTGACTTAAAAATTTGACAATTCCATAAATAAATTCAAATGAAGTTGATATTTTTTCGTATTAGATACAGTGAATGAAAAATATATTCAAACAAGAATTCTAATTAAGAATCACCACAAGGAATTATGTCATTTTTACTGTATTCGATAAATGAAAAATTGCAAATGATGACAAAAATGGCTAATCAATGATTGTACTGGTATTGTTCACAAGAACCGCCTTAAGATATTGTTCACTGTTGAATACTTCTACAACAGCACCAATATCCTCTGCTAGAACATCAGTTGTTAGCGTTAACTCTGAGGTAAGATATCTATTTTCTGTGCCCATTTCTGGTGAAAGTCAAGTGATGCTCTAGTCATTTGTTTTTTAAAGTTCTTTTTTTCTTTTGTAATCTCTTTGTATTGCAAAGTCCTTTTTTATCAACTCTGCAATCATTACCGAAGCTGATGATTCTGAACCGGCTTCTAGTGTGTGGTTGCTATTACTCTAGCCATTTCCCTGTCTATTTCTGGCTTGATAATGATAAAGTCTAATAAAAGGGCATTAGAAAGCTATGCTCCAAGGTTGGAACATACATCAACCATAGTTCCATGACAAATCTTGAGACTGTATTTTCCCTTAAATTATCACCCTGGCTCAAACTATCATCGGTTGTTTCATTCCTGGAAGACATGAGTAGAAAATATCCGATGTAGAAGCAACATGTGTGGAATCCTGTCGTTGCTATATTCAATCTTCCTGTCTAATCTCTCTGCTTCAATTGACCGTTTTTGATATTTTTGACAGCATCTTTGTCAAAAGTTCCAACTTGGAAACTGCTTTATGGTCCTGTTTTCTCTCTAGTCTTTTAAAATATTCTATTTTACCAATGTGAACTGTTGTGAATATGGATTATCTCCCCTTTGATAATCCAAGCTATAAAAGCTGTACATTTCCGCTTGTCAAGTAGACGAGTAGTAAGATTCTTAATTGAATAAAAGATTACTAGACAGAATCTCTTGTCCTGTTTTCATTACAATTTATTCACATACGCGAAGGCAAAATTACAGGCAAGATGAAAACTGAAGAATAAAATGCCCTGAAACGAGATGGGTTAGAGAAGAAAAAACGACTGCGAAGGAGAGAAAATAATGAATAAGAATGTGAATATTCCTTTGATCACGGCTCTCTACAACTTCCGCTCATTTATCAAACTAATTAACTTTCCACTCTTTAGCATCCCTTCTCCTTGTTCTGTCATACATTCCCACAAAATAGTTACATCAGTTGCTCGGCGCTGTCACTGCTCCTGTCTTCAGTAAATCATGTGAGTATTAAATTCTCTAGATATTCTTTCCTCATAATATGTCGAAGAGATTTCAGCCGTCTCTTCCTATTTGTAAGTACCATTTTTTGAGTTCTTATTTCCGCTCCAACTTCCTTATTCCTTAGATATTCTGCCTGTGGAATTCTCAGCATCTATCACTAACAAGAAACGCCTTTTCCTTTTTAATATAGCAAAGTTTAAACAACGCATACATACAAAGAACGTCCAATTATTCAGATTTATGTCGACATCATAATAGCGAGTGTCATTATAAATCCAAGGTATTTATTATTTTAAAATGTATTTTCCTTATTACGTACACTGATATTTAAAAATCTCACCTACATTAAAAGGAGTCGAACGTAGTCAGGATCATCGGGTCAATGAGAACGTTCATTCCCTTAGCTGCATACTACGTGCTTCGCCAGGGCTACATACAGTTTTGAATTCAAAATTTTACATTCTCCTATACCGGTTGCCAGCCAAAGCTATAGAACCTAGTGTGTCTTGCTGTTTACCCATAGATGGTAATTATAGCTGGAATGGATTTCCTTATTATATCATAGACCGAAAATCTACTCCATCGGGAACCACCGTTAAATTCTGTATAAATTATAAACGCTGGGAGAAAAGAGACGGATTCATACCTTTCCCAAGAGTATTATCACGTAAGTTAATGCAATGAACTCGACTGGAATTCGAACTTGACTATCCCATGCCTTAATCCAAGCTGCAATCCCTTAATCCACATAAAACAAAAACTTATTAAGAATAGATTTCCAAATTATATAATTAACAGAAACTCTAATCCATTAAGGTCAACTAATCCATTAAGGTCAACCATTAAATCCTGTATAAATTATAAGAATAAAATCTTTTATTATGAAAATTACGATAAAAATACGTTATTAATTATGAAAATAAAAGTAGAAATACGGTATTGATTATAACAATTAAAATAAACACCCGGTATTAAATAACAGGGCAGTGGGTAATAATGTGTCAACATAAGCCAATATCTGTCACTTCTGTCGTTTCAAGTCTATTCTTCTGTGAGCAGATAGTCCGGCATTCACTGTCATATTGAAAATTAGATATTACGTAAGTTAAATATTACATAGCACTATTTTCTTTTATTTTAAGGTTATTTTCCTTTGTCTTAATACTTTGCTTAATTTCTGGAAGGTCTTTCGCGCTTTCAATAAGTCTTCAGATTACTCTTTCAGATATTTGGTCGTATGTTACTGCACTACAAATATAGTTACTTTCCTTTTGATTTTGATGCCCCAATTCGTAGCTCAGACGTCGGGCTGTCTGTTTTGCTTACAGCGCTACAATCTTTCTTCTTACAATTAATAGTTAGTAAAAGTAAGCAAGAAGAAAGCACTACCTTGTTCTTTCAATGTTCTTTCTGAGTCTGCCATCAAAACAATGTCATCGGCGTACCAAGAAGATTAACAAGAATGCAAAATATGAAACTGTTATAGCTTGATAAAAAAAACGAAGCTGATTGAGGTGAATTAGAAGACGACTCTTAAAATGATTAGAAAATAGAGAAGGAAAGAATGTGGAGGCATGAAGAAGAAGAAGAAGAAGAAGAAGAAGAAGAAGAAGAAGAAGAAGAAGAAGAAGAAGAAGAAGAAGAAGAACGACGACGACGACGAAGGAGAATAATGCAGAAATAAGAATAATAATAAATTTGAGATTGTTCTGCTTCTGCTCGCCTATGGCAAAGCTCCGACACCGTGATCCGCTTTTGCGTTTTTCATCGCTTCACTGTTTTTTTTTTGTTGTTTTTTTTTCACGGTTTCGTTTTTCGCTTCATTATCTCCCGGCTTGTCTTTTGGAGTTCACCTATTCCCAATTTTTTATTACAGTTTCCACCCAAACCATTCCGCCATTTATATATTCCACTCTCTTTTGTACACATAATTTTTACCTCTTTTCACAATGTATTTTCTTTTATTTGTCCCCGCTCTTTATTTAACAGTTCATATTTCTTTTCTTTTTTTTTCGCTAATCTTCTCGCATACTCTCGCTATAATTCAAAATAACAATAGACAGTCGTAGTTACAATCTTGTTAAATAAATAAAAAAAATATTAGTAGTCTATGATAACTATTTTTCAGGAAAGATTGGAAGGATCTGACGAGGCACAGATATTATTATTATTATTATTATTATTATTATTATTATTATTATTATTATTATTATTATTATTATTATTACCACTACTACTACAATAATAATAATAATAATAATAATAATAATAATAATAATAATAATAATAATAATAATAATAATATGGATATTGACGGAGTAGTAATAATAATAATAAAAAGAATGATATTGGTGTTTGATATTGACGTACTCAGTCGAAATTCTATGCTTGAACCATGTTGTCAAGACTCCGCAGAACTCAAGAACTTATTGGAGAATCCTCGCAGTTTCCAGTAAGTCTACAATCTTGGTCTCAATTCCAATTTTCCCTAAGCGCTCTTCCAAGTTTTTTAGTTGCCGTTCCAAGCGCACCTATTACTGCAAACATTTCTTTAATAATCATGTTACATAATTTTTTCAACTCCCTAGCGAGATCCTGGTATTTTTCAGTGTTTTTAGTTTCTTTGAAGTCCACTTTTGTATCGTATGGCACAGAAAAATCAATAATTTGACACCTGCCACTGTCTTTCTCTATCAAAATAAGGTCGAGTTTTCGCGATTCACTGACATGATCGGTCTGAACCGAGAAATCTTGTGACAGACATTTTCTACCTTTGCCTCTGGCTGATATTCAGACCACTTCTCTTTCACATTGAAGCCAAATTCACGGCATATTTCGTAATGGATTTTCTTACCAATCCAATCATGTCGTCGCTTATACTCTTTCTTTCTCAACTCAGGACATTCACCGCATCTGTGTCTAATTGTCTTATCAGCTTTTGCCCACACGTCCTGCATTTGCATGTTTCTTTCGATGTATCTATTTTGGCCACGACTGTATACGTTCTGATGGCGTATTCCCGTGCTACAAGTCAATAATAATAATAATAATAATAATAATAATAATAATAATAATAATAATAATGATGTAGTATTAGTAGGAGTATTCAGAAGTAATTGAAATCTCTCTTCCACCCCTGTTGAGAATAGAACAGTCGACTATAAATGTAAGCAGTTGAGTTTTTTCACATGTATTGATAAAGTGAAATAAAGCTTATCTTTACGTTTATTTGGGCTTTCTGTTTTCAGTACATGCTACTACTACTGCTAGTTTTACGGGTTTCTTATTTTAATATTATTATGAATCTAAATACTTGAGTTAAAAATTTCTTTCTTTCTTTCTCACTAAAACCAAGTAGCGTATGTCTTGTTTTTCCACGCAATCAAAATGGAATAGTCTATTATTGAGGTATTGACAGGAGATGTTAAGCATTTCTCTATTCCCTTCTTTCGTTCTTTTTGTTTTTTTCATTTTCCCACTGAAACCAAGTAGTGTGTTTTCCCTTCTTTCAACCCGACCAAAACGCAGTAGTACATTATTTATGATTTATTGGCAAGACGTAACGGGGTCGTGCGAACTACTGAAGGGAGGGAGAAGCACAATTATAATAGGATTAATTATTATTATTGACTTATTTCGTTTTTAACCGGAGATCTTTCATTATGAGTGTTCTCCCTCAAGTTGTACATCCTCAGATAGCACTTGATCCCAGTCCTTCTCTTTATCCTTTCTTCAAACACTCCTCCTTATGCTCACTTTCACTCTCTGTAACCCCTCGCGTGATAGTGGCACTCCCGCATTGCTTTAGGGGAAATACGTAAAAGAAACTATTTAGGATTTTTTTATAACATCCAAAGAAGAATCTGCAATGTTATTGGTCCTGACGTGACATCTTGACCTCAGTTACTTTCCCACCGCCGTAACGGAGCTCCCCTGTACATTTTCTATAAATATTTTAATGGTAACTGTTCTGATTAGCTGTCCTAAATGGTACGTAGACATTGCGAATTTAAGGGCAGTACTAGATTGGTGGTAATGTCATATCATTTTATAGTTAAAATGGTTAGATGTAATCGTTAGTTATATACAAACTGTTTCTCCTCTCACACTTCTCGCTTCTGTAATTCTCTTCTGGCTTCATGCATTCCAGGCAAATTTGATCTTCAGAATTTAAATGTACTCGTTATCTGTCTTATTCTTTCATTATTCTCTTTCCTTAATGTTTTTCTTATATTCTCTAATACTGAGCAACGACTTGCATCTTAGTGGCTTTATTGCTATGCTATGGGTGAAATGACTAATATATATATATATATATATATATATATATATATATATATATACATATATATATATATATATATATACATATTAAACAAAAAAAAACAAAAATTAGCTCAACATGGGATAGTCTATTTCAAGCCGTTCTGTACGCGCCTCGCATCAGCCCCTACATATATATATATATATATATATATATATATATATATATATATATATATATATATATATATATATATATTTAGGCAGCAAATTCTCTTTTAGGCATGTCTGATTGAATAAATTGCAAACATGTCTGCTTATTTTTATCATAATCCTTTCATATTCACGAATATTTTTCCGTATATTATAATTGAATAAGGCAAGAAATGCACTGTAACTTGGGAATAAAAGTGATTCTCGCTATTACAGTGCATTTTTTACCTTATTCAATTGTAATATACGGGAAAATATTCGTGAATATGATAAAATAAGCAGACATAATGATTATGATAAAAATAAGCAGACATAATGTTTGTAATTTATTCAATCAGACACACACACACACACACACACACACACACACACACACACACACACACACACACACACATATATATATATAATTAACTATATTTATTATTTATGGAAAAGGGAATGCAGTATTACCCATAAATTGTATACAATTATAAATTACATGGACATAGAATGGTTACAGGCAGTTTCGGACCGTAAGCGACCAAAAGACCATCGAAACGTCTCACTCTCCACGTAATGTCATTTTCACACTCTTTATACATACATACATACATGCACATATAATATATATATATATATATATATATATATATATATATATATATATGAATGCGATATATTTAGACACCAAGAATTGATGTAAATGCGTTGTAAAAGTCAACTAATAATGTATCGATCGATTTTTAAATTTTCGTGAATATTTGCAACTTTCAAATAAGCTGCTGAAAATTCCGATAAAAATTGTGAAAGTATCCAACGATCATGCGTTGCATTCTGTTTCTGAGAGAGAAATTTGCTAAAAGGGACATGTACTTTAAACTTAACATTTCGCTTAATGGGAAGATATCCTCTTCTGTTGCATACACGGTGAGATGGGAAAATTGTCGCCATTTTATGTTTTCAATTTCACGAATACACCTTGTTTTTGATTTTGTCGACAGCACAGTATATTAGGGTCAGTTGAAAAAGTGCACCATGACCTGATTCACTCCGCCAGAAATTTGGAAATCTGTATTGCTTGGCATTCGCGCCAGAAGCTCCAATACGAACATTTCAGAGTGTTTGGGTCTCGATCTGAGGACAGTACAAAGGGTTCCGAAAGAGATGGAAGAGTCCATTGCTGAAGTACCTTGAGGAGGCAGTGCTACCCTTGGTTAAGAGGATGGCTGATGGAAGATTCTATGTCTGGCAACAGGCCACATGAAGGAGAGCCCAGTCATGTCTGTCAGCAAATTTCTGCGATTAAATCATCTCTTACATCTGGCCACCTAACTCCCTAGATTGCACCTCCCTTCATTACTATGCGATTGGCTCAGGTGAGTGAAAGACCAACAAAACTCCATGTAAGAACAATGATGAACTGAAGGCAGGGTTTATGGCGGCATTCACCAACTTAAACAAGGAGACAGTTCACAAGAATTGCTGGAGATTTCAAAGTCGTTTAGCGGCTATGGTTGATGCCAATGGACCTTGAAAATCACAACACAGATTCTATCTCCTTGTCTATATCTGAACTTGGATACTTGCCACTAAGGCGCTTTCGAAATACCAAGTCTGCTATATACAGGGAGCGATGGATAAATCGCCGTCTAAAGTACGCAAAAAAAAAAAAAAAAAATAAGAGACATCTCATTTTAACAGATATATTTACCAAATTACAGGACTGGTAGGAAGATGAATGGAGGCATAACGTCGCCATCAAAAGTGATCACTCCAATCACCTTCGTAATCAGTATGTCGTTTCCAAAATTGCATCATGGTGCTCCTTTACTCACAGACGGTGCCCAACTGACCCTACTATAGGTATATATATATATATATATATATATATATATATATATATATATATATATATATATAGAGAGAGAGAGAGAGAGATAGTTAGCTAGCTAGCTAGCTAGATAGATAGATAGATAGATATGTATATAAGATATAATTGACACACAAATAATTCCGCGCGCAAATATGTTTGCGTGTATGTGTACGCACGCACGAACTTGAGGATAGATAATTAGACCACTAGAAAAAGATCAAGAATTAGATTTACGAATAAAAATTATCTTTATGCTTGGCGTTTCAAAACGTAAGAACAAAATTTTGTGATATAATTCAAAATCAATATGCAAGTCGAAGTTTTTTTTAGATAGAAAACATTCATCTCGTGAAGTAACACAATGAAAGAGGCGCGACCAATCACATACTCGCATTCCATTATATATGTACATATCTACATATATACGTGTGAGTGTGTGTTGCGCGCATTCCTGCGTATGTGCGTCCGTGTATTAACTGAAATGCGTACTTAATTACAGCGAAGGACTGACAAAGACGAAAATAAAATACTTCCAAATAAATCTTTTCAGACCTTTCTTCTTCTTTTTTTGTTTTAAAAAAAAAAGGTTTGGGTTCCGGTTCACATAGAGGTCTGCATTTTGCACTTGATGCCATGGCTCGCTATCTAAATCAGGGCCATTAAAAATTCCGTTACTACACACCACTCGCTTCTAACTTCTGAACATAAAATAATAAAATAAAATAAATTAAATCGCATCCTCTTTACTATTCTTCATCCCCCCTGAACCAAGTCGTACCCATCATAAGAACCCAACCTTTTTCTCCCCGCCCCCTATAACGCATCACGCACTCTCCTTACCCTGGCCAGTATCTCATGCTACCGACTTCCTTCTTCCGGTTCTCTTGTTTGTGAATAAACTGTTTTGTGGTTTTTATTTAATTTGACCAGCTTGCAGGAGACCACCATCCCAGATTGGGTGCAATGTTGGTACGCAGACACCGTGGTGTTATTTCTTTAATGCCATATTCTTTAAGGATGTTGGCTAGGCGACCAGGACCCTCCATAGTTTCATTTTTCTTCATTGTCTCTGCATTGGTTTTAACGGTTTTGAACTCAGAGTAATATTGCTACTAGGCTGGATGCCATTTAAGGCATGGATGGCAGAACAGGGTTTAGGGAAAATAACGAAATTAAAAAGATAATTAAGAGATACAAAAGACAGGAAATTGTGGAGATCCATGATCGTGTACGTCCTGAGGCGACGCGGCACATAAACAAGATCCTGTTATTTAACCCATGGCTGGTTGTCAAGGAAACTACCGGGTTCATTCCTTTTTCAGGGCATAATGTTAAGGAAGCTCGACACAGACATTATGATATAACTGGTTAAATTTTCTTATTTTATACATATTTACCAGGTTCATTTTGTGATCGGTGGAATGTGATACGCAAAAAGGATAACACCCCGTGTGATTTTGTCAAGAAATAAGAAATTCCATAGTGTAACGATAACGAAAAGAGCAATACAAATGCAACAGAATGTACAATTATGTTTTATAGATTACGCAAATGGATTTGACAAGTTATAGCAGAAGGACCTATTTCAAGTGTTAGGAAAACTCGATCTACGTGGAAAGGATGATAGAATAATCCAAAACATATACTGGGAGAAAACCACCTGCATACGGATAGATTTGTTAAACCTCTACAGCAAAGTTATCCTTTCTTTAATCATTTCCCCGCAAGCAAAGTAATTGATTTTACACTATCTTCCTAATTATCATTTCCGTGTGCTGTACTGTACATTTTCTTATTTTCACCAGTTCATAAAAATAGGACATACTCTGCCACGTCCACGGCGTCAAATCATCCCCATGCACATCGTAATACTTTGGCAAAGAGAAAGTTCCACTCAAACCGCTTTTTCCTCAGAACTGTTGCAATGTGTAACAAAGATGTCCCTCAGACCACTACAATATTAAACTCCTTAAATCTAGGATCATCCATTAGCTATCCTACCTATCCTAATAATATACACCACTTACTCTGCCTTTACGACCTTTATAATAATCTTTGGCCGTGTATTGTGGGAATAATAGTGCAGAAAATGCTAAACGTATGCCAAAAATGCGGTATTGCAGTCATATCTAGGCCAAAGCTGCCCAATCCTCATTTTCCAAAGTTGAAAGAGTTCAAAGTTGTTTTCGCGGCCTTACAGTTCCTTTCCCAGACCGAAGTTGCTCAATAGCGGCCTTGCAGTCCCATTCTAGGCCGAAACTGCCCAATCCTTATTTTTCAAAGTTGAGAGAGTTCAAGGCTGTTTTTGCCGCCTTGCAGTCCCTTTCCCATAAACGATACACCGGAATCCTGTCGCCATACAATCGCAATTTCCATAGGAAATATCTAGATAAGCGTCATTCTTTAGTGCCATCAGTTTAGGCATTTGCAGCTAAGACCCGCCTTGTTATAACAAAAGGAAAGCACCATACTCCTTCCTTTCGTATTCTATTGGTAAGGAAGGAATTCTACTTCCATACCCGAAGAAAATCCTATTTTTTGTAACATACTCCTTCTTGGATTATTCCCCATATACTATAATCTTCAAGTCTAGGGTCAATCACCATCTGTCCTCCATACGCTCATAATCGTCACTTCATACTTTCTCCTTTTAAGCTCATATAATACTCCTCTATTCAGTAACTCTGTACTTTGAGTGGCTCTTAAGCCTTTCATCGGTAAAAATATATCAGGTGAAACAGTCTTGGGGAAAATGAGGAACATTCAAAAACGGAAGAAAATGAAAGTTCATTGTGAATTCGGAAAGAAAAAGTACAAAATATACAAAAACATACAAACGTGTACAAAAATGAGCAAAATGTACAGAAAAGTAGTAAAAGTTACAAAAAGTACAAATAATTAAAAAAGGTAAAATAAGTCATTTTGTACTTTAATGGATTTATGAACTTGAGTGCAACCGTAAGTTCTATGCTATTCTCACTCGTGCAACTTTTTCTGCAATCTTGCTTTCCATTCAAGTTTGATCTTCAAAAATTTAATTGCAATATCAGTTGTTATCTTACGCATTCTTTTCTTGCTCTTTCTTCTTAATATTTTCTCATAATGTCTCACACTTAGTAACCCCTTGCATCTTACTGGCTTTACTGCCTTGCTCGGGTTGAAATGATTAAAAGAAATGAATCCGCCTTTTCCTTCCAGCAGGCATAGATTAAACAGAAGGTTCGGCTTTGTAGCCTTTTGTGGAAAATAGTCTAAAGAATGAAAAACTCAAAATTCATAGCTGTGGACGAGGTAACGAAAAACCACTCCCAAGAATCCATGGTAATTCGCAGATAATAATGTAAAAAAATATATGTTGAGGCATGAACATGAAAATTCTAAAGAGACATGACATTAAAAACAAAGAAAGAAAACAGTAGCATTAGTAGTAAATATGTCAGCGGGGATGGAAGTTATTTTGATTGGCAATAATGAGAATAGATCTAATAAAAATGGCGACGGAAGTAAATAATGAAAACAAGAAAGAAGGAATCTAATAAGGATAAATTAGAAATAAGAAAATAAGGAAGAGAACAAGTAAAAAAAAGAAGAAAAGACAGCAAAATTGTTTACGCTGTCTTGTAGTGGGATGACAAATTTTCCACCCTGCTCACATTTTCCCCACCCAACGTCGCAAAATTCTCACTAGCAAATGTTCAGGCGAAATCAATTCTTTAGTGCCACCAGTTCAGACCTTTAAATCTATGACACGCCTTGTTACGTCTACTTGAACGAATCACTCTCATTCGCTCCATATTCCAATGTTACAGAAGATGTTCTATCAGAGAGTTTCTCCGCAAGAACGTCTATTTTGTGTAACAGACACCCGCATAGATGCTTCCATGAAGACTACAATCTTAACCATTTCAAGTCGAGAGTCAGTCGTAAAACTAGCTTCCTTGTTTTCATAATCTTCACTTCCTTCGACTTCTTCTGACATTCATATTCTACATCTCACCAAGAAACCCTCTTTGGGGATCTCTTGAGCTTTGTATTGGTAGGAATTTTAGTACAAAAATATAAATGCTAGAAAAAGCAATAACAGATTATTTGAGAAGGTATTTCGATGAAGATCTAAATAAAAGTCAACACCAAGAACAAATCAAACAAAAAAATATACCAAGACTTCGAATATTTAAAGGGTGTTGCGGAGCAATCAGTGTAAGTAAAAGAAGACTTAAATTCAAACCACGGTGAAGACAACGGAAAAAGCCAACTGGAAACCAATCCACTATCATTCCAAAAAATGCATAGCAACGTTCAGATAATCTGTGGGGAAAGTTAGGGAACAACCAGTTTAACAAAAGGAATATTGACTACTAAAATATGGAAAAAGGTAACTGGAAACCAATCCACTATCTTTGAAAAAACCCATAGCAACTAAAAGATAATAAAGAAAAGGACTCTGTGGAGAACTTTCAGGAGTAACAAGTGTAAGAAAAGGAAACTTGACTACCAAACAATGGAAAAAGCAACTGGAAACCAATACACTATCTTTCCAAAAGAAAATGCATAGCAACTAAAAAATAATAAAGAAAAGGACTCGAGACCAACCAGTCTAAAAAAAGAAAACTGAATAAGAAACCATGGCGAAAGAAACGGGACACCAATCCACTAACTTTCCCCTAAAATATATAGCAACGCACAGATAATAAATAAAAGGAATCTGTGTAGAGCGTTGAGGAGGAACCAGTCTAAGAAACGGAAGACTAAATCTCAAACGAAGGTGAAAGCACGAGAAAAAGACAAATGGAAACCTATGTATTATCTTTCCAGAAAAATAAAAAAAATAAAAATAAATTCTTAACAGCACATAGATAATAATGGGAAGTAATCTGTGCGAAACTTAATATTAAAATTTCGTGAAAACGAGAAACCAATCCTCTGTATATCCCCCAAAATGCATAGCAACGCACAGATTATAAAAAAGGAACCTGTGGAGAGCCATGATCGCCTACGCCCTGAAGGGTCATAACACGTTTTTAATTTGAAAAAAAAATGTATAACAACGTATGCAAGTGGTTCATTGAACTAGCCTCCCACACGCTTTATAAAGTTGTCTCCCTTGTCTTTTCATATGTGCCCCACTTCCAGTTTACGGTTCTAAATGTGTTACAGAGCTGCTCATGGCATATTTATCTTCTCGTCTCCGGTAGACAAAGCCATCAACCATACTCTACGTATCGACAATGATACATTTTGGGTGAGTGCCATGTTATCAAAAAGGAGCGAGCAATGAATACATCTTGCAGAGCTGAATCTTAGGTATTGTCAGTGCCTCAAAGCCGGGCACAGTTACAGGGAAATTGAAAAGTCTCTCTCTATTGCTTAGAGACAAAAAGAGAGGAGAAATTAGTCGGATGTGGTGAAAATAGGATCAGCGCGGCAGAGATGATGTAATAAGTAATAAAGAAAAAGTTTTCACTTCAATTCAGCAGACCGAGTGTTTAATTGTCCCTTTTTGTTTCAGATTTCTTTGCTGTGATATTTTAAACAGGTCTGTACATATAAAACTATGAACATTTTGCTTGAATTCAGAAAAATATCACAAATATCATTAATTATTAATTTCCCAAATACTATATCTTTGATCTTAATTTCCGTTCCTTTTTATCACAACTCTCAAGGTTGTCATTCTAAGGCCATTTGCAAATCAGCACAAACCGGAAATCTATTCTACAATGAAGGTTAGGCGTCTGTGTGCATTCCTATATATATGTGTCTGGATGCTTCTTCTTTTTTCTTCGTTTTATTTTTTCTTCTTCTTTCTTCTTCTTCTTCCTTCTTTCTTCTTTCTTCCTCTTCTTTTTTCTTTCTTCTTCCTTCTTTTTTCTTTTTCATTCTTATACTTCTACTTTTTTCTTCTTTCTTATACTTCTACTTTTTCTTCTTTCTTATACTTCTACTTTTTTCTTCTTTCTTATACTTCTACTTTTTTTCTTCTTTCTTATACTTCTACTATTTTTCTTCTTTCTTATACTTCTACTTTTTTCTTCTTTCTTATACTTCTACTTTTTTCTTCTTTCTTATACTTATACTTTTTTTCTTCTTTTTTATACTTCTACTTTTTTCTTCTTTCTTATACTTCTACTTTTTTCTTCTTTCTTATACTTCTACTTTTTTTCTTCTTTTTTATACTTCTACTTTTTTCTTCTTTCTTAAGCTTCTACTTTTTTCTTCTATTTTTCTTCTTTCTTATACTTCTTCTTCTTCTTTTCTTCTTCTTCTTCTTCTTTTTCTTCTTCTTCTTCTTCTTTTTCTTCTTCTTCTTCTTCTTCTTCTTCAGAACATGATCGATTATGGCTCTCCAAAACTTCCTATCCCTTATTACCCTTAGCATATATTCTCCCTTTGTTATGTCTCCCGCACCACATTCTGCCATCCATTCTCAAAATATTCTTCAGGTAGGCGGCTCGCAACCTACCCCTATCTCTCTAGACCTCATTACTCCCTGTGAGGGTTACATTTTCCAAGCCCACCTTCCTCATTATGTGGTCAAGAAATCTCAGCTGTCTCTGCAGAGCTGGGCACCAAACACTTAATCCGTTAATCGTTGATTGACGAAGTTGTCATTTTCGTTGGCGATTTGACTTTTAAGTTGATTTTGAGAATCATCACACGTGAGCACTGTTAATCAAAAGGTTAACTTCGTTAACCGTCAATTCGTTAACAAAAAATGAACTTCATCAACTGTTGATCAGTTTGCACTTTAAAAGTGTATCCGAAGTTATCGATAAACCGTTAACGATAAGTTCTGAGTCTGTTCTTGGTGAATTCAAGTGACACTGGAAGTTTTAATTTCGACGACATGAAATATGCCATGAAGACGTTCAAGGTTGGCTTGGGGATTGAATCGTTGGCGAAAATGTTAACTTGGCTAATTAAAGCAATTTACTGTTTGATACCCAGCTCTTTCTGATTCTGATCATAAGTGTTGATATTGATTTTCTTTAAGAATTCCACGCTCCGTCCATTGAATTCTCACTGACCTTTTGCAGAACCACATTGATTCAACATGTTATCTGGAAGGATTATTCTATTACTCTTTATATAAGTGAGATATTTGACTGCTAAAACATATATTAGTTAGCTTTGAAATCTTACTAAAAATGCACCATAATTTTAGCGTTTAAAATTTAAATATAATGTCATTAAATAATCGTTTACAAATTTGCGTAAGGCTACTGTTTCTCTACATCCACGTAAAACCTTAAAATCAAAACCACTGTAGTTAACCACTATGATCAGATGTCACCCATATACATACTTCATTCGCAGATAGTACTGTCTTGATCCTCCTCAGTGCGACTAGACATCCGAATACCTCAATTCAGATTCGAAACCCAACTGATTCGGTGTTAGTCAGAAGTTCTACCACTGAGTTATCTTCACTCAGTAGAGACACAAAGCTAAATCTAGCGTGTTGTTTTTACGAATGTAAATAAATGCCAATCAGTGATAGTGGTCCATTCATTTTACAGGTGGCTGTTGTTTATAGAATTATTATGTCCTTCGCAGACAGTACTGCTTCGCTGTTTTCACAGCTCCTCAGTGCGACTATATATATATATATGATAGAAATTGTTTTGATAATTATAATTAAGTAATTCATTGAGTCTGAAAGAAACCTCAACAGAATGCAGTAAGCACTGGACGTTACGTTTCGTCCTATATTTGGGACTCATCAGCAGTGCGCATCCACTACCGAAAATTAGGTTGTCAAGCAAACATCATACCAACTGTTCCAACGGGCCTCGGTGACGAAGAGATAGCAAATCAGACTCAATATAGCGCCTCTCGCTCACATATTCCGTGGTGGAACTCAACAGAAGTTCTCTGTAACCATAGGAATGTGCCCCGGGAGCCACGACTACTATCAACAAGCCGCTCAAACTGAAGCATTAGAAGCCGGATCAAGCAATGATATACATATGATTGGAATTGTTAGGAGGATTTGATGATTATAATTAAGTAAACAATGAATTACTTAATTCTTATATATATATATATATATATATATATATATATATATATATATATATATATATATAATATCTGGATAAAATAAATGAAACAAAATTGAGTGTTTTTTTATGAAAGTATTTATTTCTGTGTTTTTGTATATATTTATTTATTTAATAACAACTACTTAATGCAACAAACCTCACGAAGATCTCATTATGCCCACCACACCCATACTAACTCTGCTGACAACCACATCGCCAACCTATCCAAATATACTCTTACCCAAGAAGAAACCGCTTTACTAAATAAAGGATTATCATTCTGCCCCTCACAACCACTAAAACCTCTAAACCTCTGCTATGATATGGAAAATTACATTCGTAGACTGAGACTAAAAGAATATTTCTCGGACAACAAATCTACCTCTAGTACGGACAACACCACTAAACAATCATGCTCCAAACCTCTTCCAGCGAAGAATAACTCTCTATGAACCCCACCAACCGGACGAAATCAACACTTAGACCAATATGCCATCAAAGCCAGACAACACATGGATAACTTCCTAGCAAACAAAGGACACCACACAAAAAATACAACTTATCCAAAATAGAACACCAAGCCATCTATAATCTTAAAAACAACCAAGACATAATTATCACACCAGCCGGACCAAGGGCGGAGCTATAACCATCTTAGACACTAATAACTACATAAAAGAAGCAGAATCACAACTTCAAAATAACCAGTTCTATGCACCCTTACCTCTAGACCCAACTAACACATTCAAGACAGAACTATCATCTCTCACTCAGAACATGAACCACAACATAAGGGGCACCATAAATTCTCTTATCCCTGAGAACCCTAAAACAGCAACATTCTACACTATCCCCAAACTACACAAACTCCCTAAAATCATTTCAGTAAAACACTCTAACACTCTCTCATCCAACCAACACCAAATTACACAACCACACAATGCAGGGAATATATATGAAATTTCAAAATCCCTCAAAATCATACTACCTGGTAGACCCATAATATCAGGCATTGGTACCCTCACAGAACTTATATCCGGGTACATAGACAACATCCTAAAACCTTTACTGCCTGACATACCCAGTTATATTAGAGACACCACCGACTTTCTCAACAAATTAAAAAACATCAACTCAGTCAACCCGGATACAATCCTAGTAACGATGGATGTTTCATCTCTTTATACGAACATTCCACACACTGAAGGAGTTTCAGCTTGCCGTGAGTTCCTTAGTAAAAAATTACCCAACAACCAAGTTATAGATATATGTCAATTAATAAATTTCATTCTTACACATAACAACTTTAAATTCAACAACAAACACTATTTACAAATTAGTGGCACAGCAATGGGCACGAAAATGGCACCTAGCTATGCTAATATCTTTATGCACATTCTAGAAAGGAAAATACTAGACAATTCAGAATTTAAACCATTACACTACTTTAGATATATTGACGACATTTTCTTGCTATGGACTCATGGATCAGAAAAACTAAAAAAATTTTTTCACTTTCTGCAACAACTTCCACAACACAATTAAATTTACCATGGAACATTCATACACATCCGTCCCTTTCTTAGACGTTGTGATAAAATTAAACAACACACACTTTCCACCAGCTTATACAACAAACCCACAAACCATCACAAATTCCTTCACTTCAAAAGCTGTCATCCTCTTAAATTAAAAAAATCTATCGTATACAGCTCATTTCTAAGAATCAAACGCATATGCTCAGACCATCTAGATTTTCTACACAACATTAATAACTTAACAGAACAATTCCTAAAATGTAAATACCCAATAAATATAATAAAAGAAGCACTTAATAAAACTATCCACATAAACCGTAACACACTTCTCACATATAAAAAAAGTAAAAACAACAATCGGATTCCCATGGTTTTTAACCACAATCAATATTCCCACACACTTACTCACAAATTAAAAAATGACTACAAGATCCTCCAATTAAACAAAAATATCAAACACATTTTCGCCAAACCACTCATCAACGCAAAAAAAAAACCCTAACTTATCAGCTATCCTCACCTCCACCAAATATCTAAATAATACAAAACAAACAGGTAATTACAAATGTAACAAAACTCGTTGTCTAATTTGCAAACACATAACAGACAGTGAATTTCTCGCACCCAACTCCAAAATCACAATACATCCACCCCGCCTCACTTGTGATAGCAATAATATAATTTACTACTTATTCTGCACAATATGTCCTAATAGTGGATATATTGGCGAATCTGGAACTAACTTTAGGCTTCGTTTCAACAATCATAAACAAGACATACGACAAAATAATTCATATTCCCCAGTAGCAGAACACTTCAATAGACCACGACATTCGATAGATAATTGCAAATGTATATTGATAGACTCAAATTTTAGCACTACATACATACGAAAAAAAAAAAAAAAGAAAAAAAAAAGAGAAATACTGGATTTTAAAATTAAACACATATAAACTAGGGTTAAACAAAGACTTGGGTATTCTAAATCAGTATAAATATTTCAATAGTTAAAATATTTCTTAAAAAAATGTCTTTAGATATGGTAAAAAATCCTTTTTAAACAATGACCAAAACACCAGATGTCCGTTAAAGAATCAAACACAATCGCGTTCCACACCACGTGTCGTCCGAGTCTAAAAACAAACACACAAACACAGTAATTTAAGTACAACACACATACGAAGAAGAAAAAAAGAAAAATACTGAATTCTAAAATTAGACACATATAAACTAGGGGTAAACAAACACGTGGATATTTTAAATCTACATAAATATTTTAACAGTTAAAAATATTTTAAGAAATATTTCTTGAGTTATGGTCAAAAAACCTTTTAAACAACATTTAAGACACTATCATCAGTCTTCCGCCAAAAATTCAAACAAAGTTGCATTGCACATCACGTGACATGCACGCTTCACGACAAACGCTGTAAACAAACGCTGTAAACAAACACACAAACACAGTATCTCATTTGATTTCTGAGGAAAGACCTAGGTGGTCTGAAATATTAAATAAATAAATATATACAAAAACACAGAAATAAATACTTTCATAAAAAAACACCCAATTTTGTTTCATTTATTTTATCCAGATATTATATACATATCAAGAAAGTATACGTGGCCTCTCATTATGCTATATATATATATGGTGTTCCAACATGACCGGTAATATCTAATTTGCATAACATTTTTAAAAACATATTTTAATAACTATTTCATTTGTGATGCAAATATTTTATTCAAATTTTAAAAATTGCCATAATCAATGCTTTGGTCGATAAATCTTTTCCACGTGAATATATAGAAAGAATTTATATCTGCCTTTGTCAAAATTAAATCGTAAATAAGCAAAGACATATTTGCGTTTACATTTAAAGAAAATGTAAAAGAAATGTAATCATGGAGTTTAAAAATAATGGTTTTTTTAATTACATTTTATTATGGAGTATATATAAATAATTAAGAAAATATTAATCTTATTCGGACTTAGCAAAATGACAAAAGGAATTTAGAAAATAGGCATCTAAATATGTAGAAGGATCACCGAACTATATATGGCAGCAATATTCTAAGTATGGACGAATGGTAGACTTGTAGAAATGTAATATAGATTCTTGCAAGAAAATTGGCTAGCACGAAATAGTGAACAAATATTCAGTAGAAGAAGTAGTTTGGCATGTTGACGCACTGTATATATCTGTTCCAGAGAGGGAGTTGTGGGGAGCATTATAGCCGGATGCCGAGAGTGCTGTTTCGTTTTAAAGATGGGAATATGAGGCAGTCAAGGTGACTTGGGAGATATATCTAAGAATTACTTAATCAGGAACCACGTGAGCGGAATGGATTACTCAGCCTGAAGGTATTTCTAACTGGTTCCCACCTGCAATGTTGTACTCTTCTTATATAACCAAACTTTTCACCCCATCGCTCATATTTCACTATGATTCATGTGCCTGGTATACCATTATCAAACCGGGTTTCATTATTGTTATATTGGGTTTTCTATAGTTGTAAGCTCTCACTTTGTTGGCGTGTTGCACTTTCACTCAATAATAATAATAATAATGTTGCATAGTGTCGTTACCAACACTGTAGTTTGAACACAGATCACCAGTGAGCAATCACGGACGATTCCATAATTAAATAAATAAATCACGTGATCGTAAAGGAAACGTTTAAATGGGAATCAGCGTGACGTCTAAGTGATGGCTACTCTCTGTACTATCCCTTATACTATTTTTCTGTACTGATCATTATACGAATAACTATTCGGCGATTACTATTTGAACAAGTATTTTTAGTGCGTGTATTATTTGAAAGGGTTGCTACTACCAGAATCTGCGCTACAAAGTCTCATGTACAACGAGCATTTCGGAAGGGATAACGAGCATTCGCTGACATGACAAAATTGACCACGAGAGAGCGTCTAACATCACAAAAATAATAACAAGAACAAGAACAACAAAAACAATAATAATAATAATAATAATAATAGTAATAATAATAATAATAAAAATAATAATAATAATAATAATAATAATAATAATAATAATAATAATAATAATAATAATGGAAACAACAAAAAAAATCACATCCTTCTCTTGTCCCAGGTCTTTAGTTATTATTATTTTTAAAAAATTACCTGCTTTGTTTAATAATCACTTAGCGGATCATAATTAATTATAATAATAATAATAATAGTAATAATAATAATAATAAAAATCTCTGGAAATTTAGCTTAAGAGAAATACAAAAAATATTTTGTCCATGTAACGCCAGTGATGTTATGGAACTTGGAAAAAGAAATCATGGAATGTAGCCATAACAACACACCATTACATGCCTTAGGTCTTCCCACAGACTTGGTAGGTAGTTGTGACTATAGCAGAAATTGAAATATAATAATAATAATAATAATAATAATAATAATAATAATAATAATAATAATAATAACCATCTTGTATTCGGTTGCACAGAGTTAGCAACAACTAAATATAAAACACGACATGATAAAGTGGGCCAATATCTGCACTAGAAAATATGTAAACTTTTCGGGAAGGAAATAGCAAAAAACTGGGATGAACATCACCCACAGCCGGTTACAGTGATAGGACCTGTAACAATTTTATAGGACTTTACAAAACACACAGACAGAACAATTAAAGCTGATCGCACAGATATCGTGATCAAAACAGAATGTGATTTCTTATTGAAGATCTTCAAAAACTATCAAAATGCAATGACCTTGAAGTAGAAATATAACAAAAATGGGGCACATAAAGGCATCAATAATTCCAGTTGTAGTTGGAGTCCTCGGGTTGTTTGGAAAAGGTTCTGATAGACACATTGAATGGATTCCGGGAAAGCCCATACCTTAAAGAAATAGAAACAAATTTTAAAGATCTCATATTACGAGGAACTTTATTTATTTATTTATTTTTTTAAGCGTATCACCCCAAGCAAGGCTGGAGGCCACTATCACGCAAGGGGTTATAGAAGGGTTAGAGGAAGAGCAGATAGGAGTGGTAAAGGAGCGGATGTGGAGAAAGAGAAAGATGAAAGGATGTGGAGAAGGGAAGTGGATAGATCAAGGCAACTGGAGATGTCGATTGACGCTACACTTAAACCGTTGGAGATTGTATTTGTCAGGGAAACAGTAATAGGGAAGGGAGATCCATAGGCGAGATGTGCGAGACATGAAGCTAGTGGAGTAGAAGAGACGTCTACATCTAACAGTTTCAACGGTGTAGGGGTGGGAACGGGATGCCAGCCTCGTAGGACGTTTAAATTCACGAGGCCTAGGGACAAGCGAAAGCAGCTCCTCGGAGCAATTACCGTGAAAGTATTTGTAAAAAAGACAGAGCGAGGTAACATCGCGTCTGTGAGAGAGCGACTGCAGACGAGATGACAGATCAGGGCCAATCACATTGCATATCCGTCCTTGGATCTTATCAAGAACCCTGAGGCAAACAGTAGGGGCCCCAGACCATATATGGCAGCAATACTCCATGCAAGAGCGAATGGTCGATTTATAGACTTGGAGGATCGATTCCGGGGAGAAAATTTCCTGGCTCGGCACAGGGAACCAACTTTCCTTGCGGTGGATGATGCAACTGACTCGATGTATTTGTTCCATCTCTGATCAGCGGACAGCGTGAGACCGAGCAGCCGCAGAGAGGAGCTTCTCTCGAGAAGTTGGTCATCAGACATTCTAATGGGATGCAGGGATGGATCCTTGTGGTGGTTAATAGAGAGCAGTTTTGTTTTAGAGGCGTTAAAGTTAACCATCCATTTCTCGCCCCAGTTCACAAATGTAAAATGTGTGTGATCTTAGTTGTTACTTTTTTTCACAAAAATGCTCAGTGGAAAATGTCATGAAGCCATTTCTGACCTTAGGTCTCTGATTGGGACCCGGAAGGAAATGTGCATACAACAGAAATCAAAGGAAATAATAATAATAATAATAATAATGATAATAATAATAATAATAATAAGAAGAAGAAGAAGAAGAAGAAGCAGCATATTAGAACAACAGTTAAACCGAACATAGATAGATAGATAGATAGATAGATAGATAGATAGATAGATAATGAACAGACTGAGATAGATAGATAGATAGATAGATAATGAACAGACTGAGATAGATAGATAGATAGATAGATAGATAGATAGATAGATAGATAGATAATTAACAGACTGTGATAGATAGATAGATAGATAGATAGATAGATAGATAGATAGATAGATAATTAACAGACTGTGATAGATAGATAGATAGATAGATAGATAGATAGATAGATAGATAGATAATGAACAGACTGAGATAGATAGATAGATAGATAGATAGATAATAAACAGACTGAGATAGATAGATAGATAGATAGATAGATAATTAACAGACTGTGATAGATAGATAGATAGATAGATAGATAGATAGATAGATAGATAGATAGATAGATAGATAATGAACAGACTGAGATAGATAGATAGATAGATAGATAATGAACAGACTGAGATAGATAGATAGATAGATAGATAGATAGATAGATAGATAGATAATGAACAGACTGAGATAGATAGATAGATAGATAGATAGATAGATAGATAGATAGATAATGAACAGACTGAGATAGATAGATAGATAGATAATGAACAGACTGAGATAGATATATAGATAGATAGATAGATAGATAGATCGATAATGAACAGACTGAGATAGATAGATAGATAGATAGATAAATAGATAGATAGATAGATTGAAGAAGGTCATAGCAGGGCGCAAATTAAAAGCAGGCTAAGAACAAAGTTCAGAAATCATAAGAAAAATGATAAAGGGGGAAACCTTCAAGAAGGATGATGAAAAATGCAAATGATAAATGAAAAGTGGAAAAAAAATCCGAGGTAATGGCAGATAGGAGAAAGAAATGAACACGCAGAGTTATTCTCTTGTGTATTTATTGGCGTGAAATGTCAGTCCGTTGGACATTGGCGATAGTGATAAGACCATAATATGCTAGCAATGAAAGAAGAGACTTGGAAAAAAAGAAAACTATATCCGCAAGACATTGCTGTTTTTCTCATGTAAAAACACATATAAATGATAAGATTTTATACGATAGTCTGCTGAAAAGTTCTCGGACCGAGACATTGCCTAAAATCAGTCTTTCAATAAGCAAACGTCAGAACAGTGATTTTAAGGAAAATGGGATGGACTAAGAACTTTTCAGAATGTATCTAAAAACATGTAGCGTTAATGCCTACAATCGTTTAGGACTATAAGTCATGGAAGCAGTGTTGCAGTATTATTATTGTTATTATTATTAGTAGTAGTAGTAATAGCAGTAGTAGTACTATTCTGTTTTCCCTTTGCTTTGTGTAGAGTTGAGCCAAGTCTCAATCAGCGGCTGAAGAGATATTTTTTGCATCGGAATTCCTTAATATATCGAGAAATATGTTGCGTTAATGGTTAGGAACATAAGCCACGAGTGCAAGTTCTTCTTATTTTTTATTTCCTTTGATTTCTGATGCATACTCATTTCCTATCAGGTCCTGACCAGAGAAATGGTATCATCACATTTTCCGCTGACCAACATTGAAAAAAAAATCACACATATTCTACATATCTTTCTAATGTGTGGTCTGAACTTCTGAGAACATTTTTGTATGTCTTTAAGGCCTGGGCTACCAGGAATCCCTTCAGTGAGTTTATTGGAATCTTTTCCAATTAATCCGAGGGCTCCAACTACAACTGGAATTGATGATTTCCTCAGGTGGCACATTTTGGAGATTTCGATTTCAAGGTCCTTGTATTTTGATAGTTTTTTGTAGATCTTCAAAGATACATTGCAGTCTGCAGTGGCTGCGTTGTCAATAAGGAGGTACATTTTGTTTTTGTGGTTTGCAGTTACGATATCTGGGCGATTAGCTTTGATTGATCTTTCTGTATGTATTGTAAAGTCCCATAAAATTGTTACAAGTCCTATCTCCCTAACCGGTTCTGGGTGATGTTCATACCAGTTTCTTGCGGTTTCCTTTCTGATTTTCCAGTGCAGATATTGCCGAGTTTTATATTCAGTGGGTGCCAATACCGTGTAACCTCATACATCATTATTATTTAGATTTCTTCCTTTGGGGTCATCTCAAAAGTAAGGTCTACGCCAATATGCCAACAATAATTCAACAGCTGAAGGATAAGATAATAAAGGCATATTGGTGAGATTGAGGAGCAACTATGCAAAGACGTCATCAAAAATTTTCACCATCGTGTTGAGGTGTGTCGCCGAAGCCTTGGCGGACATTTGGGCGATATTATTTTTCATACAGAATTGTCATGACTTAAATAACATGATCCAATAAATAAATTTTGACCAATAACACTGATTTATTTACTGCTGACTTTGATCCGTCTTAATGAAACACCCTTTATTATTACTATTATTTAGTTTTGCTTTTTGTAGTACGAGTTAGCTCCAAATCTCAATTAGAGATTCTAGAATATTTTTTGTATCAGAATATACAAAATATACAATCAGAGAGAATAAATAGAATTGCAAAAATATATAAACCAATGTATGTCATGAGCCTCCTTATCATGGCGTTGCAAGTAATTTGTTAGCGCTAGTCGACCGCACCCAGATATGTAGGCAATTGTCTCCGGGTGTTCTCCACATACGCTGGAGGATGGAGTGCTGTTAAGTTTCAGAACGATTACATTGATCGTTTCAAGTTGGAAGGCACTGATCCTGGGCAGCAATTACGAATCTTTCAGCTTCCGATTTGAGAGCAGAGCCTGCCGTAGGAGTGAGAGTTTTATTTACAAGATCACTGTTTTTTCCTGTGGTATTACCGTGGTTTTTACCACGCAGAGGTTATTTTCTACCATTTCTCTCTAGTCATTTTTAAGGCCGATTTATTTTGCTTCATCTTTTTTATTTCTTTTACTTTTTGTGTTGGGTATGCATTTTCTTCAGGTTCTGGTTTGCTTTGTAGCATTTCTAAAGATATGGAGATTTCTGTCATATACTGTAGTTTTTTGTGCCATCGTGAGTCATATTATTTATTATTATTATTATTATTATTATTATTTGTATATGTCATGTTTCCTGCTTTGTATCCTGTAGAGCCAGGTCCAAACTATGGTCCTTAGGCCCTATAGGAGAATTGTCATTTAATTGATAGCACTTATCTTAGTATATTGGATGTTCCTAGTAGGGCGATCTTCTGGGCAACTTGTATATTGATGTTACCTGGAACACTGTTAATAAAATTGTCCATTCCTTTTCTCACGAGACACAGAGCTCCGAATACTAGTAGTAATATCTCAGTCTTCATTCCCCACATCCTGTTAATCTCGATCTCTAGGTCCTTGTATTTGGACAATTGAACAATAATTTTCATGGGGGTGTTTCTCTCAGATGGTACTGCTATGTCAATAAGCATACACTTCTTAAATTTATCGTCTTTTATGATAATATCAGGTCTGTTTGATTTTATTTCCCTATAAGTTTAGATTGGCATGTCTTAGAGTATAGTTACACTGTTATTTTGGGTAACTGTGTCTGGCTGGTGTTCATACCATCTCTCAGTGGTTTTAATTATTATTATTATTATTATTATTATTATTATTATTTCCTTTGATTTATGTTGTATATTCATTTCCTTCTGGGTCCCAACCAGAGATCTAAGTTCAGAAATGGCATCAATGCATTTTCGTTGAGTATTTTTGTAAAAGAAAATGCTGGGGTGGGTAACGTAAGACTACACACATTTTACTTACGATTACTAAGCTTTGATTTTTCCGTCTCTGTATATTGTAAAGTCCCCAAAAATTGTTACAGGCCTGATATCTCTAACCAGGTCTGGGTGGTGTCGATACCAATTTATTGTAGTCTTCTTTCCATATAAGTTGCATATTTTCCAGTGCAGATATTAGTCCACTCTATCATGTCGAGTTTTATATTCAGTAGGTATCAATACCATACAAACCGATACAAGACTATTATTATTATTATCATTATTATTATTATTATTATTATTATTATTATTATTATTATTATTATTATTTCCTTTGATATCTGGCGTTTACACATTTCTTTCCGGGTCCTAAGGTTAGAAATGACATCATGACAGTTTCCACTGAAAAAAAAACAAAAAACAAAAACAAAAAAAAACAAAAAACAAATAATTACTTAGATAAAGCCCTTGTTAAAGTGTGAGCTGTACTTGTCAGAAGAATTTTTGTATCTCTTTGAGGCATGGACTTCCAGGGATCCCTTCAATTAGTCTACTGGAATCTTTTCCAACCAGTCCAAGGGCTCCAACTACAACAGGGATTGTTGATGTTCCCATGTGCCACATTTTTGAGATTTCTCTTTCAAGGTCCTTGTATTTTGACAGCTTTTCGAATATCTTCAAATATACATTGCAGTCTGCAGGGACTGCCATATCAATAAGGTGGCACTTATTTTGTTTGTGGTTGTTAATAACAATGTCTGGGCAGTTCTGTCAGTGTGTATTGTGTAGTCCCATAGAATTGTAACAGGTCCTATCTCCGTAACCGGGTCTGGGTGGTGTTCGTGCCAGTTTCTTTCAGTTTCCTTCCCGTAGGAGTTGCAAATTTTCCAGTGTAGATATTAGCCCACTCTGTCATGCCGGTTTTTATAGTCAGTGGGTGCCAATATCGTGCAACCTGATACAAGATGATCAATGGTTTCTAGATATTTAACACAGAATCTGCATTTTGGCCTAACACAGTATTTTAGTATATGTGCTTGATAATTCCTAGTTAACAAGCATTGGTCCTGTGCAGCAATGATAAAACCTTCAGTTTCACCTTTCAACCCTGCACTACGTAGCCACTTATTATTATTATTATTATTATTATTATTATTATTACTGTTGTTGTTATTTCAACAAATTATCAGTCTTTCGTCGGTTCCAGTTGATAGATCATCGAGAAATATTCCTCAATAGGAATCTTATGGAAAGGGAACAGATGTAAGAGACGTAAATGAAGAATAATACCGGTAATGGCAAAACACTAACCTAGAAAGCATGAATTTGCAGACAAATATGAAATGCATTTACCCACATAAAAACATTTTTCCTGAATATGCCCCTCTGAAATGTGTGTGCATCTTTTGTCATGACATACGGGTACAAAAACACATATGTTTTTATGCGTATTTTAATTTCACTTTTGATAGTCAGTTATGAGCCGTATGTGATACACGCTTAGGCGAGCATGTATCTTTCGATACATGACGAGGCAGATTTTTTTTCCCGCAGTAGCTTGCCGCCATCCAAGGCTGTAGAACTTAGTCTGTCCTGCTATTTACCCATAGCTGGGGGGAGAAGAAGAGGATTCATACGTTTCCCCGAGGGTATTAGCACGTAAATGAATGTAATGGATTCTACTGGAATTCGAACTCGGCTCTACCATTTCTCCCTCCTGCCTCCTTTTGACAATAATTAACTAAATTTGGGTATCGTTTCTGTCATTGAAAGCATTTGTTTTCTCAGGACGTGATTATTCAGCGGAAGTTGTGGATTTTTTTTCCTAGATTCTAAAGAGAAGTGACCCGGAAAAATACCGAGGAGTTTGACGCGAGTAGAAAATTTAAACTCATTCTCAACTCGTAGGCATAGAGAGACAGAAAGAAACTGTAAGAGAGAGAGAGAGAGGGGGGGAGGGAGAGCAAGAGGCAGAAAGTGAGAGAGAGGGGGGGAGAGAAAGAGAGAAAGTTTTTTCTTTTTAATTAGTAAGGTATGTGTAGATTCGAAACGATATTTTGTTCAACACTGGCAACTCTGGCAAAACTGAACGAAAGAAATGAATAATGTTTCTGGATGCTAACCAATGAACCTTTGCGTGATTCCACGTCTACAGCTTACGTTTTTCCTTTAAACCGGCACCAATTAAAAGAACATGCTTAGCACTGGAGATTGTCTTTGCTTTTGATAGTGAGTTTGTTTTATATATTCCCTAGTTTGGCATGCTGGCTTGTGTTTATTCAATTTCTTGATAGAGAAGTAGCACTCAGCACGCAGCAAGATTCGACCTCCACACCAACTGAAAAATTTTATTTACTACAAATCGAACTCAACTGTTTTTTTTTTGCTGCAATATGTTTTTCTACAAGATAATATAGACTACCTATTTTCCGGAAAGTACAGGCAGACATCGCTGTTAATCTGGAAATGTCACAAGCAAATATTTTATTTCACACGGTTCCTGGATTAAGACGCCGGGCGGTTACAGGTAGCGTTGTCTGAACTCTAACATGAATGTAAATTTCTAAACATCGATGATGCTCTAGAGCAGGTTGTCCCAAATTCGACGATGTCCCCCAACGTTGAGCAATTTCAACTGTTGAGTGGGCGAAAAACAATTGAACAGAAAATGATAGTTAATAAGATATATTGAAGGTTGATGCAGGATTTTTTAATAATAAAAGGGTATTTCAATATAAGCTACCTGAAAAAATATTCAGAGGATATATTCAAAGAACAGGTATAAAAAATAAGAGGGTAAATGAAAATAATTGGGGAACATTTTGAGATAAAATATTAATATCTCCGCAAACAAGGAATATTTTGCTATTTTCTATAGTTTTGAGAAGTGTCATAACCATTCAGGTGAAATAACTTTTTTTCAGATAAAGACCAAGAACAATAAACCATATTCGATTAATTTTTATTAGTTGCTAGTAGTGTATATTCTTTTTAACTCGTCTGAGACCATCCTTAAAAATCTATAAATCAACCACATGTCCTTGCATGGAATATTGCTGTCATATTTGGACCGGTGCTCCTGTTGTACGTCTCGAGGTCCTCGATGAAATCCAGAGACGAATGTCCAATATTTCCTGATCTGCATCTTGTCTATAATCGCTTCCCCACAGTGCGTGGCTTCCCTCTGTCTCTGTCTACAAGTATTTTCACGGCATCTGTTCCGAGACTGCATGAATTTAAGCGAGCTACTATGTTGGCATCTCAGTCCCACCATTTCACTGTCAAAACGGTTAAAAGTAACCATCACTTCTACTCAAATAGCTTCTTCTCTCGCACTTCCCGTCTGTGGAACTCCCTTCCCCTTACTTGCTTCCCCGATGACTATAATCTTCAAATATTCAAGTGTAATGTCAATCGACATCTGACACTCTGAGCTCGTACCCCGTTCTTCTCTGTATCCTTTCCTCAAACAAGCCTCTTTACTCTTGTTCACAATCCTCTGTAACCCCTTGCATGCTAGTGGCTCTCCCGCCTTGCTTGGTGTGAATCGCCCTTGTTATAGTCCAATAACCTCGTCGCCACTGTTATGGTCCAAGGTTAGGACCAAGGAAGAACAACACGAACACAAAAGTAGGAATAACAAAGATATATTACACAGAATAATAATACAAGATGTTGAAGGTGTTATATAACTGTCAGTCTAGTTTGGAGTGAACTACTATTGGCCCGACTCGATTTCGTCTCCTCCTTCTCGTCTTGAGAGGCGCAGTATTTATAGTGTCAGGAAGAGTTCACTCTGTCGTTATAGGTAAGGTCCCATAACAGCTACCTAGACGTTATAAGTTTAAATGCATTGATAGACTGGAGTAAAAGTACCGTTTTGCAGTTGAAATGTCTAGATGTAACCGTAAGTTCTATGCAAAAATTTTCTTCTATCGCATTTCTTGCTCGTGGATCATTCTTTCTTCCGGCTTCTTGCTTCCCAGTTGTAGATTCCGGGATGAAATCCGATATCAATGAATGACAAACGCCAGGAATGGATAAGGAAAATAAATGTATTAACGTAATAATACAAACTGGTAATACGGGTTAGGAGATGCAGGAATGCGGGTTAGTAGCACTAATATATATACAGTCTTGGTATTGAAGTATCGCGGATGACTCCTTACTGAATCTACGTGCTCGCTAACTTTGACGCTTGCCGCCGTCTCTGTGTGTGACTTACGCTACTACTACTGAACTCTACTACACTTCTGTCGTTCCGTCTCGACTCCTTCACGCCCCGAGTATTCACTGGTAGTAGTATATGTATACCTTGGGTGAGTCCATTTGTGTGAAAAGGGGAGACTCCTCAATACCAGTCAACTTTGATCTTTTGAAATTGAAATGCAGTTTTACTCATTTCCGTCTGTCTTCTTAATTCCTGTTTATTTTTATTGTTCTCTCTCCTTAATATATTTTTTTAATTTCTCAAATCCGTTAACATTCAGTTACCCCTTGTGTCTTAGTGGCTTTTTTGCCTTGCTTCAGGTGTAATGATTTTTTTTAATCAATCAAACGTAATATTTTATATTTAATTTTTTAAAAAACGTTTTTTGAACGAATGAATAATTTTACTTAAGTCGTGTATTTTAGTACTCATTTATGCCAGTAAAAATATGAATAAAATATTGCCTCCCCGGAATAAATGTAAAAATAACATACACAAATAAATAACTGAATAACAAAAAACGAAAACAAAACCCCAATGCTTCTATGTTGAACGACATGCCAGAAACCAATTCATTTTACGACTTTAGATTTATAAAAAAAATCATTCCCCCACGATAAATGAGTGCATTTTGCACGGGGAAAGAGGTCGGAACTATGATTCGTGGTTTATTTTCAAATACTTCTGGCTCGCTGGGCGCCAAACGCGTAAGTGAATTATTGGAGGCTAGTGTCTTCACGAGGCCAATTCTTAATTGACCACACCTGGCGAAGCAGCTTGTTGGATGGGTCCGACTTGTATTTAATTAGTGGACCCAGAGAACAAGGCGAATATCGAATTAGGGATTTGCAATTAGTACCCAAATCAGAAGTAACATTATCTTAACCGCTTCTCTCTCAGGCGCCACCATTATTACTTCTGTTTCTACTCACAGAGATTTTAAACCAGTAGGAACTGGTCGAAATTGTTAATCGGAGAGCCGAATTCTAATTCCCTTTGGGTTCCTTATATTCGCATACTTGCAAATACCTTCAGTAAATCTATGAATCCAACTCTTCCCCTCAGCTATGGGTAAATTAGTAAAACTTATATCAGCAAACCATTATTATCTCTAAGAATAAATTCTAAAATCTAAAAATATTCTCAGGCTTTAAATAACCTGCAATGGCTTGTTAAGACGTAGAAAACGAATCAACCAACCAACTAATTATTAGCACAAACTCAGGTAAGTTGCTTGCTGTTTGTCTCTACTTCTATTCCCTCAATATGTCCTTTGTGTATTACATTTTCAAGCCGTCTTTTCTCATAATGTGTTCCAAAAATCTGAACTGTCTTTTCAGATGCGTGCTTTCTATTTTATTTATTTTTTTTAAAGTATTTCACTCCAAGAAAGGCGGGAGTGATACTAGCACGCCAGGGGTTACAGAGAGTGGGAGCAAGAGAAAAAAAAAATGATATTTGAGGAAAGGATAAAGAGAAGAACGGGGATCAAGATCAAGGCATCAGAAGATGTCGATTGAGATTAAATCTAAAATTTTGAAGATTATAGTTATCAGGGAAGCTGAGGAAGGGAGTTCAACTATTGGGAAGTGCGAGAGAAGAAGCTGTTCGAGTAGAAGAGGCGGTTACATTTAACTGTTTCAACAGTAAAAGGGTAGGACTGAGATTCCAACTTAGTAGCGCGCTTAGATTCATGCTGTTGGGGTACCAGTGAAAATATCTAGTCAGAGCAGTTGGCATGAAAATATGTGTAGAGAAGACAGAGGGAAGCCGCATCACGTCTGTGAGAAAGTGACTAAAGTTACCATCCCACAGACGTGCCGTGGCCTCTCTCTTTTCACGGCAACTGTTCCGTCGAGAAATTTTCATTGGTTCCCGGATTAAATGAGCTACGAGACTGGCATCTAGGTCCCGCCCTTTCACTGTCAAAACGGTTGAATGTAACCGTCTCTTCTACTCAAACAGCTTCTGCTCTCGCACTTCCCGTCTGTGGAACTCCCTTCCCCTTACTTGCTTCCCCGATTACTATAATCTTCAAATATTCAGTGTAATGCAAATTGACAAACTATGAGCTTGTTTGCCGTCTTTCACTGTGTCCTTTCCTCAAACACGCCTCTTTACTCTTGTTCTCAATCCTCTGTAACCCCTTGCGTACTAGTGGCACTCCCGAGTTGCTTGAGATGAATTGCCTTAAAAAAAAGAAAAGAAGGAATTTACCCATTGCTTACATGTTCTATCCGTGCTATTTTCAGCAACCCTTCTTGAACGACATTTCTGTGGCTTGGAATCTTTATTATTATACTGCGCAAATCTTTAAAATTTTTGTACAGTTATAATGGTCATAATAGTATTTTCAACAGTGTCTTCATAACTCTCTGGGTACCTCTTCCTTGTAGCTTTGTGAGCCAAACAAAGCAAAAAACGGTAATGGCAAATAGAGATTTATACTTGTTTGGAACTGTTTACGCTCAATTTTATCTTTTAATCGAAGTTTCTGGCCGCCCATTTTTCAGTGTTACTTCAAGGACCTTACAAAGTTTTTGAAAATAGCTTATAAAATGTTTCGGAAATGAACAGTATGAAATAACTTTAAACTCAACATGTAAAATTTCTTATTGCAGTATCGCTTGAATATGCCTCACGGGAGACTACAAAACTTTTGGGTGCTACTACAGCGTGAGGTCTATCTCCCGTTTCACGTGTTTAGAAAATGCGAGACAGATATAAATAGCAATGTTAGACCTCACTTGACCTGATACATGTTAGACCTCGTCTGACATGATGGCCACGTGAGGGTAGGAGCACGACATATTGAGGTAGACCTCGCGTTAGAATAGCACCAACTTTTGCAACTTGTTTTTGGAAATATGACTTTGCAAATAAAAATAGTTTTCCTTCTTCGTTTCGGTTCGAATTTCTTGGCGCTTAAGTGCAATTGTTGCTTAAAATTGTTCTTTGAAGCCGCTAATTTTTTTTCTTTTATTTAAAAAAAAAAAAAAAGCTATCCAAGGAGGAGCCAATTCTGAGACATGAGGTTAAATCAAAGCTAAAACAATCTGCTACATAAATAGATAAATAATCGACAATTTTTAATTTCTAAAGAAGCGAATAAAACGATTAAGCCGGAAAATCAAATCGCAACGATTTGTTTAGAATTCCAAATTTTATAACACTGACTTCAAGAAGACGTGTTTCTCTAAGGTCCCTCAGGAAATTTAGCGAAGATAATTTTCTACAGACATACAGATAATTTTGCGATATGGTTTTCTTGGAGTTTTGACGTCGGTATTCGGTCAAGACTTTCGAAAATTGATTTCTAAATTTGGCGACACATTTTATTTGCGAGAATAAAAAAAATACTTCGCAATTTTAAGCAGAGAAATAAAAAATAACGAAAGTCACGCATTTTTTGATATTTTATTTTTGTGTATAGGCTTTCATTATTTTTTTATTTATGTCACATGCGTACATTTGTATGTATAAGTGCACATACATGTATATATATGCTTGTGTGTACATTTGTTTATATATATATATATATATATATATATATATATATATATATATATATATATATATATATATATATATATATATATATATATATATGTCTGTGTGTGTGTATGATTACATTTCGTGTGATCACTCTATCCATATAAAAATGAAATGTGAATTTGAACGTGCATTCCTGTGTGACAGAATACCTATCTATATTTATGGATTTTATATATAAATATTTTATATTTTATTATTAGTAGTATCAACTAAATATGAGGTTTATACCAATAGATAGATAGATATATAGATATATATATAGATATCTATACGCATAAAACTTATATATAGTGGATGCAATTTATAGTAATAGGAAATAATGTTGGATTATAAATAAAAATGAGTTTAATTCCTAAGAAATGCATTCCTTCCTTTTTGATATATAAATAACCATTTGATGCCACAGAAAGCATTGATAGATTTAAAGAGGCACAATTAATGTTCACTTTTTTAAGCCTAGTTACCTTTCAGCTAAAACTTTGTCAGGGACCAACGTTGGCAAAATTATATCTGAATTGAAAGAGTGAATAAGTGGAGGAAAATTTGGAGCACGTCTAAAAAATAAATTCTCGATTAAAATATACGTAAATTAAAGGAAAGATATAAATACTCCAACGTGAGCGTAAAACCAAGAAAATATCGATCCTCA
>OZ038476.1:74020161-74022661 GCA_964036315.1 Acanthosepion esculentum
CTATCTATCTATCTTTAATTACATTAGAGCTGCTGTCTGATTAGGTAAGTCTCTTTTCCCCAGTTCCTTATTCTGACATGGCTTTGACAAAGCATAATCAGGATGCTTGACTACAGAAAGAAAGTTGGATTCATGTCTTTGTTCAAGGAGCTAGTGCAAAATTATTACCCACTGTCTAATATAATAATTGGCTGTAAATGTTGGCTAAGATTTCAACACTCCCAACGCCACTGCTTATAATGACAGAACGATACCTCAGCACTGACTTCCACTACTAGCCTAAGCCTTTCCTTACCAAAACAACACACCATGACTATAAGATACCAAATAATATAAATCTAAACCAGCTCAACAAAAATCACGTAAATCCCTCAACCATTCTTTTTCAAACATTCGTGGTATTCGTATCAATTTCTGTAGTGTGGAATCGTTCCTCTTCGAAAAGTCTCCGGGCATCCTAGTTCTCTGTGAGACATAAATATTAACTCTTCAATCCTCTCCTCTGATTCCTCGATTTTTTTAAGCATTCCTCCCCAAACAAGGCGGGAAGCAACTAGCACCGAAGGGGTTACAGAGAATTGGAGCGAGAGCAAAGAGGAGTGATAGAGGAAAGGATGAAGTGAAGGTTAGGGGATAGATCTGGGCCTCTGGAGACGTTGATTGACATTACATTTGAATAGTTGGAGATAATAGCTATCAGGGAAACGGTTCTATTGGCTGCTTTGCAAGAGTTTGCTGAGCAACAGAAAATACTCCCTCCCGTATTCAATCAATTCGCATTCCTAACATCGACAGCTGATAAAGTTGAATGCTTTTTTGATTATTTAAAGCCAGAAAATATTTGTAGATTATAAGATGTTAATTTTTCGAGATAATTTTCGTCTGAATTTTTGGAATGAGGAGTTGCCATTATTTACACTATTTATATAGTTCGGAATGTTGTCCTCATGTTTATTGCTATATTCACGAGGTTTCGGCCGCTGTACGCTCCGGTCTTCTTCATGTGATATACGTTGGAATTTCGAACCAAACCTTTTATTTAGTCAAAGTGGGTAGATTGTTCTAATTCCATGTGACATGCCTTTTCTTAATATCTCAGTTACTTCCCTTTAGTAATTCAACTCTCCATAGTTGGGAGGGGGAGGAGAATTCATACTTTTTCTTTTAAGCTTATCACCCCAAGCAAGGCTGGAGGCCACTAGCACACAAGGGGTTACAGAAGGTTTGGAGGAAGAGCAGATAGGAGTGGTAAAGGAGAGGATGTGGAGAAAGATAGTGGATAGATCAAGGCAAGGGGGTTACAGAAGATTTGGAGCGAGAGCAGATAGGAATGAAAGGTGAAAGAATGTGGAGAAGGGAAGTGGATAGATCAAGGCAACTGGAGATGTCGATTGACGTTACACTTAAATAGTTGGAGATTGTATTTGTCAGGGAAACAGGAATTAGGAAGTGAGTTCCACAGGCGAGATGTGCGAGACATGAAGCTATTGGAGTAGAAGAGACGTCTACATCTAACAGTTTCAGTTTGCCTAGAGTATTTGTGCGTTAGTGATTTGTTTGATTTGTATTGTCTTAAGGCATATCAACCTCAATGTGTTATTTAATGCCGACAAAATTCTTATTGCTGGTAATATTTTTTTCAAATGTATTGCTGGTAATAATTTTTTCCTTCTAAAATCTATTTCTGATAATATTTTTTCATCCAAAATGTATCGGTTGGAATATATTTTTTCAAAAAGTATAGCTGGTAATACTTTATTTTCAAAAAAGTATAGCTGGTAATATTTTTTTCAAAATCGTATTGCTGGTAATATTTTTTTTCCAAAAATGTATTGCTGGTAATAATTCTTTTCTTCAGAAATTTATTGCTGGTAATAACTTTTTTACAAAGTATTTCTGGTATTAAAAAGTATTTTACACTTTCATAGTGTTTTGATCCCATTTTGGGGGTTAACTATTTACCCATAGCTGGGACACTAACAGGTGCTACCACCCCGAGTCAGGGCGGACCTGGGAACACCAGAAATTAAGAGGTGGTTCCACGCTGCTCAAAACTTCCTGATCAGAGGCCTTGCTGTTGGACGTAGTTTCTCGTCATACCCAGGACGCGGATGTAGTTTATCGTCATAGGCAGGACGGTTGTGCGTAATTGAATATAACGAATCCAACGGGGGAATTAGAACTCGACTTTTCGATTAACAATTCCGAGTTATAATTCCATTATACCACCCCAAACCCAAAACTAGTATTCCAAGCGGTCACCCGTCTAGATACTGGCCAGGTTCGACGTAGCTTAACTTTTTTTTTATTGTACGGGAATGATCTAATAATGAAGAAAAAAGATAATCTGATACCGAACAATGATAATTCTTACAATAACGGATATTTTCGTACCCCCCCCCCCCGATAAAACAATTCTCTTTGCCATGATGAACAATAATCCGCTAAAACCATCTATTTCATTTTTATTAAATATTCACCCAATACAAGGCAAAGTAGC
>OZ038476.1:74027661-74050161 GCA_964036315.1 Acanthosepion esculentum
GTAATCTTGGAATTAACATTATTACTCGGGTTTTATGTCTGTTTAAAATATTATTATTATGTTTTTTTATAATTTCTCTAGATTATCAGTGCAGCTATAGCTTAGTTTTAGTGAGTTTCTGTTAAATATTTTACTGAGTGGATTATTTATGGGGAAATGTATATTAATTAAATGGAAGAATTTCTGCCCTAACTTAGTACTAACCATTTGGTTAAATGGGGGTGTGCAACAAATGTTTTCTCTGTTCCTATTCTTTTTCTTCGATCATGATTATCTTGTTGTCCATACTTGAATTCTGTGTATTTGTAACCACTATTTTTAAGGCATTATTATAAACACTACTATAGTTATTGAAAACATATTACTTAGAAGAATTATTGATAATCCTATGTTCTATAGAGCGGGGTATATATTTAGTGCTTGGAGTTTGTGTGAATATATAATGAGTTGGCATTGGCTTTCATATAAGTTTGGAACACATCATTCACAAGATATAATGTACCATCCAGAAAATCTACCAGTTTAACAACAGTAGAGGTTTTGGCTTTTTAATTCTCTATGTATCATTTTCCTTAATTTGTCAACCTTAATTTTAGTAGATAAGTTGGCCAACATAAAACCATCGTCTCTATATAACCCTATATTATCAACACTAACATCCTCATATGCACTTGGATTATATATAAAAAACAAATCCACCAAGTCAGAAGACTACATAATTTAATGATCCCATAGAAACATCAAAGTGATCATCAGAATTGTTCTTAAACCACTGTTCATTATTGTGAATAAGATCAGATCTTATGCAGTTCATTATTATATTTAGTTTATCGTTGTAAATATTGGAATATTCTTGCGCAAACTCAAAAGCTAATGTGGACAGGTACTTTTAAATCGATATGTAAAAGACGGCGATATGAAATTAGATGAAAGAACAGTTCATCTTCATATATATATATATATATATATATATATATATATATATATATATATATATATATATATATATATTAGCAATAAAAGTATTAAGCTTAATATTACTAGACATATTAAAAACGCGCTCATCAGGCTTGCAACGGGAGATGTTAATTTAAAAAACAGAAAATGTACACTAAAAGGAATTGTGGAGGGGGATAAAAAAAAAATGAGCAAAAGGAGCTAGAGGTAAATATATATATATGAATATATATATATATATATATATATATATATATATATATATATATATATATAGCCAAAGGCGTAATAGAGTTTTTTATTCATTAATCCAACAGATTTTTATCATATAAAGCCTATTTTTGAGGATACTAATATTTGAGTAGACGGACCGTTTCTTTTTTAAACAGTATATTTATTTTCGTCTGCCAGTTTGAATATTTTTAAGCACATGTCTCAATGTTTGACCAGATTTTTTAAAGTGCGGCTTGCTGAAATATTCCTTCCATTGACTAGTATATATATATATATATATATATATATATATATATATATATATATATATATATATATTCATGAGTGTGAATGAAATTTACTGTAAAATTCTGAGACCGATCAACAGCTAAACGGGCTTGGTATTCCTCAAATTCATCATGCATGATACATTGTTTCATTGTATTGATCTGGAGAATTTCGTACGGTTAACTTTATATATATATATATAAATTAAATAATTAAGAAATAGACACCCAGAAGATTGTATCTTTTTTAGTTATTTATTTAATATTTGCTCTAGTGTTACATTGAACTCTCTGGATTATATTCCATTTGGAATTATCCACACGCATTACCAAACATTTCATTACCTTATCATATATATATATATATATATATATATATATATATATATATATATATATATATATATATATATGAACAAATATAGTTTTAAGGTGTGCTATATTTATGGGAAAAGTACTCAATATCAGAGATGGAGCGTATATAAATATAAATATAAAAGTGAACATTAAAGTCAACAATCAGAGGCGAGATGCTGTTTCATGCCAGACGCAATCGTCAAGCGGCCTGACGATTGCGTCTAGCATGAAACAGCATCTCGCCTCTGATTGTTGTCTTCAATGTTCATTTATATATATATATATATATATATTAGTGTGTATATGTGTGTGCGTGCGTGTGTGTGTGTGTGTGTGTGTGTGTGTGTGTGTGCAGACAGATATCGATATAGACAGTGGAGACATAGAAATTATCACAGCATGGTTTCAGCTTCTAGCTTCAACCAAATGTATATAGAGAGCAACGTTTGGTTCTTTTCCATATTTTGTTCTGAAAGTCTGTTCTAAAACCGAATTGTTCGAGAACCGAATCATTTTTTCCCATTACAAGTAATGTAAAAGAGATTAATTCATTTTCAAGCACCATATGAATGATTATTTACATACTTACACGATATATTCAGGAAGATTTTTAACTGGGGTTTCTTATTTATGCGTTGTAAATTGTTTTCTAAAATGAGATAAGGCATTGTCATTGAAAAGGTTTACTGATCCATTTGCTACCACTGTATATATTTTTTAATACAAAACTTTGCACATCACTCTATTTAGCATAAATTTCTTTGATTAAAGTACTTAGCACATTCCCCTTTCTTTCCTCCTCCTCAGAACACATTTCCTGAGCCAAAGTCTTTTGCTGTTTGTTTTGAAGATGTACGAGTTCCTCAGTGGTAAACTCAGTACGATGGTCCTCCACCAACTCTTCAATCTTCACTGTCGACATCCAAGCCCATAGTTTGTTTCCATAGAGGCAATATCATTAACAATAAAAAAATCCTCGACAGCAGCTGAGCTTGTAGCTGTCTCAAACACTTTAAGATCTTGATCTGGTACACAGTCTGGTCAAAGTTTCCTCCATGTTGAATTCATGGTTCTGTAACTCACATGATTCTATGCATTAACAACATGATTAACACAATTCAGGAAATTTGAAATGATTTTTCCAAAATTAACTGAATGACTTGAAAACACTTTTGAAACAGGGCATTTGTGTCAAGATTGTTAACGTTTGCATTGATCTGTTGGTCCGTTTGTTGTATTAGAGGAGTTGCGTCAGGTGGCAGATGATTCAAATAAAATCAAACTCTTCAACTAAGTCATCCTCCAAACCTGTCAGGTAAGCGGGAGCATTTTCTAACACGAGAAGGCATTTTAGTCGCAAGATTTTTTTTTCAGATATTTAACACTGAGGAAAAATCTTCCTAAATCCACTCAATAAAATGTTGTCTGGTTACCCAAGTCTTCGTATTAGCCCGTGATATAACAGGAAATTTACTCTTTATAACATTGTTTATTTTGAAAACCCTCGAATTATCTGAATGGTAAACAAGCAATGGCTTGATTTTCAAACCGCCACTTGCGAGTCTAACTTTCATTGGCTTATGCCTTGGCAACGCTTTTTCCTCCTTAGTCATATAGGCCCTATTTAGCATTCGTTAAACACCTGTTGGGAGAGATAACTTCTTTTCTTTATCAAGTCACTAAACTCAATTACAAATTTCTCAGCCGCTTCCTTGTTTGAACTCGCCGCCTCTCCATGGTTAATTATACTGTGTATTTCAATTCTCTTCTCAAATTTGAACCAGCCTCTATTATTGCTCTGAATTTAAAGGTATCCCTTTCAACACTTGTACCAGGGCTTTTCTTTACAAGATCATTATAAATTCCTAATGCTTTATCACAAATAAATACTTCACTGATATTGTCACTTGCTGTTTCTCATTTATAAAAATAAGCAGTGACTTGTCCACTTTGAATACTTTTGGCCTTTGTTTACTAATAACAGTCACTTCTTTTGCAACATCAGATGCTTTTATCACTTCCCTACTATTAGGAGATATTGTCGATTTTGGCATACCGTACTTCGCAAACGATCTGATATAAGAACGCCATTTTCGTGTTTTGCGATGATTTCTCTGTTCAGTTCAATTGCTTTTCTCTCAACTTTTCTTTTTCCTTTAGCAGTATCACTGCTAGATTTCTTTGGAGCCATGACTAAGGGCTAAGGAAAAGAAAAAAAAAGGCTACAGCACAATAAAAATGGAAAAGAAAACACAACATATGTATACAACACTGCGGTCGAATAAGAAATGATTTCGTTCTGGTTAACCCGTTTCTGTTCAGATCGGTCCGGCAATGTTGTGCGAAAACCGAAATTTTGTTCGATAGCCGAGGCATGTTCATCTCGAACTTTTTGTTCGAAAATCGATTTGTTCGACATGTGCTAAGTTCGATATATATATATATATATATATATATATATATATATATATATATATATATATATATATATAAAGAAGTAACGTATTATTTATTAGGGCGACAGATTTTATGACTTAAACGTTAATTTTGTGGATAGCAATATATAAGTAGAAACAGCATTTAACAAGTAAATGATGCGTGAGCTCAAATATAGATGTCCACTAGAAATAACGCTTAAGTAATAATATACACACACATATATCTATCTATCTATATATCTATATATATATATATATATATATATATATATATATATATATATATATAATTGTATGTATATATATATCTATATATAGGCATGTATAAAATTTATATATATAATTGCGTATATATATATATATATATATATATATATATATATATATATATATATCGAAAGAGAGAGAGAGAGAGAAAGAGAGGTGGGGGAGAGAGTCCACTTCAAAATTATCTGAACAGCAAGGCCAGTTCCTTTGTTTTTGTTGTTCACTAAAGACTTTTGGTTTTAAGATGAAAAGGGGAATATCAGGCAAGAATTCTGAATTTCAACTTTTATATTCTGATATTTACATTTAAACAGTTAACAGCTTAGGGCATACCGCCTTTTGTATCAGATCACTCCATTTTTAGGTGAGCCAAAATATAGGAACAGACAATTTTAAAGAAAATAACATTTAATATTTGGTTACATAACCCTATATTGCAATAACTGCATAAATCACGTGACCCAATGACATCACCAAACTGTTGCATTCATCATTTGTGATGTTTTTTCAGAATTTTAATGCAGCCTCAGTCAGCTCTTAGTCTGTTTTGGAGGATTTCTTCCTTCAGTGTAGTCTTCAGGAGAAGAAATCCATGACCCATTGGGTTATGCATTAGTGATTGACTTGTCTCGTCTAAATCTGTCCACTTTTTCCACTCATTGTTTTGTTGGCAGTATGTTTTGCGTCATTGTTCTGCTGTTTGATAAACTATCTCCTTTTGGATATATTTCTCTTGTAAATTAGCAGAGAAAATATTTCTATAGACTTCTGAATTCATTCTGTTGCTGCCATCTGAAGTTACATTAACAAAAAATATGAATGAATCTGTTCCAGAAACAGCAACGCAAGCCCAAGCCAATACAATGCCTCCAATTTGCCCACAGATAAGCTTGTATGTTTGGGATTATGAGCAGATCCTTTCTTTCTTCCCTCTTGGGCCGTTCCACTACTTTGGTAAAGATTAATCTTGTTTTCATCAGGACATAAAATTTTGGTCCAGAACTTTTATTCGTTCATCTCTGTACTTCCTTGCAAATTACAATCTAATCTTCCGACTAAGTGGTGATAAATAGTATGCTTCTTGTGAAATGGCCTCTCTATATCTGCTTTCGAGGTCTTCTTAGAACGGTAGATTGTAAAAACTTCACCCTTCCCTATGAAGGTTGTTCGCGATGTCACCGACTGTTGTTTTTTCGTTTTTCCTCAGCGCTCTCACGATGTTTTTTGGTATAAACTGCTATTGTTTTCTTTGGTCGACCTGTTCTATGCCTGTTGTTCAGTAGATTCTTTCTTTTTCATGGCATATATTCTCAGCTTCAAAAATGGCTCGATTTTCTCCCTTAGACACCTCTCTCGTCTTCATGCTGGTTTATCCTTTTTAACAAGAAATGCAGTTTTACGGGTGAAACCCAAAGCTAAAACCAAGATTAGTTATTCAGAGCTATTTAATGTCTAAACAATTAATCTAAAAGGCAACACCTGAACAACGAGAAACACCTGTCAGTCACTTGTTTCAATAGTTTTGAAAAAGGGAGGGTTCAAACAAAGAGTAAATTCAATGTTGTTTAACACATCTCAATGAAAATACCAGGAAAGAAAAGCTGAAATTTTGAACACAATTTTGACTCAAATTCATGTTTTGAGCCTAAACCCAAATGTCTTCAGTGAACTTTTGGAGATGACTCGATTGCTCCCTTCCTTCCTTCCTTTCTCTCTCTCTTCATATATATATATATATATATATATATATATATATATATATATATATATACACACACGAATATATAAAAAATATAATATATATTTGTTTAAACGTTATTTTTAATGGATACTCATATTTGAGCAGAGGCTCTGTTTTTATTTATTTATTTAATTATATCTAAGGGCCTGAATATTAGCGAAATCTTAGAAAAAAAAAATGCGTCCTCCGGCTGGATTCAAATCTGCGTCCCCTAGAAGAAACCGTCATTAGATCCGATGTGCCTTGACCTCTCGGTCACGTAGGACCTCCCAGTCATAGAAAGCCCGAATACTGATTTTGAACGCATATCCTTCCCGATTCTCGAAATATACATATCTGATCACTTTCGTATCATAACGTAAACATAGACAATTTTTAAGGAAATGGATAAAAACTGACATTTTTAAGTTATTTTTTAAACGTTATTTTTAATGGATAGTCATATTTGTGTAGATGCTCTGTTTTTATTCATTTCTTAAATAGAATATTTATTTATTTACATCTAACAGTCTGAATAATTGAGAAATCATTACGTCATACGTCATACGTGAGCGATAGGTCAAGGCACATCAAATCTAATGACGGTTTCCCTTAGGGAACGCAGGTTCGAATCCTGCTGGAGGGCGCATATTTTTCTAACAAGCTTTCACGAATATTCAGGTCGGTAGATATAAATATTCAGTTTAATAAATAAATAAAAACAGAGCATCTACTCAAATATGAGTATCTATTAAGAATAACGTTTTAATGAATTAAAAATATGTCGGATTTAATTCATGTTTTTTATTATTAATGTTATTATTACAATGACCTAACATTTTATTTTTACTATTTTTACTATATTGCTATTATTCTTTTTAGTATTGCTATTATCAATATTACTTTATTACTATTATTATTATTATTATTATTTTTATTTCCTTTGATATCTGGCGTTTACACATTTCTTTCCGGGTCCCGCCCAGGGACCTAAGGTTAGAAATGGCATCATGACACTTTCCACTGCAAAAAAAAAAAAAATAATAATAATTACATAGATAAAGCCCTTCGTAAAGTGTGGGCTGTACTTGTCAGAACAATTTTTTGTATCTCTTTGATGCATGGACTTCCAGGGATCCCTTCAATCAGTCTACTGGAATCTTTTCCAACCAGTCCAAGGGCTCCAACTACAACAGGAATTGTTGATGTTCCCATGTGCCACATTTTTGAGATTTCGATTTCAAGGTCCTTGTATTTTGACAGTTTTTAGAATATCTTCAAAGACACATTGCAGTCTGCAGGGACTGCCATATCAATAAGGAGGCACTTATTTTGTTTGTGGTCTTTAATAACAATGTCTGGGCGGTTGGCTTTGATTGTTCTGTCAGTGTGTATTGTGTAGTCCCATAGAATTGTAACAGGTCCTATCTCCGTAACCGGGTCAGGGTGGTGTTCGTACCAGTTTCTTCCAGTTTCCTTCCCATAGGAGTTATTATTATTATTATTATTATTATTATTTTATTATTGCAGATCTTTTTATTCATTTGTATTAATTTTATCACTAACTAATTTAACCAAACAAAAGACTCACCCCACCCTTGATTTTCAAACATATTTTTACAACAGCGTCTGTAAAAGTCATTTATTAAACGAACATTCGAATTTATAATTTCCAACTTTAAGTGTAAGTTTGAGCTTAAATTTAAATTCAGAATTAGATTATAATTCAATTAAAAACGGTGGAGAAATAGATAGCGACTCGGATTGATGAATCGGAGAGCCGAGTTCGAATTCCAGTCGAATCTATTACATTCTCTTAGGTGCTAATAACCTTATGAATCCCCCCCCCCAACCAAGCTATAGGTAAATAGGAGGACAGACCGAGTCTATATCCTTGGATGACAACTGGTCTACCGCAGAAAGAAATGGCAACCTACTGCGGGGAAAAAACGGCCTTGTCAGTCATATATCAAAAGATACATGATCGCCTAAGCGATCACGAATGGCACATAACTGACTGAATAATTCACCCAAACAACACCACGAACTGGCGAGACCCAGAAATATTAACCAAACAGTAAACCACGAAGAACTTGAAGATTACATTCGGCATGAATGTCGGCATGTTAATATGTGCTTAATAGGTTTGTTATTTGGCATTTAGCACTGTTTTTTTCTGACACCAAATGATATATGTATGTATTTGTATGGGAACACTTACACATACATTTATTCATATGTATTCATTTGATCATATATATATATATATATATATATATATATATATATATATATATATATATATATATATATATATATATAATATATATATATATATATATATATAAATATATATATATATATATGATTTTCTTCTTTTATAGATATGAATTATATAGAAATAATCCGAGTGTTTTGTATGCCCGAGCTCTTTCGGCTATACTAATAGACATTATGAAGGATGGATTTATATTTACTTTAAATGAATGTATGGATAGGTTTATGTATATATCTAGAAATATAAACAGAATGAATCTTCCATTAGATACATTATAAAGACATGTACAGTCAAAAAAAGAAGAAAATTCCAGATACATATATAAAACAAACCGTATATTCAGCTAAAATAGAAAATAAAAATGTCCTTGATAATGGCTAAAAGTATAGCCGAAAGCGCTCAAACAAACAAAACATTTGGACAATTTGAAAATAATTTATAAAGAATAAATTTAACCGCAGTACCTTGTCAGTCGTTTTTAATGAAATTCATATATATATATATATATATATATATATGTTGTCATCCACAGACAGACTGTTTCGCTGTATCACAGATCATTAGTGTGGCTAGACGTCTGGTTGCCTCGAGCTAGGATTGAAACCCGACTGAATTGGTGTCAGTTGGAGATTCTACAACTAAGCCATTGGTGCACAGCAGGGATGAAGGTGAATTTAAATGTATTTATTTTTAGATAAACACACATTGATTGAGAGAAGTCGATTCGATTTACCGAAGAGTCTTGCATTATTAGCCGTAAATGTCACTGTTTACACACCAACACTTCCTCCCCAGAGAGCTAAAGTGAAATAAATTATAAATTATATATATATATATATATATATATATATATATATATATATATATATATATATATATATATATAAAGATCCGACTGACGCCAATTGAGTCGGGTTTCGATCCTAGCTAGAGGCAACCGGACGTCTAGCCACACTGATGAGCTGTGAAACAGCGAAACAGTCTGTCTGTGGATGACAAAAATATTGGCTCCTGAAAAATTAATTTCGGTTGAGCTCTTTGGTTTGATGTGTGAGTTTGTAAACAGTGACTATTTAAGCTAATATAGCATGACTCTTCGGCAGAATTGAGTCACTGTCAGTCACTGTGTGTTTATCTAAATCTAAAAATAAACACGCTAAAATTCACCTTCGTCCTTGCCGTGAGCCGACGGCTTAGTCATAGAAGTTCCGACTAACGCCAATTCAGTCGGGTTTCGATCCTAGCTAGGCATACATACATACATACATATATATATATATATATATATATATGTATGTATGTATATATAGTGTCATTCACAGATAGACTGTTTCGCTAGAGAGCTCAATCGGATTTCTGGGAGCATAGGTAGTATATATATGCTCCCGGTATATATATATAGTAAAAAAAGAAAGAACACTAAGATATATATTCCGGTGTTCTTATTTTTAAAAAACAGTGCTCAATGTAAATTTACAGAGCATAAATATTATAAATTAACTGATTTAAAAATGTGGTTCCTTCGCTACACAGGAGTTACAATGTTTTAAAAAACCGTAGCTAAAACTTCAAATTTAATTATATAATTAAATTAAAAGCATTAGTTCTGTTTCATCTTCAAGTGAATTTTGGAATATATATATATGGAATATATATATATATATATATATATATATATATATATATATATGGAATATATATATATATATATATATATATATATATATTCCAAAATTCGCTTAAAGATGAAACAGAACTAATGCTTTTAAATATATATATATATATATATATATATATATATATATATATATATATATATTCCAAAATTCGCTTGAAGATGAAACAGAACTAATGCTTTTAATTTAATTATATAATTAAATAAATATATATATATGTTGTACAATTAAGACCATTGTATTTAATTTGTTTTTCTTGTTTTACGGCATATCAACCCACTGGATCATTTAAAGGCCACTGCATTTAGTGAATACACCTGCTTGAGCATACATCCTTCCTTTGTTAACATTGATATTAGTATCTATCGACGTAGACATCGAAAGTCTTCATAAACAAAATGTGCTTTTCAGCATATATTGTTTTGTTTTCTAATAGTAATAATGATTTCGAATGTAATTCCTTTAGACTATCAAAGTCTCAAACAAGTTACGACATCTGGTTTGTGTACCACTGAAACTCAATAAATTAATATAGTTATAAAGTCTGTAAACTTGACTAAATCTCTCTTAACCTTCTCCGGTCTCTATCTATCTATCTATCTATCTATCTATATATATATATATATATATATATATATATATATATATATATATATATATATATATATTACTCTGTCTGTCTGTCTGTCTGTCTATCTAATATTCTGTCTGTCTGTCATTCTCCCTTTAATCATTAATCCACATCCAGAAATAGTAATTTGAATTTCAGACCTACCTGACCTAAATGGCCCTAACCTTGACGTTGAAGTTACAGGTTTTATCTCTACGTTCTGATGAGAATCCTTCATACAAAAAAAGTAATCGCTATTTATACACTCTAGCTGTTCGGGCAGTCTTGCCGTACGTTTAATTCGCGAATTATTTTTTTCTTTTGCCTGATTAATTCGTAGCTCACAGAAAAAAGGAATAAAGAACACATTAATAAACAGATCGAGAGATTGGGAGAGTGAAGGCTATTCAGAACAAAATATGGCGCGTCCATCGGGATGAAAATAAATAAAAGGTTTGTGATATAAACAAAAGTAAAAAAAGATAACGATATAGAATAAATAGCGAGAGAGAATGTATTGCAATATGCATGGTGCGCCGGATATTTGAGTATACAACTCTTTCGTGTCATAAATCGACGACGACCTAACGTCATGTTTCGCTGCATGTACCAATCGTTTCTCTTTCGAATGTATCGAGAGTGTGGATTTCGTTCTTGGATCTGGGATTGCAAAAGCGTTCCGTGCTTGTCGCACTAGTAGCCACCAACCACACAAACTACTTGGAACTGACCTGGCGAAAAGGGGGTTCAACATATGGCTCGGTTACGATCCCAAGAACGGCCCGCTACAGCCCCATTTCCCACAAACCACACATCTCAAGCCTCTCGCTATACTATTACTATTTCCATGGAGGATGTTCTGAACAGATATATTCCCTAGTTCCACCGATTCAGATATTTACAACAATGAACAACCATGTACAGAGAGGCGAAACATCCACATTCACTTCATCTTCCATTGTCCAGAAGGAAATTCTTCCCAAGACGCCCTATTTTAGCAGATTCCTGAGAGTATGCTTCCCTGATCACAACAATCTCATCCTCTTCAAGCCTAGGGCCAACCATTAACTATCGTAAGTATCCTCATGATCTGCACTTCAACCGTCCGTCTCCTACAACCTCATTTAGTAACACTCTACATTGAGAGGCCCTGGCCCTTGAATTGAGTGAACATTTAGTGAAAGCAAATCGCCTACTTCGGTAGTGGGGTTTGTTTTCAGCGAGCAACAATATCATATCGCTACAGTCTTTTTCCGCAAGGCGTCAGGGGCATTGCCATGGCTTCGCTTGCTGGGCTGGGCAAATCCTGGATCGCAGGGATATATATATATTTTTTTTAAGCGTATCACCCCAAGCAAGGCTGGTGGCCACTATCACGCATGGGGTTACAGAAGGGTTGGAGGAAGAGCAGATAGGAGTGGTAAAGGAGAGGATGTGGAGAAAGAGAAGGACGGAGGGTCGATCTAGGCAAGGGGGTTACAGAAGATTTAGAGCGAGAGCAGATAGGAATGAAAGATGAAAGGAAGTGGAGAAGGGAAGTGGATAGATCAAGGCAACTGGAGATGACGATTGACGCTACACTTATAACCGTTGGAGATTGTATTTGTCAGGGAAACAGTAATAGGGAAGGGAGTTCCATAGGCGAGATGTGCGAGACATGAAGCTATTGGAGTAGAAGAGACGTCTACATCTAACAGTTTCAACGGTGAAGGGTGGGAACGGTATGCCAGCCTCGTAGGACGTTTAAATTCATGAGGCCTAGGGACAAGCGAAAGTAACTCCTCGGAGCAATTACCGTGAAAGTACTTGTAGAAAAGGCATAGCGATGCAACATCGCGTCTGTGAGAGAGCGACTGCAGACGAGATGACAGAACGGGGCCAATCACATTGCATATCCGTCTCTGGATCTTATCAAGAACCCTGAGGCAACCAGCAGGGGCCCCAGACCATAAATGGCAGCAATACTCCATGCAAGGGCGAATGGTAGATTTATAGACTTGGAAGATCGATTCCGGGGAGAAAAATTTCCTGGCTCGGCATAGGGAATATATACGTACGCGCTTCAGCAAAACTGTAATCTCTGTCTGTCAAATTATTTTAGTTCTTTCTCAAACTCGGTATATTTTTCCTACTTTTCACTTTTTATTTTTAACCCTGTGTTAGTCACCTCTGATTTTCGAAAATGAATAGTACCCTGGGGTGTTTTCACACTCCAAAACAAAAATGCTTATAGATTTACAATTATGTATAATATTGTCGTACTGTTGACAAATATAACATAACATGCAATCTCCGTTACAATATACATTAAATTAAAAATTGAACTAAAGATATAATTATTCACTGAAATGAAAATTATAATAAACTAGCAGCATAACCTGTCTTCGACCGGGTCTTTCATTACTGGGAATTTGTACCGTTCAATTGGAGTAGTTTAAGTTTAAAGTCACCCCCCACCCGAAAATCAATATTAGTTAACAACAATTGGGTGCAACTGAGGCACATGAGGGTTAACAATTTGAATGTTGTGTGGCCCTGAAAAGAGCCGTTTTTGCGTTCTCAATCTTGTTTCAGCCTCACGCACAGCAGCAGTTGAAGAGGCGTTTCTCCTCATCCGCTGAGTCCTTTGATCGTCATTTTCAGCCTCGCGTGCAGAAGCGTTCAGGTATTCTCTTCTGGAAAGTCGGTGGTTAGGTTGGTCTTCGGACTCAGTGGCTCTGATTGAAGCATTCCGAGAGGCTTTTTGAGACAGGCAAACTTAACGTTCTAAAGACGATTCGTTATCTCATTCGCATGGCGGATCTGGCGGCAGCGGTTTTGCGACCGAGGCAAGTTCTTTTCTCTGGTGGCATGTCTGAGGCAAGTATTTATTGTCAAATGGAATACGTGGGCAAATACCAGAAGGGAACGCTGTAAAGCTACAGGGATCACTAAGCTCGAATAACTTTAGGAAAAGTTGGAATAATAAATGTTGAGTAATAAAAAAGCAAGCTTACTTATTACTACAGTGAATGTAATGCAAAAACTGGCAGGACAATAAATAAAAAAACATGAATTGGGAGCCTTAAAACTGTAGTAGTAGGCTTTATGCAACGGAAAAGGTAACCTCACTTGAGAGAGATTGAATCTCTGGACAAGAGAAGGGGGAATGTGTAATTTGGACTCAAAACCGGCAAAAAAAAAATTCATCGAAAATCGGATGAAAACTGTGGAAACGCATAAACAACATCCGATCACACACACACACTCGCACACACACGCAAACAAAGAAACACACACACACATACATACACACACATTTTTAGAATTATAGATATAGAAAATATTAATTTGATAATTTAAAGTATTTATTTTTATTAAGGTTTTTATGGAAGATATATATCCAAGAACAGATAGTAAATAGTAAAACGTTGCTGAGAATTATAGTTATAGAAGATTTGTTCCATAAGCATATATTGTAAATTTTCGGTCAAACACACCAATAAAATAAGACAGAAAGGTTCTATTCATCAAAAATAATGACAATATTGAAAGGTATTACATAAGCAAACGTCATAATTACAGTATTGAAATAATACTAATAAATAGTAATAATAATAAATAAAATTATATATATATATATATATATATATATATATATATATATATATATATATATATATATATATATATATATATATATATATATATATATATATATATACCGAGTGTAACTTTACTTACTTTATATTTTCGGTAAGTAAATAATAGATTTTGGAAAGACCGAACAGAGGTGTGCATTTCTTAATTAGGATAATTGACCGTGATCTTATCATAATAGCTTTGTGTGGTTAGTCCGTCTTGACTAAAAATAGTTCTGAATGATTAATTGGATACAGGCTCGATTCTTGACAAGATCCATATTTCCTTTAGCAGGGTGTCTTGATTTCTACGCAGGTTGATGTATCACTGTCTAAAAAAAAAAATCAAAAGAGAGATGTCCACTTAAACAAGTTTCGGCACTAAAAGTAACATTTACGGAAATCTGCATGTTATGTTACACATTTATTTCTGAAAATTCTTTTGTAATCTTTCATTATCATATTTCTCGTATTAATCTTCTATTGCTATGCCTCACGTATTAATCATTCATTACTCTATCTTGTGTATTAATGTTTTATTACATTGCATTTTGATTAGTCTTTTTTATTGTTTCACGTTGTTTTATTATTGTACTGTATGTTGTAATCTTTTACTACACTGATTTCTTATCACAATTATTTTCACTTATTATTATTATGAATAAAAACGATTGTCGTAATTCTTCCAATATATTTCAACTATTAGAGAAGAGAGCGATTTTAAAAAACGTAAAAAAATGATAATTTTTAATAATGTTTAAAAATATTTCAACAGTATGTCTGTTTTCATGAAGTTGTGTCAAAAATTGCATAAAAATATTTAAAAAAATACAAGTCTTTGTATAAACGTCGCTTGTCTTGAGATAAAAGGTCGCATTTGTTAATCAACGCGACAAAACTATTTGAACAGAGCCAGCACGAATGAAACGCAACTGAAACATTAGTAACATGATGGCTGTCATCTTGAAATTTTCCGTTAGTTGATCAGTTCGGAAGAGCAATTCGTCAAACAGTTTATTATAATTTTTATGAAGCTCTCCTGACATATTATTTATTCCGCCGGGATAGGAATTTAGAAGTTTGCTTATGTCACTATCCTCACCTGTTTTAAAGGCCGAAAGTTTAGATAATTCTGAATATTTTTTTCAAAATGTGGACCTTGAGATGTTCGTCGAAATGTCAGTCGTTTGTGATCAAATGTTTCGCAAGTTAACTTGATGTCACATTGTTGTGTGGGACCTCATACGCGTGACCACTAAATCTCTTATTTAATTTTTCAGTTTTGCAACCCAAATGAATCAAGAATCATGAATCAGGCGGCGTATATCAAATGGGAATCAGTACAATTGCCACCTTCGGAAGAAATACTAATGTTTTTCTTTGAATTTGTGATGGAATTAACTTGACTCACGTTGTTGCACAACGGACAGTGTTTTCCCATCTATGACTGTTTTTGTTCCGTAAGCATTCTTCATCTTCTTCTTCCTCATCTTTTTCTTCTTCTACTACTGTTAATACCACTACTATTACTAATACTACTCCTACTTCTTTTTCGTTTTATTCTTCTTTTTCTTTTTCTTCTACAAATACTACTAATACCACTACTATTACTACAACTGTTACTTCTTTTTCGTCGTCTTCATCTTCAAATTCTTCTTCTTCTTCTATTACTACTACTACTACTACTACTAATAATAATAATAATAATACCACTACTATTACTACTAATTCTTTTTCGTCGTCTTCTTCCTCTTATTTTCTTTTTCTTCTACGACTACTACTACTTTTTCGTCGTCTTCTTCTTCTTCGTATTATTATTATTACTTCATTGAGTTGAAACCTTAACGCATAAAGATTAACATTTGTTTGTTTATATTTAGAGATTGCATTCTACCTTCGGACAGAATTAGTTATCTCTCTTGACGACATCTCTGGCTCCAATACTATTTGTTTTTCCTTTTTTCTTTTTTTTTTCTGTTTGTGTACATGCGACTACAATTAAGATGCTATTTTCTTGTGTTTGTTTTACAATGCTTGTGGCCATATAAGGCAAACACAGACATTTGTCGTCATTGTTAGGTTTGGAAAAGGGCATAGGAAATGCATGAGTGAAAAGGGGGAGGGCTAAATGAATCTCGACATAGAGAGGATGAGATTTTTGGAGAGCGCAAACGAAAGTTTATACGGTTCAAGCTATTCAAAAATATATACACCTTGTTTTTGTTAATGTCAGCTATGTTTATTATCGGTCCCGTTCACAACAGCAAATTACGATTGCCCGAAAACTGGCTTCACCGGAAGTGTTAAATTGAATAGTTCAGTTCACAGAAAAATCCAAACGGAGAAAATGGAAGAATGATACATTTTAGATGTTCGAATACAGCTTGAATGGTAGATTAATGGATAGCGGCAAAGACTGAGGAATTGTAGAGCCGAGTTCGAATTCCCGTCGAATCCATTACATCCACTTATATGGTAATACCCTTCTCCCCCCTGCTATGCGTAAATAGCAGCGGAGACTGCGTTCTACCGGAGAAAGAAATGGCAACCTACTGCGGAAAAAATATGCCTCGTCAGTCATGTATTGAAAGATACATGATCGTCTAAGCATGTATCACGCATGGCACATGATTGACTATTTACAAATTCCGACGATTAATTCTATTTCGTTCTTTATTTGTGATAATGAATATTGTTTTTGCCTATAAATGCAACACCAACATTTTCATTCTGTAGCTTTATTCAATTAATATTTATAATCGATTAACGAAAGAAAATTATGCAAAACAATCCAATCAAAATATCCATTTAATAATATATCAGCTCAGAAAGTGATCCTGAATGCATTTTTTTCAACGGACGCAGAATATTCTTACAAACAAATGATGTCGTGTTCATTTCTGTCCAGTGCATTCGTCATTCCGAACTTTTGAATGCATTTTGGCATGATATTTTCAACAAGTCTCCTGTCTGATAGATCGACCGGGTCTGATGTTCGGAACGTGTACATATATATATATATATATATATATATATATATATATATATATCGTCAAGCGAATTTTGGAGTGCAAAATTCGCTTGACGAGGAAATGGAACTAATGTCTCTAGTTTAATAACAAAATTAAATTCGAAAGCTTTAGCTTCCATTTCTGAAACATGGTTATCACTGTGTAACGAAAAACCCATATTTTAAATCATTTAATTTATTATATATATATATATATATATATATATATATATATATATATATATATATATATATGCGTTAATGCTAATACATTTACATTTTTAGGCGTTTTCCATTTTGCTATATTTGGTCAAGAATGTTTATTTAAAGGAGTATGCGATAGACAGCAAAGTAAAATGTTGACAAGAACGGCAAAATGTAGAACGAGAAAACTCACGTTGATCGTAAAGAGAATAAAAAAACTGACAAAAAAGAAAGAAAGAATAAAGGAAGTAAGAAAGACTTAAGTGAAGCGATGAATGAAAAAACGAAAGATAAAAAAATAATGAAAATAATGATGGAATGACAGCGAAGAGAAATGTATGAAGAAAATAGTTTTAACGAAAGAAAGAAACAACTGGGACGTAAGAACAGCGGAAAGATAGAGAAGAAAGACGGAAAGAAAGATTAAAGAAGAAACAAAGAAAGTAAGAATGAAAGAAAGAAATAGTAGAGAAGAAAGAAAGAACGAAAGAAGGAAAGAGTAGTATTAGGTTGGTGCAAAAATAATGTCGTTTTCTCACATGTTGAACGTCAAAAAACGACATTATTTTTGCACCAACCTAATAATAACGAATGAATAAGAAATAAGAAATAACTGACTTAATATTAAATAAACAAGAAAGCAAGATAAAAGGAGTGTTACATTCAACGCAGCGAAGTTAAAGACTAAAAAAATAAGGATTAAAAAATCTGAATTCAAAAAGTGAAATAAAAGAAGCTGGAGATAAAAAAAACACAAAAACAGAAATAAGAATTGAGACAAACAGATAAACGGATAGGGAAGGTATGAAAATGAAGAACACAAGCGGCAGACAATAGAATAAATATGGTTGCTAAAAAAAGTCGACGGCCGAATTAAATTGGAAACGGATAAAAAGGAGAAGAGAAAAATCAAAATGTGAATAATGAGTAATTAAAAAAATAAGTCTGCATAAAGGAAATAAAAACACTGACCAAAATAATGGCCCTTGAAAATGAAAAATGAAAAAAGAAAGAAAATTTAAGCGTCTATAAATAAATAGAAAACTCAGACAAACGTTCAATATATATATATATATATATGCATGTGTGTAATTCTATATAAAGAAAATTATGTAGACCAATAGAAACAAAACCAAGAAAAAACTGAGGCTTACATTGGCGTAGAAAAGAGACTGAAGCTGAAATGGAAAGAAGCAGCCGACACAAATGTAACGCAATTGTAAGGTTGAAACAAGAGAAATAATTTCAGCCATCGATTTTGAGAGAAAATAAAGAAGAAATATTTATAAATGCATGACTAAAAAATGAAGTATAAAATGTAAAAAGCTAAAATGATCTTTAAAAATCCTAGTGCAAAAATAACGAGAAATTTGTTGAAACTTTTAAAAATGAATATAAAATATGGCGAAAAGGATGGGAACATTCTACATGTGAGGTCAAAAACATGATACTAAGGAATATTTTATCAAAAATAACGAAAGATAAAGGAAAGTATAAAAAAACAATGAAAAACAGTTAAAAGAAATAAATAAAAAGAAACAGTGGAAAAGAAAGAATCCGATAAAGTAAGACAAAGATAAATGTTAGAGAAAGAAAAAACAAGAAAAATACAAAGAAAGCTAAGTAGCCGAGAACGTGACAAATAATATAGGCAAAGAAAGAAAGAAAGAAAGTCTGAAAGGAAGGAAGGAAGGAATGAAGGAAGACGGAAGGATAAAAATAAATAAACAAGGATGAATGATGGAAGGACAAGAAGAAAGAAAGAAAGAAAGAACGAAAGAAAGATAGAATGAAAGCGACAGATAAAGAGAAAAAGATTAAGAATGAAAAAAGATCAGTGAGCGGTAAAAACTAATGAAGCAAAAAAAAGCAAGACAGAAATAAGTAAGAAAAACAAAGTACATGAAAAATATTGAAGAATGATAAAAAAGGAAAGAGGTAAAAAAGCACAAAAAACGGAAAAGGAAAGAAAATCAGCAGAGATAAAGTTATGGAACATATAAAGAAAGAAACCATATAAAGAGAGAAAGAAAGAAAAAGAGAAATAAAGAAAATGAAGGAAAGAAAGAAAGAAAAAAAGAAAGAAAGAAAATGAAGGAAAGAAAGAAAGAAAGAAAGAGAGAAAGAAAGTGGCAGATAAAGAGAAAAATGATTAAGAACGAAAGAAAGAATGGTGAAAGTTTAAAATAATGAAGCAAACAAAGAAATGAAAGAAAGAAGGAAAGAAAGAAAGAAAGAAAGAAAGAAAGAAAGAAAGAAGAGAGAAAAATAATTTTGTTCGAAGAAAAAAGAAGGTAAAGAAGGAATGAATCAAATAAAGAGCAAAAAGACTGAAAACGAAAGAAAGGCAGTTGGACAACCAAATCAATCAATAATAAATACATAAATAAATAAATAAATAAATAAATAAAGAAAGAAAGAAAGAAAGAAAGAAAGAAAGAAAGAAAGAAGAGAGAAAAACCCATTCCTTGAGAAGAGAGCGAAAATCAAGTAGAAAAGAAAAGAGGAAAAAACTGAAAGAAAGATCTGAACACTTGCTGGTGACAATAAAGGAAGGGAAGGAGAAAGAATTCAGAAGAGAATAAGAAAAATGATGGGATAGATGAATAAACGTAATCAAGAATGTGTTAAAACATTTACTAAAATAAAAGAATATAGATAAGTCAAGAGGAAGAAAGAAGAAATAAAGGAAAGGAACAAAGATATGACAAAAGAAAAAAAGAATGGCTGAATGAAACCTGCGCACAAGAATAAAGGAGCTTTGATTATCTCTTAGTGCCCAGAGGAGAACTGGTTCAGAGAAAATTGCACTTATTAAAAAGCGAGGGAAATCGAAACCGCTAAAATCTCGACTTAGAAGCCATGCGACGCAGGCGACATCATTTCGGTTTGGGCGCCTCGGCATAGAGTAATGGTTAACAAATTAATCTGCTGAAGAATTGCTAAAAGGTCGTTGATACCATGCCAACTAGTTATCCCATACATGTGGTCTTGTACCAAAATAAATGAAGCTTAATAAGTGACGGCACTATGATAATTTTTTTCCGTTCGCCTTCTTTGTACTGTTTGCAGATTTTACAAGCTAACTTCTGATTTCAAGAGATTACCACTGGGAGTCATTGACCGCTTAAAACTGCCGGAACTTTTTAAAGCATCCTCAATGACACCAACAGTATCTGGAAAGTTTCAATTCTACTTCGAATGTTCGAATCATCAAACCTAGAGTCTAGTGCTTTTGGCACGATTCCAAATTCGCTTTACTTATAGAGGCAGGTCTGTAAATTTCATATTTCAGAATTTACTTAGCTTCAGAACAAGAACTGTGCATGTTTCTAGATTTTCACCTTCCTTCATTTTCATCGCCCGGATAGCTATCACAGACGGGTTCACGATCTTATTAAAGTAAACGCGAACGTTGTAAGGGATCTAACCTGTGTTCCTCTTTCTAGGATAAACCAATGGTTGGTCCAGTGTGCTTTACTAGACAACACTGGAGCAAACGTGGCTCCATTTTACCTGTTGTTAAGGAAATCTACAAAGGGTGGGGTGGGGTGGGGGCGGATTCGATCTTATCATAGAACGCATATATTTAAAAAGACTTCTCGAAAGCGCGGACCGAGAGACGTTGTTTAATAAATAAATAGTTCACGTCTATTTCAAATATGAAGTATCCACTATAATAAAGTTTAAAGTAAAAAATAGATTTCGGATTAAAAAAAAAATTGTCTTTCACTGTCTGCCCCCCTCTCTCTCTCTCTCTCTCTCTCTCTCTCTCTACATATATATATATATATATATATATATATATATATAAAATGTTTTATATATATATATATATATAAAATGTTTTATATATATATATATATATAATGTATTCTATATATATATAATGTATTCTATATATATATATACGTATATATAATGTATTCTATATATATATATAATGTATTCTATATATATATGTATATATAGATATATATATATAATGTATTCTTTCTCTCTCTCTCTCTCTCTCTCTCTCTATATATATATATATATATATATATATATATATATATATATATCGGCAGCAATCCCTCTTTTAGAGACATTTCGTTAAAGAAGTCTGACAACGGACCGTGATTAAGATTTTCTTTCTTTTTGTTGTGTTCCTATTGGTGTTGTCTTTTCTGGACAGGAAGTGTGTAAAAACTGTTCAAATGTTCTGCATTTCCGAGCTCTTTCTGCTATACTTTTAGCCATTATCAAGAATTATTTTATTTTTACTTTTTAACTGAATGTATGGGTTGTGAGTATGTATCTTATATACTTTGTGTTCAGAAAAGAAAACACTTGTACGAACGCAATAAAAAAAATTGATAATAAGCTTAATCGCAGTACCTTGTCAGTCGTCTTCAACGAAATATATATATATATATATATATATATATATATATATATATATATATATATATATATATATATATATATATAGATATTGGTAATGTGTCAATATATATATATATATATATATATATATATATATATATATATATGAATATAAATTTCCAAAAGGATAGAATTCAAGTAGACCACAATGTCCAGGACAGAGCAAGAATACAATATAAAAGGCTCAAACACTAATATTCCATGGTTATAATTTATTACATTGAAATCGTAATCACGATCCAATTCATCAGACCTAGAAATTCAAAACGCTTTTTGGTTTTGTAGGTCTGATGAATTGGATCGTGACTACGATTCTAATGTAATAAATTATAACCATGGAATATTAGTGTTTAAGACTTTTAGTTTATATATATATATATATATATATATATATATATATATATATATATATATATATATATATATATATATATA